>OU343054.1:4585695-4978161 GCA_910593695.2 Ocypus olens
TTTTCGTTTGGCCGCTACGGCCGATCAAAGTCTGAAAAATCAATTATTTTCTTAAATTTTCCAAAATCCTCATGGTGACTGACTATTTTTTTTGCTATTGAAGTTAGCTGAAATTTTTTAACGGCAATCAATTTCTCTCGTCTTTCTGATGAAAATAAAGTTAAATTCAATAGTCTACGATGATTTTTAAGAAAGTTGCATTTTTTAAGAAAATTTCCAAGGGGGTTAGTCATGTCTTTTTTCACGATTTCATCAAAAATTCAAAATCTCTAATCCGACTAATTGACGTACGTGGATCCCAGATTTGCAAACCGCGTTCAATTTGGAGTTTTCGTTTGGCCGCTACGGCCGATCAAAGTCTGAAAAATCAATTATTTTCTTAAATTTTCCAAAATCCTCATGGTGACTGACTAATTTTTTTGCTATTGAAGTTAGCTGAAATTTTTTAACGGCAATCAATTTCTCTCGTCTTTCTGATGAAAATAAAGTTAAATTCAATAGTCTACGATGATTTTTAAGAAAGTTGCATTTTTTAAGAAAATTTCCAAGGGGGTTAGTCATGTCTTTTTTCACGATTTCATCAAAAATTCAAAATCTCTAATCCGACTAATTGACGTACGAGGAGCTCAGATTTGCAAACCGCGTTCAATTTGGAGTTTTCGTTTGGCCGCTACGGCCGATCAAAGTCTGAAAAATCAATTATTTTCTTAAATTTTCCAAAATCCTCATGGTGACTGACTAATTTTTTTGCTATTGAAGTTAGCTGAAATTTTTTAACGGCAATCAATTTCTCTCGTCTTTCTGATGAAAATAAAGTTAAATTCAATAGTCTACGATGATTTTTAAGAAAGTTGCATTTTTTAAGAAAATTTCCAAGGGGGTTAGTCATGTCTTTTTTCACGATTTCATCAAAAATTCAAAATCTCTAATCCGACTAATTGACGTACGAGGAGCTCAGATTTGCAAACCGCGTTCAATTTGGAGTTTTCGTTTGGCCGCTACGGCCGATCAAAGTCTGAAAAATCAATTATTTTCTTAAATTTTCCAAAATCCTCATGGTGACTGACTAATTTTTTTGCTATTGAAGTTAGCTGAAATTTTTTAACGGCAATCAATTTCTCTCGTCTTTCTGATGAAAATAAAGTTAAATTCAATAGTCTACGATGATTTTTAAGAAAGTTGCATTTTTTAAGAAAATTTCCAAGGGGGTTAGTCATGTCTTTTTTCACGATTTCATCAAAAATTCAAAATCTCTAATCCGACTAATTGACGTACGAGGAGCTCAGATTTGCAAACCGCGTTCAATTTGGAGTTTTCGTTTGGCCGCTACGGCCGATCAAAGTCTGAAAAATCAATTATTTTCTTAAATTTTCCAAAATCCTCATGGTGACTGACTAATTTTTTTGCTATTGAAGTTAGCTGAAATTTTTTAACGGCAATCAATTTCTCTCGTCTTTCTGATGAAAATAAAGTTAAATTCAATAGTCTACGATGATTTTTAAGAAAGTTGCATTTTTTAAGAAAATTTCCAAGGGGGTTAGTCATGTCTTTTTTCACGATTTCATCAAAAATTCAAAATCTCTAATCCGACTAATTGACGTACGTGGATCCCAGATTTGCAAACCGCGTTCAATTTGGAGTTTTCGTTTGGCCGCTACGGCCGATCAAAGTCTGAAAAATCAATTATTTTCTTAAATTTTCCAAAATCCTCATGGTGACTGACTATTTTTTTTGCTATTGAAGTTAGCTGAATTTTTTTAACGGCAATCAATTTCTCTCGTCTTTCTGATGAAAATAAAGTTAAATTCAATAGTCTACGATGATTTTTAAGAAAGTTGCATTTTTTAAGAAAATTTCCAAGGGGGTTAGTCATGTCTTTTTTCACGATTTCATCAAAAATTCAAAATCTCTAATCCGACTAATTGACGTACGTGGATCCCAGATTTGCAAACCGCGTTCAATTTGGAGTTTTCGTTTGGCCGCTACGGCCGATCAAAGTCTGAAAAATCAATAATTTTCTTAAATTTTCCAAAATCCTCATGGTGACTGACTAATTTTTTTGCTATTGAAGTTAGCTGAAATTTTTTAACGGCAATCAATTTCTCTCGTCTTTCTGATGAAAATAAAGTTAAATTCAATAGTCTACGATGATTTTTAAGAAAGTTGCATTTTTTAAGAAAATTTCCAAGGGGGTTAGTCATGTCTTTTTTCACGATTTCATCAAAAATTCAAAATCTCTAATCCGACTAATTGACGTACGAGGAGCTCAGATTTGCAAACCGCGTTCAATTTGGAGTTTTCGTTTGGCCGCTACGGCCGATCAAAGTCTGAAAAATCAATAATTTTCTTAAATTTTCCAAAATCCTCATGGTGACTGACTAATTTTTTTGCTATTGAAGTTAGCTGAAATTTTTTAACGGCAATCAATTTCTCTCGTCTTTCTGATGAAAATAAAGTTAAATTCAATAGTCTACGATGATTTTTAAGAAAGTTGCATTTTTTAAGAAAATTTCCAAGGGGGTTAGTCATGTCTTTTTTCACGATTTCATCAAAAATTCAAAATCTCTAATCCGACTAATTGACGTACGAGGAGCTCAGATTTGCAAACCGCGTTCAATTTGGAGTTTTCGTTTGGCCGCTACGGCCGATCAAAGTCTGAAAAATCAATAATTTTCTTAAATTTTCCAAAATCCTCATGGTGACTGACTAATTTTTTTGCTATTGAAGTTAGCTGAAATTTTTTAACGGCAATCAATTTCTCTCGTCTTTCTGATGAAAATAAAGTTAAATTCAATAGTCTACGATGATTTTTAAGAAAGTTGCATTTTTTAAGAAAATTTCCAAGGGGGTTAGTCATGTATTTTTTCACGATTTCATCAAAAATTCAAAATCTCTAATCCGACTAATTGACGTACGAGGAGCTCAGATTTGCAAACCGCGTTCAATTTGGAGTTTTCGTTTGGCCGCTACGGCCGATCAAAGTCTGAAAAATCAATAATTTTCTTAAATTTTCCAAAATCCTCATGGTGACTGACTAATTTTTTTGCTATTGAAGTTAGCTGAAATTTTTTAACGGCAATCAATTTCTCTCGTCTTTCTGATGAAAATAAAGTTAAATTCAATAGTCTACGATGATTTTTAAGAAAGTTGCATTTTTTAAGAAAATTTCCAAGGGGGTTAGTCATGTCTTTTTTCACGATTTCATCAAAAATTCAAAATCTCTAATCCGACTAATTGACGTACGTGGATCCCAGATTTGCAAACCGCGTTCAATTTGGAGTTTTCGTTTGGCCGCTACGGCCGATCAAAGTCTGAAAAATCAATTATTTTCTTAAATTTTCCAAAATCCTCATGGTGACTGACTAATTTTTTTGCTATTGAAGTTAGCTGAAATTTTTTAACGGCAATCAATTTCTCTCGTCTTTCTGATGAAAATAAAGTTAAATTCAATAGTCTACGATGATTTTTAAGAAAGTTGCATTTTTTAAGAAAATTTCCAAGGGGGTTAGTCATGTCTTTTTTCACGATTTCATCAAAAATTCAAAATCTCTAATCCGACTAATTGACGTACGAGGAGCTCAGATTTGCAAACCGCGTTCAATTTGGAGTTTTCGTTTGGCCGCTACGGCCGATCAAAGTCTGAAAAATCAATTATTTTCTTAAATTTTCCAAAATCCTCATGGTGACTGACTAATTTTTTTGCTATTGAAGTTAGCTGAAATTTTTTAACGGCAATCAATTTCTCTCGTCTTTCTGATGAAAATAAAGTTAAATTCAATAGTCTACGATGATTTTTAAGAAAGTTGCATTTTTTAAGAAAATTTCCAAGGGGGTTAGTCATGTCTTTTTTCACGATTTCATCAAAAATTCAAAATCTCTAATCCGACTAATTGACGTACGAGGAGCTCAGATTTGCAAACCGCGTTCAATTTGGAGTTTTCGTTTGGCCGCTACGGCCGATCAAAGTCTGAAAAATCAATTATTTTCTTAAATTTTCCAAAATCCTCATGGTGACTGACTATTTTTTTTGCTATTGAAGTTATATGATTTTTTTTAACGGCAATCAATTTCTCTCGTCTTTCTGATGAAAATAAAGTTAAATTCAATAGTCTACGATGATTTTTAAGAAAGTTGCATTTTTTAAGAAAATTTCCAAGGGGGTTAGTCATGTCTTTTTTCACGATTTCATCAAAAATTCAAAATCTCTAATCCGACTAATTGACGTACGAGGAGCTCAGATTTGCAAACCGCGTTCAATTTGGAGTTTTCGTTTGGCCGCTACGGCCGATCAAAGTCTGAAAAATCAATTATTTTCTTAAATTTTCCAAAATCCTCATGGTGACTGACTATTTTTTTTGCTATTGAAGTTAGCTGAAATTTTTTAACGGCAATCAATTTCTCTCGTCTTTCTGATGAAAATAAAGTTAAATTCAATAGTCTACGATGATTTTTAAGAAAGTTGCATTTTTTAAGAAAATTTCCAAGGGGGTTAGTCATGTCTTTTTTCACGATTTCATCAAAAATTCAAAATCTCTAATCCGACTAATTGACGTACGAGGAGCTCAGATTTGCAAACCGCGTTCAATTTGGAGTTTTCGTTTGGCCGCTACGGCCGATCAAAGTCTGAAAAATCAATTATTTTCTTAAATTTTCCAAAATCCTCATGGTGACTGACTAATTTTTTTGCTATTGAAGTTAGCTGAAATTTTTTAACGGCAATCAATTTCTCTCGTCTTTCTGATGAAAATAAAGTTAAATTCAATAGTCTACGATGATTTTTAAGAAAGTTGCATTTTTTAAGAAAATTTCCAAGGGGGTTAGTCATGTCTTTTTTCACGATTTCATCAAAAATTCAAAATCTCTAATCCGACTAATTGACGTACGAGGAGCTCAGATTTGCAAACCGCGTTTAATTTGGAGTTTTCGTTTGGCCGCTACGGCCGATCAAAGTCTGAAAAATCAATTATTTTCTTAAATTTTCCAAAATCCTCATGGTGACTGACTATTTTTTTTGCTATTGAAGTTAGCTGAAATTTTTTAACGGCAATCAATTTCTCTCGTCTTTCTGATGAAAATAAAGTTAAATTCAATAGTCTACGATGATTTTTAAGAAAGTTGCATTTTTTAAGAAAATTTCCAAGGGGGTTAGTCATGTCTTTTTTCACGATTTCATCAAAAATTCAAAATCTCTAATCCGACTAATTGACGTACGTGGATCCCAGATTTGCAAACCGCGTTCAATTTGGAGTTTTCGTTTGACCGCTACGGCCGATCAAAGTCTGAAAAATCAATTATTTTCTTAAATTTTCCAAAATCCTCATGGTGACTGACTAATTTTTTTGCTATTGAAGTTAGCTGAAATTTTTTAACGGCAATCAATTTCTCTCGTCTTTCTGATGAAAATAAAGTTAAATTCAATAGTCTACGATGATTTTTAAGAAAGTTGCATTTTTTAAGAAAATTTCCAAGGGGGTTAGTCATGTCTTTTTTCACGATTTCATCAAAAATTCAAAATCTCTAATCCGACTAATTGACGTACGAGGAGCTCAGATTTGCAAACCGCGTTCAATTTGGAGTTTTCGTTTGGCCGCTACGGCCGATCAAAGTCTGAAAAATCAATTATTTTCTTAAATTTTCCAAAATCCTCATGGTGACTGACTAATTTTTTTGCTATTGAAGTTAGCTGAAATTTTTTAACGGCAATCAATTTCTCTCGTCTTTCTGATGAAAATAAAGTTAAATTCAATAGTCTACGATGATTTTTAAGAAAGTTGCATTTTTTAAGAAAATTTCCAAGGGGGTTAGTCATGTCTTTTTTCACGATTTCATCAAAAATTCAAAATCTCTAATCCGACTAATTGACGTACGAGGAGCTCAGATTTGCAAACCGCGTTTAATTTGGAGTTTTCGTTTGGCCGCTACGGCCGATCAAAGTCTGAAAAATCAATTATTTTCTTAAATTTTCCAAAATCCTCATGGTGACTGACTATTTTTTTTGCTATTGAAGTTAGCTGAAATTTTTTAACGGCAATCAATTTCTCTCGTCTTTCTGATGAAAATAAAGTTAAATTCAATAGTCTACGATGAATTTTAAGAAAGTTGCATTTTTTAAGAAAATTTCCAAGGGGGTTAGTCATGTCTTTTTTCACGATTTCATCAAAAATTCAAAATCTCTAATCCGACTAATTGACGTACGAGGAGCTCAGATTTGCAAACCGCGTTCAATTTGGAGTTTTCGTTTGGCCGCTACGGCCGATCAAAGTCTGAAAAATCAATTATTTTCTTAAATTTTCCAAAATCCTCATGGTGACTGACTAATTTTTTTGCTATTGAAGTTAGCTGAAATTTTTTAACGGCAATCAATTTCTCTCGTCTTTCTGATGAAAATAAAGTTAAATTCAATAGTCTACGATGATTTTTAAGAAAGTTGCATTTTTTAAGAAAATTTCCAAGGGGGTTAGTCATGTCTTTTTTCACGATTTCATCAAAAATTCAAAATCTCTAATCCGACTAATTGACGTACGAGGAGCTCAGATTTGCAAACCGCGTTCAATTTGGAGTTTTCGTTTGGCCGCTACGGCCGATCAAAGTCTGAAAAATCAATTATTTTCTTAAATTTTCCAAAATCCTCATGGTGACTGACTATTTTTTTTGCTATTGAAGTTAGCTGAAATTTTTTAACGGCAATCAATTTCTCTCGTCTTTCTGATGAAAATAAAGTTAAATTCAATAGTTTAGGATGATTTTTAAGAAAGTTGCATTTTTTAACAAAATTTCCAAGGGGGTTAGTCATGTCTTTTTTCACGATTTCATCAAAAATTCAAAATCTCTAATCCGACTAATTGACGTACGAGGAGCTCAGATTTGCAAACCGCGTTCAATTTGGAGTTTTCGTTTGGCCGCTACGGCCGATCAAAGTCTGAAAAATCAATTATTTTCTTAAATTTTCCAAAATCCTCATGGTGACTGACTATTTTTTTTGCTATTGAAGTTAGCTGAAATTTTTTAACGGCAATCAATTTCTCTCGTCTTTCTGATGAAAATAAAGTTAAATTCAATAGTCTACGATGAATTTTAAGAAAGTTGCATTTTTTAAGAAAATTTCCAAGGGGGTTAGTCATGTCTTTTTTCACGATTTCATCAAAAATTCAAAATCTCTAATCCGACTAATTGACGTACGAGGAGCTCAGATTTGCAAACCGCGTTCAATTTGGAGTTTTCGTTTGGCCGCTACGGCCGATCAAAGTCTGAAAAATCAATTATTTTCTTAAATTTTCCAAAATCCTCATGGTGACTGACTAATTTTTTTGCTATTGAAGTTAGCTGAAATTTTTTAACGGCAATCAATTTCTCTCGTCTTTCTGATGAAAATAAAGTTAAATTCAATAGTCTACGATGATTTTTAAGAAAGTTGCATTTTTTAAGAAAATTTCCAAGGGGGTTAGTCATGTCTTTTTTCACGATTTCATCAAAAAAATTTAATCTCTAATCCGACTAATTGACGTACGAGGAGCTCAGATTTGGAAACCGAGTTCAATTTGGAGTTTTCGTTTAGCCGCTACGGCCGATCATAGTCTGAAAAATCAATTATTTCTTTTAATTTTCTAAAATGTTCATAGTGACTGACAATTTTTTTGCTATTAAAGACAGCTCAAATTTTTTAACGGCAATCAATTTCTCTTGAGTACAGTTACTGCAAGTATTGAATATTGCGTCAGTCGTCTGAAGGAACACAGAAGGTTGGACAGTTGAGAAGATAAGTAAGGTTTTATGTTTTATTTATAAAAAAAATACATTCCAAAAATTTACATTATGCAATTAGGCAGCTTCCATAAACGGTGTCGCAGTGTTTGGAGGGTGGCGGTCATCAGAATTGCGACAGTCTCGTTTCCAAAAACTGTATTCAAAAGTGTGAATCATTTATGGAAGCCGCCCAAACACCATTGCACATCGAATCATAAATTAAACATTAAAAATATAAAATTGTACTACACACGTGACGAAAAAAGGTCACAATTGTAGGTATAATTGAAATAAAACTCCTATTTAGTTTCGAGTAGAAACAAGTGTCAGAAAACACCACGACACCAAACAAGAGTTTTATTTTAACCCTTTAACGACCATTTAATTTTTTTTAATTACCTATTGTATCATGCATTTTATAGTGTAATTTCAAGTCTGTTTCTCTATTTTCTTTTGGCTCTTCTTATATTATTCATAGCAGCGGCGACTCGTGGATTTCCGTAGAGGGGGCTAAGACAGAGATGCTATTCGTGCTGCACTACTTACTCTTATAAAGGAAGCAAATATTTGGTGTTTTAATCAAATTTTCTTCCGTAGCCTTCTCGCCGAACATCCTCAAGCCGCCACTGATTCAAAGAAAAAAACGTATTGTTTGCAGAGTGCTCAGCTACTACGCCTTGGTCGTTAAAGGTTTACCCATAATGAAAAATTAACATAATTTTTTCTAAAACAAATCATTTTTACAATAATACTCCACTAGAAATTTCATTCTCTCATTGTACAAATCGTCATTTTCTATTTTCGCGAACTTGTGTACAAACCGTCCGTTGTACGCATCGTCGAGATCGGGACCTTCGTGTTTCTTCGCGTACGTCACTTTGATAAAGAACGCCGACATGACCAGTCCGTACTTTGCGTACTTCTTAAACTGTTGCTGAACTTCCTCGAACGTGAGGACTTTGGTGGAGCCGAGCTCCCGCAGTTGATCGGTTAGAACTGTGTGATAGATCTTGAGGTAGTGGTCAATGTTATTCCAAATGGTGTGATCGCCGCAAGCGCCCAAAAATTGGCTGAGGTCGCAGCCCAAAGAACTCGATCTTGCCAGCTGGAAGTCGATTAGTTTTGCCGATTCCAAAATGTCGGTTCCCTCCTGAAATAATAAACAAAACTATGTATTTTTTTTTGTAATTAAGTGAGGTTTTTGATGTGATAATGTTTCGTCGAAAAAATTATAGTTTTTCGCGGATTGACATGAAATGTAAGGTTTTAGTGACTGCTGGTAGGCCGGGAAGTATGACTTACTTACGGATTAGGCTCGTAAAATGCTTAATAATGCCTAGGCAGATAAAGTAGTGAGCCAATCAGATGAGACTTCACGGCCTACGTAATGTTATGAGACACGGCGTCGACTAATAGAAGCCGCCCGAAAGTTTGTTTAACGTTTCAATGTGTTTTCGCTTAATTGAGAGTTGCCTTCGCCATACGTTTTTGGTTTTATTTTGATATTTAAGTTGCGTAATTTTAGAAAACGAAAAATATAAAATTTTCACGTTACGCAAGATATATGACATACAGGGTGGTCCATCTCAGAGGTAACAAGCGACTTTGTTGAGCTATGGGGGATTTTTGAAAAAAAAGCCGTGACACGTTGATCTTTGTTTCGAGGGGGATAACTTTTGATGACAACTTTTTGCTTTTTGGTTACTTTTTGACTAAAATCGATTTTTTTTTACATTTTTTACTTTCTCCGTTACGAAGTACGAGAAAGTATTGTGATCGTGATTTTTTTTTCAAAAATTTTTTTTACGGAAATATCCGTTTTGGGGTCCCTAGATGCCATTTCAACAATTTCTGGAAAAAAATTTTTTGTGTCTGTGTGTGTGTGTGTGTCTGTGTGTGTGTGTGTGTGTGTCTGTGCGCGCTGTATCTCAAAAACTAATAGACCAATTGAAATGAAACTTTGAACATAAGTTTTATTTGATAATCCGAAGAACTGAAAAGCTTTTGGTAAAATTTCGTACACCGGAAGTGGGTGTTTACCTTAACTGTTTTTTGTTTTTTGCCAATATTTTCTTAAATATGAAAAATATCACAAAAACATTTTAACAGATATTGAAGACAATAAAGAAATTCAATTATTTTGTTTGAAAACATTTTTCATAAAATCATTGTTATTCGAGAAAAAAATGTATTTTATTTTTTTTAATTTTTGGTATACAATTATGAAACGCTAATAGTTACAGCAAACTTATATAAATAATAATTGTAGATAATGCCAAAATGAACAAATTATGAAGAATAAGTTTTTTTCGAAATCTCTTTAGTTTTTGAGTAAACTGAGTTTTTTAATTTGAAGTACATTTTTCCATCTTTCATAATTTTGACGTTTTAAACGTCAGTTTTATCCGAGTCTACGAAACGTTCGATGCACACTTAAAATATGATTTAAATTGAAAATAAACCATGGAAGCGTAAATATAAATGATACCATCAAGTCGGAGAAAGTAACATGATGGCCACATCACCATTTTTTACTTTCTCCGTTACGAAGTACGAGAAAGTATTGTGATCGTGATTTTTTTTCCAAATTTTTCTTACGGTAATATCCGTTTTGGGGTCCCTAGATGCTATTTCAAAAATTTCTGGAATTTTTTTTTGTGTCTGTGTGTTTGTGTCTCTGTGTGTGTGTCTGTGCGCGCTGTATCTCAAAAACTAATTAAACAATTGATCTGAAACTTTAAACATACGTCTTATTTGATAATCTGAAGAACTGAAAAGCTTTTGGTAAAATTTCGTACACCGGAAGTGGGCGTTTACCTTAACTGTTTTTTGTTTTTTGCCAATATTTTCTTAAATATGAAAAATATTACAAAAACATTTAAACAAACTTTGAAGACAACAAAGAAATGAAAATCTTTTGCTTGAAAACATTTTTCATAAAATCATTTTTATTAGAGAAAAAAATTATTAATATTTTGTTAAATTTTTGGTTTATAATTATAAAACGATAATAGTTACAGCAAATGTATGAAATAATGAGAATGCTAAAATGAACAACTTATAAAGAATAAGTTTTTTTCGAAATCCCTTCAGTTTTTGAGTAAACTGAGTTTTTGAATTTAAAGTATAATTTTTCCGTGTTTCATAATTTTGACGTTTTAAACGTCAGTTTCATCCGAGTTTACACAACGCTCGATGTACATTTAAAATATGATTTCAATGATTTTCAAACCATAAAAACGTAAATATAAATGGCTATGATACCATCAAGTCGGAGAAAGTAACATGATGACCACATCACCATTTTTTGTTTTTTTTTTGTCAATAAAAAATTTTTGTGGGACTTCCAGGAACCGAGGTTTTCGAGTTTCTGGTCGGCAACTTATTTTGAGCTAAAGAGTTATTTTGGGGGCTGAAAATGGCAATTTATTTTAGTTTCCCTCGATTTTTCAATTTTTTGGTTTGCACTTATTTTTAGACCAGTATTTTTTTAATTTTTTTTGCCTATATTTTAGATGTTTGACCTGTATTTTTTATTTCTCTATTCCAAATTTTAGAGTTTTTGCCCTAAATATTCTTTATTTTGGTTAAACTTTTTAAATTTTCGGATTTTTGGTCTGCATTTTTTTTAACCGCGAATTTTCGATAATTGTGTAAGTTTCGATTTTTTGTGCTAAATATTTTAGGTTTTTACCTTAATTAAGAGCGTATTTTTTATTGGTCTATACTTTAGATTGTTAACGTGATTGATTTTTAAGTACAAATTTTTGATTTTTTGGCTGGTATTTAATTTGCATAATTTGTCATTTCCATCTTTCATCCAATAAATTGTAAAAGTGGCTTTACCATCAACATGTTCCACGAGCCGCCACTGATGCAGGCAGTGTGTTTTTGGAAGCCAGCGAATAAAAATCATTTTGATTAAAAACCAATTGATGCCGTCCGTCACTGGCTTCTTGCGGAAAAAAAAATGAAATTGCCAAAATCCGATTTTGTGCGATTCCGGATTTTATAAGAACTTTTCTGACAATATTTTTGAATCGTTTCACATTTGGTGTATTTCGACGTATGAATCATTAAAATCTCAATTATCAAAATTACATTACTTAAGACCTTGGTCACGATTTTACAATGATTTCGGAGGAAATTTGTTTAATAAGGTTTTAAATTACACGAAATTGGCTACATTTTAACGTTCGAATCATCAAAATCCAATCGTTAATTGTGGAGTTTTCAAGGATCAAAATCGCAATTTTTTTTTTGGAGGCCGTGAGATTGCAAAAATTAGTGATTTTAACATTTTGTTTTCACTCAACAACAAATTTTTATTGAATGAAATGATAAAAGCACATGATAGTTTTACTTATTGAATAATATCATTACATGTTTTACCAAGTGTGCAACGAGTGAATAAAACTTATAAAATTTTTAAAATAGCCAATTTTTTCGAATCATCTAAATATAACAATAAGTTTAGCTGTTGCGTAATTCAAAACGAGAAACAAATTCAGAGTCGAAACTTTTACATAATTAGCAATCAATGATAAGGCTTCAATTTAAAAAATATTCATGCTCGTTAAGGACCTAGTTTTTTTAGATAATCGCCATCAAACCCAAAATTTACAAGTTTCAACTCTCAAAAATGGGAAAAATATTCATTTTTCAAAAACTGACTTAAATTCAAATTTCCAACTTTAAACGAATTATTGGGGAATAATTGAGCTTTCATATTCCCGAAAAATCAAACAACATTAATTATTTATTTTTACAAATAATCACTATTAAACCCAATCATTTTCATTTTCAATGCTCAAATATCGAACAAGTGTTGATTTTTTAAAAACTAACTTAAATGCAGACTTACAACTATAACAACATTATTGAGGAATCATTGGGCTTTAATATCCATAAAAAAATAAGAGCATGTAAATTATTTAGTTTTCTAGATAATCAAAATCAAACTCAGGAATGATCATTTTTATAGCTCAAAAATCGAAAAAGTATGGTTACTCTTGGATTTAATGATGATTATTGGTAAAAATAGGTAATTGGCTCACTTGGATTTTTTTTTTGGAATATCAAAACTCAATCATTCTATAATCATTTTGTAAAAGATTGAAGTCTGCACTTCAACACTTTTTTAAATTTTGCGTTTTGAAAATGGATTTTCTTGTGTTTGATGATAATTATTGGGAAAACTAGGAAATTAATTTGTTAAAAATTTTCTGGCATATAAAAACTCAATCATTTTTGAATAATTTAAAAAGAGTTAAAAGTCTGCACTTGTTTCGGATTTAAAAAAAAAAACATTTTTTTTTTAATTTTGGCTGCCAAAAATAGATATTCTTAGATTTGATGATGATTATTGCGTAAACTAGGTAATGTGCCTACCTGGATTTTTTTGGAATATCGAAGCTCAATCTTTTATGAATCATTTCGTAAAAGTTTGAAGACCGCACTTGTTTAGAATTTTGGAAAGTTCATATTTTTTCAACTTTCACGTTTCGAAAATGATTTTTTTGTGTTTGATGATAATTAATGAAAAAACTGGGTAATTAACTTGTTCAACATTTTCCGGCATATAAGAACCCAATCGTTTTTGAACAATTTAAAAAAGTTAGAAGTCTCCATAGATTTTTAAAAAACATTTTTTTTTTTAATTTTGGTTGCCCAAAATAGATATCCAGTCGAATGTATGTTTTCGAAGCTACAAAAATGTTTGAGGGCAAATATATAAAAAATAGTAAGCACCATTTTTAAATTATTCATTTGTTTCAGACCTTCTAGTGTCTGGAATGTGTTGGTGCAAAATAATTAAAATCCATGGATGGGGTTTTGTGGAAATGAGGAAAATCCGCTCGAATGTGTATGTTTTTGAAACTGGGGAATGAAGAAAGTCCATCAAGGAATTATCTTAGAAATTTAACAATTCTACCAGAAAATTGGTAGAAACTATTTTTTAATTATTAATTTCTTCTATTCCTATTAGTGTCCTGAATTTTTAATCCTAGCAGGTTTTAGATTTGATGATGATTATTGCGAAAACTGGGTAATGTGCTTATTATTTTTAGAAATAACTATGTCATATGTGATATCGGATTAAAAAAAATAGTCTTTCGAATAAGATCATAGCCAACTATTTTTTCCATTAAAAAAATGTAAGTTTGCGTCATATCTCAGAAAATGGTGGCGGTAAAATTTTTCTGAATTTATTTTATTAATCTGCGTAAAATTATCTACAACTTTGTCCTTTACAGTTTTTTTCTATCTGTCATAATAACCGAGATATATTTATTTGAAAAAATTGACACTTTTTTCATTTTTAAAAAAATATATAAAACGTGTCGATAAAATTCTGCAAAAATTAAACTAGATTTGCAAATCATTGTTTTATCAAATTATGTGCAGTTTTTGAAAATCCACCAATTATTTCGTGAGTTGTGAATTTTTGAAAATTTTAGTTTTCGAATTGTGTACTACTCGAGTGAAAAATTTAAAAAATATATAAAACGTGTCGACTAAATTCTACAAAAATTAAACTAGATTTGCAAATCATTGTTTTATCAAAGTATGTGCAGTTTTTGAAAATCCGCCAATTATTTCGCGAGTCGTGAATTTTTGAAAATTTTAGTTTTTGAATTGTGCAATACTAGAGCAAAAAAATAGAAAAAATATATAAAACTGGTCGACTAAATTCTACAAAAATTAAATTGGTTTTGGAAATCGTCGTTTTATCAAATTAAATGGAGTATTTGAAAATCCACAGATTATTTCGCGAGTTGTAAATTTTTGAAAATTTTAGTTTTCCAATTGTGTAATACTCGAGCAAAAAATTTAAAAAAATATATAAAACGTGTCGACTAAATTCTACAAAAATTAAACTAGATTTGCAAATCATTGTTTTACCAAATTATGTGCAGTTTTTGAAAATCCACCAATTATTTCGTGAGTTGTGAATTTTTGAAAATTTTAATTTTCGAATTGTGTAATACTCGAGCAAAAAAATAAAAAAAAATATAAAACGTGCCGACTAAATTCTACAAAAATTAAACTAGATTTGCAAATCATTGTTTTACCAAATTATGTGCAGTTTTTGAAAATCCACCAATTATTTCGTGAGTTGTGAATTTTTGAAAATTTTAGTTTTCAAATTGTGTACTACTCGAGTGAAAAATTTAAAAAATATATAAAACGTGTCGACTAAATTCTACAAAAATTAAACTAGATTTGCAAATCATTGTTTTATCAAAGTATGTGCAGTTTTTGAAAATCCGCCAATTATTTCGCGAGTCGTGAATTTTTGAAAATTTTAGTTTTTGAATTGTGCAATACTAGAGCAAAAAAATAGAAAAAATATATAAAACTGGTCGACTAAATTCTACAAAAATTAAATTGGTTTTGGAAATCGTCGTTTTATCAAATTAAATGGAGTATTTGAAAATCCACAGATTATTTCGCGAGTTGTAAATTTTTGAAAATTTTAGTTTTCCAATTGTGTAATACTCGAGCAAAAAATTTAAAAAAATATATAAAACGTGTCGACTAAATTCTACAAAAATTAAACTAGATTTGCAAATCATTGTTTTACCAAATTATGTGCAGTTTTTGAAAATCCACCAATTATTTCGTGAGTTGTGAATTTTTGAAAATTTTAATTTTCGAATTGTGTAATACTCGAGCAAAAAAATAAAAAAAAATATAAAACGTGCCGACTAAATTCTACAAAAATTAAACTAGATTTGCAAATCATTGTTTTACCAAATTATGTGCAGTTTTTGAAAATCCACCAATTATTTCGTGAGTTGTGAATTTTTGAAAATTTTAGTTTTCAAATTGTGTACTACTCGAGTGAAAAATTTAAAAAATATATAAAACGTGTCGACTAAATTCTACAAAAATTAAACTAGATTTGCAAATCATTGTTTTGTCAAATTATGTGCAGTTTTTGAAAGTCCGCCAATTATTTCGCGAGTCGTGAATTTTTGAAAATTTTAGTTTTTGAATTGTGCAACACTAGAGCAAACAAATAAAAAAAATATATAAAACTGGTCGACTAAATTCTACAAAAGTTAAATTGGTTTTGGAAATCATCGTTTTATCAAATTAAATGGAGTATTTGAACATCCACCGATTATTTCGCGAGTTGTAAATTTTTGAAAATTTTAGTTTTCAAATTGTGTAATACTCGAGCAAAAAATTTAAAAAAATATATAAAACGTGTCGACTAAATTCTACAAAAATTAAACTAGATTTGCAAATCATTGTTTTACCAAATTATGTGCAGTTTTTGAAAATCCACCAATTATTTCGTGAGTTGTGAATTTGATAATTTTAGTTTTCGAATTGTGTACTACTCGAGTGAAAAATTTAAAAGATATATAAAACGTTTCGACAAAATTCTGCAAAAATTCAACTAGATTTGCAAATCATTGTTTTACCAAATTATGTGCAGTTTTTGAAAATCCACCAATTATTTCGTGAGTTGTGAATTTTTGAAAATTTTAGTTTTCGAATTGTGTAATACTCGAGCAAAAAATTTAAAAGATATATAAAACGTGTCAACAAAATTCTGCAAAAATTCAACTAGATTTGAATATCATTGTTTTATCAAATTATGTGCAGTTTTTGAAAATCCACCAATTATTTCGTGAGTTGTGAATTTTTGAAACTTTAGTTTTCGAATTGTGTACTACTCGAGTGAAAAATTTAAAAAATGTATAAAACGTGTCGACTAAATTCGACAAAAATTAAACAAGATTTGCAAATCATTGTTTTATCAAATTATGTGCAGTTTTTGAAAATCCACCAATTATTTCGTGAGTTGTGAATTTTTGAAAGTTTAGTTTTCGAATTGTGAAAATTTTAAAAAAATATGTATAAAACGAAAATTCTACAAAAATTCAATTAGTTTTACAAATCATCGTTTTATCAAATTAAATAGAGTTTTTGAAAATCCGCTAATTATTTCGCGAATCGTGAATTTTTGAAAAATTTAGTTTTTGAATTGTGTAATACTAGAGCAAAAAAATTTAAAAAAAAATATAAAACGTGTCGACTAAATTCTATGAAAATTACATTAAATTTGCAGATCATCGTTTTATAAAATTAAGCAGGGACAGCTCGTTATATAGAGCCAAGGAGCCATGGCACTGCCTGTAGTTTCAAGCTCAGCAAACACTTTTGCCAGTTACTTCGGTCTAGGAAGATAAATCGTTCGTTCTTTTTTCAAAGAAGGAGGGGGGAGGGGGAGTATATTGTATAAGTGGCTCCACCATCAACATGTTCCACGAGCCGCCACTGTTACAATTAATAACAATTCCAAAAAACACTATTTTCCTGGCCAGATTTGGTGGTTACCACGCGATATATACATGACGCAAGCCCGATAGCCACCCCCCTGGGTGCACGCCTGGGCCCCGGAATACGCCACTGTCTCTAATGGTTAATTTAAACTAAAACTCGTTTTACTTCAATTTAAGCACGTTTACAAACTTACTTTATATTTGAACATCATATTGTTGGTCCAACAGTCGCCATGCGAGATGACACCATATTCATCGGAGTTGAAATCGTGTTGAAGTATATACTCAGACATACCATCCGTAAACTTGCTTAACTTTTCCGCAGCGCTCGGCTCGACTATACCTTCAACGCTGCGCAAGTTGATGGTACAAATGTCCAGCAGCTTTCCCTTCACCATCCAGCCCTTGACGTTATCTCCCAACGGGACGATCAAAGCCTCGTACTCTTTGGGGTGTTCGTTCTTGAAAGCGAACGATAGGGCGTGCAACTTCGCATACTCTCCCATGAGCATAGCCACGTGCGGATCCGTCATGGGCTTCATGCTGTCCCAGACGTCGTAACCTTGCACCTTCAGGTTCTCCATGATGATGATTTCGTAATCCTTGAACCTCTCCACCCAATAACTTTTCGGAATACCGGAGAAAACATTGTTGGCCTTTTTTCCAGCGCAAAACTTTTTAATAGTGGGCACTACTGTCTCGTAGAAGTGCAGCTCAGTTTCCATACACTCCCCCAGGGGGATGTTTTCGCGAAGTTTCTCGTCCGTGCTCGCACTCTTCACGATCAAATTCAATACCCCGTTTCTTCCTTTGAGATCGACGGCGTCCACGGTGCCCAAATACCCGCCGCCTATGAGCCGATCACTTTTGAAGCACACCTGCACAGGCTCCCCAACCTCGCGAACGCCTATGGCAACGAGGATTCTATCCAAGTGCTCTTCGTACGACTCGTCTTGCCCGGGCGCAGTCATTCTGGCGACTACTTAAATTTTGCGGAACTGACTATTTATATAACAGAATCCGACCTTCGGGCGCCACGTACTTCTCAAGTTTAAGCGGTTTGCAATTAATAATTAGATGTAATACTGTACATTAATTTATGTTTGATTTATGAGATAATAAATTAGGACTTATTTATATAGAGATTAGATAAAAGTGGCGATTGTTTTTTCAACACTTTCGGTTAAAAATAGATAGGCATGCAAATGCAGTATTATGTCAAAAACACTTCAGACACGTGCTGTATATAAGTTTTGTAATGTATCAATAAGTCGTTATCTGTTGATTACGCAATTATTCAACTTTAGCATTTGAACATTTGAGTTATTATTATGCACTAGTGCCATCTGATATAGATGGAATATTTCTTTACTAAGTCGCTTTAAATATGACAACTATTTCATAACACTGAACAGCCTTGAGCTAGCAATGTGGTGAAATATTTCTCGATTTAATTGTAAGATTTCAGACAATCCCAGTAAACATGAATAAATCATTATTGTGGATTTATACATATTTTACGGAAATAGCGATGGTTACGTAATAAAAAATGATGATGTGGCCATCATGTTACTTTCTCCGACTTGATGGTATCATTTTTATTTACGCTTCCATGGTTTATTTTCAATTTAAATCATATTTTAAGTGTGCATCGAACGTTTCGTAGGCTCGGATAAAACTGACGTTTAAAACGTCAAAATTATGAAAGATGGAAAAATTATACTTCAAATTCAAAAAGTCAGTTTATTCAAAAACTAAAGAGATTTCGAAAAAAACTTATTCTTTATAAATTGTTCATTTTGGCATTCTCTATAATTATTATTAACATAAATTTGCTGCAACTATTAGCGTTTCATAATTGTATACCAAACATAAAAAAAAATTAATAAACTTTTTTCTCGAATAACAATGATTTTATGAAAAATATTTTCAAATCAAAGATGTTCATTTCTTTGTTGTCTTCAATATTTGCTTAAATATTTTTGTGATATTTTTCATATATAAGAAAATATTGGAAAAAAACAAAAAGCAGTTAAGGTAAACACCCACTTCCGGTGTACGAAATTTTACCAAAAGCTTTTCCGCTATTCGGATTATCAAATAAAACTTATGTTCAAAGTTTCATATCAATTGGTCTATTGGTTTTTGAGATACAGCGCGCACAGACACACACACACAGACACAATTTTTTTTTCCAGAAATTGTTGAAATGGCATCTAGGGACCCCAAAACGGATATTTCCGTAAAAAAAAAATTTGAAAAAAAATCACGATCACAATACTTTCTCGTACTTCGTAACGGTGAAAGTAAAAAGTACGGCAGTCAGGGGCGGCTCGTTATATGGAGCCAAGGAGCCATGGCACTACCTCTAATTTCAAGCTCAGCAAGAATTTTTAATTAATTCTTAAAACACTTTTTCCCCAATCACTTTGGTCTAGGAAGATAAATAGTTCTTCCTTTCTTTTATTGTCAAAAATTATATTTTTTAACTGACAATAATGATGTATTGCAATTGTCAATAATGGTTTGTTGCAGTTGTCAAGAATGATAGTGTTACCTGTTAACCCTTTCAGCCCTGGATTTTTAAATTTGAAAAAAAAATTCTTAAGCTTCTTAAGACCATAAATACCAAATTTGAACTGATTTGATTAATTAGTATAGGAATTAATTAGTGGGGCTTAGTGAAGTGATAAACAGCAAAAATATGAATTGTCATAGTAAGTGGAGACATGTAAATGTTGCGGTAGCAATTGCCACCACCAGGGCCGAAAGGGTTAAGAATTGATTCAGCTGTCAAAAGCAGCATTTTTCGATTTTTTAATTGCCAAAATTGACATTTTTTAGCTGCCAAAAATTGTACTTTTTGTTGTAGAAAATTGTATTTTTAGCTAACAATAATGGTTTGTTGCAGTTGTCAAGAATGGTATCGTATGTTCATAAAAAAAAACCTCAAGAGTGCCATGACCTTTTATTAAAAAAAATTAAGTTGGCACGCATGTTAGAAATTAACATACAAAACGTCAGATCGTTCTAAAAGTCACAATTATTCCGTGCTCACAATGGTGTACAGCAGGCATGTCAAACACGCGTCCCGCTTACAAATTGTCTGGGGCCCGGAAAAGTTGGTATCAAATATAAAAAAAAAAAAATTATATACAAGGTAAAAATAATTCTTTTTTGTTTGGTTTTAATTGTAGTTTTTTTTTTGGTAATTCGACCCGCGGCTTGTGTGTAATACTTGATGTGGCCCTTGGTGGTAAACGAGTTTGACATTCCTGGTGTACAGCAACCAGCAAAAAACGTTTCTAGTTGAAAGTTATTTTTTTTTTGATTTCCTACGACTTCTCTGCGTCATTTGTCACAGCAAAATAATTTATCGGTAGGAACGTGCCACAAGTAACATAACCTCAATATGTGTTACCAACTTAAATTTTTTTTAAATAAAAAATTATGGCACACTTGAGGTTTTTTTTTAATGAACTTACTTTTTGTTTCAGGTTTTAAAAATGGTAGTTTTCAGCTGTTAAGAAATGTATTATTCAACTATCGAAAATTATATTTTTCACTTATCGAAAAATGGCATTTTCCAGCTCTAAAAATTGTACTTTTTGTTGTCATTTTTCAGCTGTCAAGAAAGGCATTTCTCACCTATTAAAATGGTATTTTTCAGTTATCAAAAATGGCATTTTTCAGCTCTCAAAAATTGTACTTTTTGTTGTCAAAAATTATATTTTTTTAGCTGACAATAATGGTTTGTTACAGTTGTCAATAATAGTTTGTTGTAATTGTCAAAAGTGGAATTTTTCAGCTGTTAAGAAGTTTATTATTCAAATGTAAAAAATAATATTTTGCAGTTAAATGTTTTTTTTAATGTCAAAAAAGGTATTTCTCACCTATTAAAATGTCATTTTTCAGCTGTCAAAAACGGCATTTTTGACATTTTTTAATTGTCAAAAATGGCATCTTTCAGCTGTCAAAAATTGTCTTTTTGCAATCAAAAATTATATTTTTTACCAGGTAATCATATGTTGTTGTTGTTGTTGCAGTTGTCAATAATGGTATTTTTCAGCTGTTGAAAATGGTAGTTTTCAGCTGTTAAAAAATGTATTATTCAACTGTCGAAAATTATATTTTTCAGTTATCGAAAAAAGGTTATTTTTCAGCTGCCAAAAAAGGCATTTCTCACCTATTAAAATGGTATTTTTCAGCTATGAAAAACGACTTTTTGGCATTTTTTTAATTGTCAAAAATAGCATTTTTCAGCTGTCAAAAATTGTACCTACTTTTTGTTGTCAAAAAATATATTTTTTAACTGACAATAATGGTTTGTTACAGTTGTCAATAATGGTTTGTTGTAATTGTCAAGAGTGGAATTTTTCAGCTGTTGAGAAATGTATTATTCAAATATAAAAAATGATATTTTTCAGTTGTCGAAAATGTTTTTTTAATGTCAAAAAAGGTATTTCTCACCTATTAAAATGTTATTTTTCAGCTATCAAAAGCAGCATTTTTTCGACATTTTCCTTAATTGTCAAAAATGGCATTTTTCAGCTTTCAAAACTTGTATTTTTTGTGTTGTCGAAAATTGTATTTTCTAGCTGACAATAATGGTTTGGTACAGTTGTCAATAATGGTTTGTTGCAGTTGTCAAGAATGGTATTTTTCAGCTGTTAAAAATGGTATTTTTCAACTGTTGAGAAGAGTATTATTCAACTGTTAAAAATAATATTTTTTAGTTGGCAAAAATGGTACTATTCAGCTGTTAAAAAGGAATTTCTTACCTATAAAAATTGTATTGTTCAGCTATCAAAAGTAGCATTTTTGACATTTTGTAATTGTCAAAAATGGCATTTTTCAGTTGTCAAAAATTGTAATTTTTGTGTTGTCGAAAATTGTATTTTCTAGCTGACAATAATGGTATGTTACAGTTGTCAATAATGGTATTTTTCAACTGTCGAAAATGATATATTTTTCAGTTGTCAAAAATGTTATTTTTCAGTTGTAACAAAAGGTATTTCTCACCTATAAAAATGGTGTTTTTCAGCAATCAGAGGCAGAATTTTTGGTCATTTTTTTATTGTTAAAATTTTGTTTTTTAGCTGATAGTAATGGTATGTTCTAGTTGTCAATAATGGTTTGTTGCAGTTGTTAAGAATAGTATGTTTCAGCTGTTAAAAATGGCATTTGTCAGCTGTTAAGAAGTGTATTATTCCATTGTCTAAAATGATATTTTTCAGCTGTTAAAAATGATATTTTTCAGCTGTCAAAAATGATATTTTTCAACTGTCAAAAATGAAATTTTTTAGTTGTTAAAAATGATATTTTTCAGCTGTCAAAAGTGATATTCTTCAGCTGTCAAAAATTATATTTTTCAGCTGTCAAAAATGATATTCTTCAGCTGTCAAAAATTATATTTTTCAGCTGTCAAAAATGATATTTTCAGCTGTCAACAATGGTATTTCTCACCTGTAAAAATGGTATTTTTCAGCTATTAAAAGCAGCATTTTTCGACATTTTTTTAATTGTCAAAAATGGCATTTTTCAGCTTTTAAAAACAGTATTTTTTAGCTGACAATAATGGTATGTTACAGTTGTCAATAGTGGTTTGATGCAGTTATCAAGAGTGGTATTATTCAACTGTCGAAAATGATATATTTTTCAGTTGTCAAAAATGTTATTTTTCAGTTGTTAAAAAAGGTATTTCTCACCTATAAAATGGTATTTTCAGCTATCAAAGGCAGCATTTTTTGTCATTTTTTTATTGTCAAATTTTTGTTTTTTAGCTGACAATAATGGTATGTTACCAGTTGTCAATAATGGTTTGTTGCAGTTGTTAAGAATAGTATGTTTCAGCTGTTAAAAATGGCATTTTTCAGCTGTTAAGAAGCGTATTATTCAACTGTCAAAAATGATATTTTTCAGCTGTCAAAAATAATATTTTTCAGCTGTCAAAAATGATATTTTTCAGCTGTCAAAAATGATATTTTTCAGCTGTCAAAAATTATATTTTTCAGCTGTCAAAAATTATATTTTTCAGCTGTCAAAAATTATATTTTTCAGCTGTCAACAATGATATTTTTCAGCTGTCAAAAATGATATTTTTCAGCTGTTAAAAATGATATTTTCAGCTGTCAACAATGGTATTTCTCACCTATAAAAATGGTATTTTTCAGCTCTCAAAAGCAGCATTTTCCGACATTTTTTTAATTGTCAAAAATGGCATTTTTCAGCTTTTAAAAATTGTATTTGTTAGCTGACAATAATAGTATGATACAGTTGTCAATAATGGTGTGTTGCTGTTATCTAGCATGGTATTTTTCAGCTATTAAGAATTGTATTATTTAGCTGTCAAAAATGTAATTTTTCAGCTGTCAAAAATGATATTTTTCAGCTGCCAAAAATGGCATTTCCCACATATACAAATGGTATTTTTCAGCTATCAAAAGCAGTATTTTTTGACGTTTTTTAACTGTCAACAATGGCATTTTTCAGTTGTCAAAACTTGTATATTTTGTTGTCAAAAATTAATTTTTTTTGTTGTCAAAAATGGTATTTTCTTGCTGACAAATGTAACAGTTGTCAATAATGGTTTGTTGCAGTTGTTAAGAATAGTATGTTTCAGCTGTTAAAAACGGCATTTTTCAGCTGTTAAGAAGTGTATTATTCAACTGTCAAAAATTATATTTTCATCTGTCAAAAATGATATTTTTCAGCTGTCAAAAATGACATTTTTCCGCTGTCAAAAATTATATTTTTCAGCTGTCAACAATGATATTTTTCAGCTGTCAAAAATGATATTTTCAGCTGTCAACAATGGTATTTCTCACCTATAAAAATGGTATTATTCAGCTATCAAAAGCAGCATTTTTTTAATTGTCAAAAATGGCATTTTTCAGCTTTTAAAAACAGTATTTTTTAGCTGACAATAATGGTATGTTACAGTTGTCAATAATGGTTTGATGCAGTTGTCAAGAGTGATATTATTCAACTGTCGAAAATGATATATTTTTCAGTTGTAAAAAATGGTATTTTAAAGTTCTTAAAAAAGGTATTTCTCTCCTATAAAAATGGTGTTTTTCAGCTATCAAAGGAAGCATTTTTGGTCATTTTTTTTATTGTCAAAATTTTGTTTTTTAGCTGACAATAATGGTATGTTGCAGTTGTCAATTATGGTTTGTTACAGTTGTTAAGAATAATATGTTTCAGCTGTTAAAAATGGCATTTTTCAGCTGTTAAAATTGATATTTTTCAGCTGTCAAAAATGATATTTTTCAGCTGTCAAAAATGATATATTTCAGCTGTCAAAAATTATATTTTTCAGCTGTTAAAAATGACATTTTCAGCTGTCAACAATGGTATTTCTCACCTATAAAAATGGTATTTTTCAGCTATCAAAAGCAGCATTTTTTGACATTTTTTTAATTGTCAAAAATGGCATTTTTCAGCTTTTAAAAACAGTATTTTTTAGCTGACAATCATGGTATGATACAGTTGTCAATAATGATTTGCTGCAGTTGTTAAGAATAGTATGTTTTAGCTGTTAAAAATGATATTTTTCAGCTGTTAAGAAGTATATTATTCAACTGTCACAAATGATATTTTTCAACTGTCAAAAATGATATTTTTCAGCTATCAAAAATGATATTTTTCAGCCGTCAACAATGATATTTCTTACCTATAAAAATGGTATTTTTTAGCTGTCAAAAATGATATTTTTTAGCTGTCAAAAATGATATTTTTTAGCTGTCAAAAATGATATTTTTTAGCTGTCAAAAATGATATTTTTCGGCTGTCAAAAATTTAATTTTTCAACTGTCAAAAATGATATTTTTCAGGTGTCGACAATGGTATTTCTTACCTATAAAAATGGTATTTTTCACCTAACAAAAATGATATTTTTCGGCTGTCAAAACTGATATTTTTCAGCTGTTACCAATGGTACTTCTCACCTATAAAAATGGTATTTTTCAGCTATCAAAAGCAGCATTTTTTGACATTTTTTTAATTAATTGATTGATGGTTGAGGCGTTAACTTCGTGATACATTTTGGAACTTTAAATAAAACAGTTTCTTTGTTAATATCACACTTTATTGTTTAGTGACTCGAGTTTCGATCATAAGCTGATCATTTTCAAACTTAAAGTAAATTAAATTACAATAAACACACGTATTTATGCGGAATGGAATAAGGAGGAGAATACTAGGTCGACCTGGTCGTTAATTATGGGGAAGTCCGGATTACGCTTCGCTTTGTGGATTTCTAGGGATTCGAGTAGGTCCATTTTCGGGCCTTTTTCTGCGAAGTGGATTATTTCAAGTACATCATCTTCAAAAGTATGTCGGTTCTCAATTAGGTGGTTCGCGAATGTTGAATTATTTTGGTGTAATCGGAAGGATCTTAAATGTTCTTTTAATCTGATTTTAAAGTTACGACCAGATTGCCCTATGTACACTCCTTTACAATCTTTGCATGTTAGTTTATAAATGCCTGATCTTTCTAATTTATCTATCGGAGTTTTGGAATTAAAAATAGAGTTACAAATTTGGTTCGTTGTTTTAAATGCTACATTTTTTAATTGTCAAAAATGGCAATTTTTAGCTTTTAAAAATTGTATTTTTTAGCTGACAATAATGGTATGATACAGTTGTCAATAATAGTGTGGTGCTGTTATCTAGCATGGTATTTTTCAGCTATTAAGAATTTTATTATTTAACTGTCAAAAATGTAATTTTTCATCTGTCAAAAATGATATTTTTCAGCCGTCAACAATGATATTTCTTACCTATAAAAATGATATTTTTTAGCTGTCAAAAATGATATTTTTCGGCTGTCAAAAATGTAATTTTTCATCTGTCAAAAATGATATTTTTCAGCTGCCAAAAATGCCATTTCCCACCTAAATAAATGGTATTTTTCAGTTATCAAAAGCAGCATTTTTTGACATTTTTTAACTGTCAAAAAATGGCATTTTTCAGGTGTCAAAACTTGTATATTTTGTTGTCAAAAATTGATTTTTTTTGTTGTCAAAAATTGTATTTTGTAGCTGCCAATAGCGGTATGTTTCAGCTTGCGGGAATGGTATTTTTCGGCTGTCAAGAATGGTAATTCCCAGCTGTTGAACATAGTATTTTTCAACTGTCTCAAGTTGTATTTTACAGTTGCAGAAAATGGTATTCTTCAGCTACCAAATATGCTATGTTTCAGCTGCCAAAAACAGTATTTTTCAGCTAATAAAAATAGTTTTTTTCGACATTATGAAATGTCAAAAATTGTATTTTTCAGCTGTCGAAAGTAGTATATTTTGTTGTCGGAAGCATGGGCGGCTCGTTATATAGAGCCAAGGAGCCATGGCACTACCTGTACTTTCATGCACAGCAAGAATTTTTAATTAATTCTGAAAACACTTTTTCGCCAATTACTTTGGTCTAGGAAGATACATCGTTCTTTCCTTCTTCAAACAAGGAGGGGCGGGGGTATATTGTTTACAAATTAGAAACAATATAATATATTGTTTAAGTGGCTCTACCATCAACATGTTCCGCCACTGATGGAAACACTACATACGCTATTTTGATTTTTAAAATTAAATGTTTAAACAAACAAAAACATTCATGTGGCTTAATACATTGTTAAGATAAGATATCCGAAGTATGCCGTGTGCAATTACATCATGCCAATTGATTAAATGCCCATTAGCGTGTTTGTAGAGTTTGTGTGTAGCATAAATTGACGGTAGCACAAACGAACAAGGTTCTTGGCGATAGCATTGTCAGGGTCATTTATTAATGTGCTTGCAATTATGTTTTTGTTTTCGTACGTGTTGAGGAAATCCTTAATATAAATAATTATATTGGCTGCTCGTTCCATTTAGTAAGTTCTTAGAACGTTTTAAGATTGCGTGATCCTTTGTCTCAAATATAAGAGACTGCCTCGGAATCCAGTGCTGTGACCTGCAGTAGTAAATGTTTTTATAGTATATTACATAACTAGAGTTGTAAGTAGCAAATTACGCGTAATTTCACGAGCGAATAATTGCGTTACAACTCGCGTTATGTACTGTACTTTACCTTCGACCTTACATTTATTCGATTAAACTAAAGACATATTGAAACTGAATCCTGTCAGGGTGACGTTTAAATTTGTATTAAATTAGCCGGTAATGGCAATGTAGGACGACTACCAACTAAACAAACGAATTACCCCTCGAACAATTTTCCGTCGAATAATATATTGTCCAATACATTGATTGAACAAATTTAAGGATACGGATCGTTGTACTCACTCTGAAGTGTTAATCAAGTAAGATACCATTGAGATGGAAGTACCAATAACGCATGGCGTGAAGTTTATTGTGTCGGTTATTGTTTTAACCAATAAGTTGCAATCTGACGTTTAAATGTCACTGTCACTTTTGAGATTTAAAGACGAACAGACGAATGCAGAGGGACTCGGCGGACGTTACTTGTAATTGGCTAATAAGTATATAATATAGCGAGGTACATACGTAGTAATAGTACATGTTACTTATTTATGTACAACATTTAACATTTATATATACTCTATATATTTGTAATGAGTCGCTTACGATTGGTGAAAACAGTTCGGTAATTCATCAATTACAAAGTGGGAGTAGGTAAAAGGCAGTGTTGTCAGATTGGAGGTTTTTCCCCCAAAATGGGGGTAAATTATTGTGTTGGGGTATATTTTGGGGAACTTCAATCAATTTTTGGGGAAATTAATTAACATGTTATTACATTTGCTAGAAATCATCATTACCAATAGTGCACAACCATAAAGAAGTGAATAATTTTCCTCAGCAACGAGGAAAAAACTGTGACATCATTTATGGAAGTTGTCCTAGGGATTCTATTATTACCGCTTTCGTAATTTTGCATCCGAATTGGATGCTGCACTTTCATTTAAAAAATATGTATGTGCCGAAAAGAAGAAGAAAATATTGCGGATAAAGATGATTAATAAATTTTATATTTATACTACTTTAATTTTGTATGTAAGTTTCCAATAAATTCCGATTGTATTTATGTTTAATTTTCAAATTTTATTATTTTGGAGACGGACAGTGGCGTAATTTTAGGGGATTCTTATTAAATATTTTTGGAAAATTAAAAATTACTACTAGCAACACTTTGCCCGTAAATAAATAATGCCGTAAAAATTGTCCCGGAGGAACCGTCCTAGAAATAAAGTCGTGAGAAAGAGTATTGACAAATACCGTGAAAAAGTCCTGAAAAATAGTCTTCATACAAAATACCAGAAATAAATGTCCCGAAAAAGAGTACTAAAAAGTCCTGAAGAAAGCTCAGACAAAAAATCCTGATGAAATATCTCAAAAAAAATGCTCTGAAAATAACAAAATAAACAAGAAAAAATGTGAAAAACGCATTGTAAAAAACCCTTAAAATGGTCCTTAAAAAAATCTGAAGAAATTGTTCTGAACAAGAAATCCCAAAGAGTCTTGAAAAAAGTCCTGCAAAAAGGCCTAAAATAAATCCTGAAATAAAAAGTCTTGAAAAAAAAATGCTAAAAATTTCTGAAAAAGTCCTTAAAAAGGTCCAAAAAAGGTTCAAAAAAATGTCATGAAGAAAATTTTGAAATTTTTTTTCTAAGAAAAATCCCAAAAATTAATCATGAACAAGGAGTTATTAAGAATGTCCCGAAAACGCCCGGAGAAAAACTTCATGAAAAACAATCCTGTTGATAAAATTTTGAAAAGAAATCCTGAAAATAAAGGTCCTGAAAAAATAAGTCTTGAAATTTTTTCTTTAAAAGTCCCGAAAAAGAATCCTCAAAAATCTTTAAAAAGACCTGAAAAAAGTTTTGAAAACATTGTCCTGAAGTCCCAAAAAGGCTAAAAGAACAAAAAACTGTTAAGGTAAATATTCGAAAATTCCAGTTCTTCGGATTCTGAAATAACACTTATGTTCAAAGTTTCATAGTCATTTCTGTATTAGTTTTTGAGATACAGCGCGCACAGACGGACTGTTATGTAGAGAAAAAATGGTGATGTGACCATCATGTTACTTTCTCCGACTTGATGTTATCATAGCCATTTATATTTACGTTTTCATTGTTTATTTTCAATTGAAATCATATTTTAAATGCACATCGAGCGTTGCGTAAACTCGGATGAAACTGACGTTTAAAACGTCAAAATTATGAAACATGGAAAAATTATACTTCAAATATAAAAACTCCGTTTACTCAAAAACCAAAGAGATTTCGGAAAAAACGTATTCTTTAGAAGTTGTTCATTTTGGCATTCTCTACAATTATTATTCACATAAATTTGCTATAACTATTATCGTTTCATAATTATAAACCAAAAATTAAAAAAAAAAATCATAAATTTTTTTCTCGAATAGCAATGATTTTATGAAAAATATTTTCAAGCAAAAGATGTTCATTTCTTTGTTGTCTTCAAAGTTTGTTTGATTGTTTTTGTGATATTTTTCATATTTAAGAAAATATTGGCAAAAAACAAAAAACAGTTAAACATTAAACAGGTAAACACCCACTTCCGGTATACGAAATTTTACCAAAAGCTTTTCAGTTCTTTGGATTATCAAATAAGACGTATGTTCAAAGTTTCATATCAATTGCTGTATTAGTTTTTGAGATATAGCGCACACAGACAGACACACACACAGACAGACACACACACAGACAGACACACACACAGACAGACACACATACACACACACACAGACACAAAAATTTTATGTTCAAAGTTTCATATCAATTGCTCTATTAGTTTTTAAGATATAGCGCACACAGACAGACACACACACAGACAGACAGACAGACATACACACACACACACAGACACAAACATTTTTTTTTCCAGAAATAGTTAAAATGGCATCTAGGGACCCCAAAACGGATATTTCCGTAAAAAAAAAATTTGGAAAAAAAATCACGATCACAATACTTTCTCGTACTTCGTAACGGAGAAAGTAAAAATGGTGATGTGACCATCATGTTACTATCTCCGACTTGATGGTATCATTTATATTTACGTTTTCATGGTTTATTTTCAATTGAAATCATATTTTAAATCTACATCGAGCGTTGTGTAAACTCGGATGAAACTGACGTTTAAAACGTCAAAATTATGAAAGATGGAAAAATAATACTTGAAATTCAAAAACTCAGTTTACTCAAAAACTAAAGGGATTTCGAAAAATACTTATTCTTTATAAGTTGTTCATTTAAGCATTATCTACAATTATTATCAACATAAATTTGCTGTAACTATTATAGTTTTATAATTGTAAACCAAAAATTTTAAAAAAATTATAATTTTTTTTTCTCGAATAAAAATGGTTTTATGAAAAATGTTTTCAAACAAAATAAGCTCATTTCCTTGTTGTATTCAATATTTGTTTAAATATTTTTGTGATATTTTTCATATTTACAAAAATGACAAAAATTTTCAATAATTTTTTTTTTTACAAAAACAATGATTTTATGAAAAATATTTACATTTATTTAAATGTACAGCTCGGTTTCAAATTCAAAATATCATCGCTAATAATCAGACCGATTATTACATTACGACTGAAAACAGATATTTGATTGTCCAAAGCTTAAAATCAGCTACTCATTGTTTTCTGCAATAAAACCCTTTGTAATTATATAATATAATTTTAGGTTATAGGTAAACTAGCAGGAATTTCAATCATGGTTGGATGTATATTTAACCAATTAACTAATTAATGATCCAAACATGTGCAGCTCGCGGAAAATTAGCGATTTGAAATAATATTAACATTTCTGTAATTAAAGGGCAGGAATTGCCAACAGTTCTGCAGGAATTGCATTGCCTTATTTCATTTCAGTTGATCTATACGTTTTTTTTTTTAATGAACACGATGAAGGATAACGAGCAGGAGGAAGAAACCGTTGAAATTGCTATAGTTTTCTGCAAATTCCTGCAGCGTTCAGGTTTATATGCACCTGTTGGCGAAAAGATAGTCATTTGGAAAATTGTCATCCTGACAATCTACTTTCAGATCGTGACCTCTGGGATGTTCGGTTATATTTATTATTATTTGCGTGAGTATAAAGAATGAATAATTTATTTGGACGATTTAATATTAAGTACTACAATAAAACCATTACATTTAAGATACATTATTTCTACAATCGTAATAGATGTTTTTGATCTTAAGAGGTCACCCACACTCGCAGTGAATGTTTTTTTTTTACTTTCTCCGTTACGAAGTACGAGAAAGTATTGTGATCGTGATTTTTTTTTCAAAAAGTTTTTTTTTTTAATTCCTTTAGTTTTTTTCTTAATTTTTCTTCCTCCAATATACGAAAGTTTGCCGCCGTGAAAATCAAAAATTTAAAAAATCTGTAACTCGCTTCAAAATTATTAGATTTTCAAAAACCAAAATTATTTGAGTAGAGTGTCATTTTCCTAATAAAAATTTATTTTTGTGTAATTTTTTCGTTACGTTTACTATTTTTTTCTTAATTTTTCTTCCTCCAATGTACAAATTTGACGCCGTGAAAATCAAAAATTTCAAAAATCTGTAACTCGCTTGAAAATTATTGGATTTTCAAAAACTAAAATTATTTGAGTAGAGTGTCATTTTCCTAATAAAGATTAATTTTTATGTAATTTTTCCAGTACGTTTACTATTTTTTTCTTAATTTTTCTTCCTCCAATGTACAAATTTGACGCCGTGAAAATCAAAAATTTCAAAAATCTGAAACTCTCTTGAAAATTATTGGATTTTCAAAAACCAAAATTATTTGAGTAGAGTGTCATTTTCCTAATAAATATTAATTTTTATGTAATTTTTCCGTAACGTTTACTATTTTTTTCTTAATTTTTCTTTCTCCAATGTACAAATTTGACGCCGTGAAAATCAAAAATTTCAAAAATCTGTAACTCGCTTCAAAATTATTAGATTTTCAAAAACCAAAATTATTTGAGTAGTGTCATTTTCCTAATAAAAATTTATTTTTGTGTAATTTTTTCGTTACGTTTACTATTTTTTTCTTAATTTTTCTTCCTCCAATGTACAAATTTGACGCCGTGAAAATCAAAAATTTCAAAAATCTGTAACTCGCTTGAAAATTATTGGATTTTCAAAAACTAAAATTATTTGAGTAGAGTGTCATTTTCCTAATAAAGATTAATTTTTATGTAATTTTTCCAGTACGTTTACTATTTTTTTCTTAATTTTTCTTCCTCCAATGTACAAATTTGACGCCGTGAAAATCAAAAATTTCAAAAATCTGTAACTCGCTTGAAAATTATTGGATTTTCAAAAACTAAAATTATTTGAGTAGAGTGTCATTTTCCCAAAAAAAGGTTAATTTTTGTGTAATTTTTCCGTTACGTTTACTTTTTTTTTCTTAATTTTTCTTCCTCCAATGTACAAATTTGACGCAGTGAAAATCAAAAATTTCAAAAATCTGAAACTCGCTTGAAAATTATTGGATTTAAAAAAACCAAAATTATTTGAGTAGAGTGTCATTTTCCTAATAAAGATTAATTTTTGTGTAATTTTTCCGATACGTTTACTATTTTTTTCTTAATTTTTCTTCCTCCAATGTACAAATTTGACGCTGTGAAAATCAAAAATTTCAAAAATCTGAAACTCGCTTGAAAATTATTGGATTTTCAAAAACCAAAATTATTTGAGTAGAGTGTCATTTTTCTAATAAAGATTATTTTTCATAATTTTGAGGTTTTAAAGGTCAGTTTCATCCGAGTTTACACAACGCTCGATGAACATTTGAAATATGATTTCAATTGAAAATAAACCATGAAAACGTAAATATAAATAGCTATGATACCATCAAGTCGGAGAAAGTAACATGATGGCCACATCACCATTTTTTTATATCTTAAATGTTTTTTTAACAATTCCTTTTTTTATTCGATTAGTACATATTTCAAGTTATAACAATATTTTTTACATCACAAAATAGTCATAAACACGCGAGTTTGAAGTAATTCTTAGAATGGCCAACAAAAGAAAGACCTCTTGCGGTACCAACCGCCATTTACACTGGATCATCTCAGATAAAAAAAAAACCGTCGGGAATATTTAGAAAAGGTGAAATTACATTGATGTGTTGGATCGGAGCTTTTTGAATCATTTCAATTTTAAATATAAAAAATGTCGACTAAATTCTACAAAAATTAAATAAGATTTGCAAATCACCGTTTTATCAAATTAGGTGCAGTTTTTGAAAATCCGCCGATTATTTCGCGAGTTGTGAATTTTTGAAAATTTTAGTTTTCGAATTGTGTAATATTTTTGTGAAAAATTTAAAACAAATATAAAAAATGTCGACTAAATTCTACAAAAATTAAATAAGATTTCCAAATCATCGTTTTATCAAATTAAATGCAGTTTTTGAAAATCCGCCGATTATTTCGCGAGTTGTGAATTTTTGAAAATTTTAGTTTTCGAATTGTGTAATATTCTAGTGAAAAATTTAAAACAAGTATAAAAAATGTCGATTGAATTCTACAAAAATTAAATAAGATTTGCAAATCATCGTTTTATCAAATTAAGTGCAGTTTTTGAAAATCCACCGATTATTTCGCGAGTTGTGAATTTTTGAAAATTTTAGTTTTCGAATTGTGTAATATTTTAGTGAAAAATTTAAAACAAATATAAAAAATGTCGACTAAATTCTACAAAAATTAAATAAGATTTCCAAATCATCGTTTTATCAAATTAAATGCAGTTTTTGAAAATCCGCCGATTATTTCGCGAGTTGTGAATTTTTGAAAATTTTAGTTTTCGAATTGTGTAATATTCTAGTGAAAAATTTAAAACAAGTATAAAAAATGTCGATTAAATTCTACAAAAATTAAATAAGATTTGCAAATCATCGTTTTATCAAATTAAGTGCAGTTTTTGAAAATCCGCCGATTATTTCGCGAGTTGTGAATTTTTGAAAATTTTAGTTTTCGAATTGTGTAATATTCTAGTGAAAAATTTAAAACAAGTATAAAAAATGTCGATTGAATTCTACAAAAATTAAATAAGATTTGCAAATCATCGTTTTATCAAATTAAGTGCAGTTTTTGAAAATCCACCGATTATTTCGCGAGTTGTGAATTTTTGAAAATTTTAGTTTTCGAATTGTGTAATATTTTAGTGAAAAATTTAAAACAAATATAAAAAATGTCGACTAAATTCTACAAAAATTAAATAAGATTTCCAAATCATCGTTTTATCAAATTAAATGCAGTTTTTGAAAATCCGCCGATTATTTCGCGAGTTGTGAATTTTTGAAAATTTTAGTTTTCGAATTGTGTAATATTCTAGTGAAAAATTTAAAACAAGTATAAAAAATGTCGATTAAATTCTACAAAAATTAAATAAGATTTGCAAATCATCGTTTTATCAAATTAAGTGCAGTTTTTGAAAATCCGCCGATTATTTCGCGAGATGTGAATTTTTGAAAATTTTAGTTTTCGAATTGTGTAATATTCTAGTGAAAAATTTAAAACAAGTATAAAAAATGTCGATTAAATTCTACAAAAATTAAATAAGATTTGCAAATCATCGTTTTATCAAATTATGTGCAGTTTTTGAAAATTTTAGTTTTCGAATTGTGTAATACTCGAGTGAAAAATTCTAAAAAAAATATAAAACGTGTCAACTAAATTCTAAAAAAATGAGAAATAAAAAAAAATAAAGAAAATGGAGACTCTATAGCTTGTGTAGGTTATACATAAATCCTACAATTCTATATGAATTAACCATGGTCTTAATAAACCTCTATCTAGGCTATCACACACTGCTAATTGCCTCTTGCCATCACCGAATTTCGATTTATTTTTAAAAAATTATAGCTTGTTCCGTAAATCATTATGTGTCATTAATTTGAATATGACTTTTTCATAATTCATATTTTTTTATAATTCTTAGTTTTAGTTTCTTACTATTATGTTTCAATTTGGTTTCATTTATTATGTATATATGTACGCTAAATTTAATTTTTTTCATTTCATGTAATTTATGCATTTTTCTTTGTATTACTATTTTTATATAGAGATTTCGTTAAATAAATAAATAAATAAATAAATGAATCGAAAGAATTGATTTTTTTTATATTTTCGTCACGTTAAAAGCCAACCTACTTTAACGAAGAGATTTTGTTCACTATTATTTACGTTATACTATACAAATCCAAAATTTCAGAATTCTACGCGACCATTTCAAGTTTCATCCCCTTAAAACCACCCCTGTTTATCGAATAGATAAAAAGAAACTATTTTTCCTGGATTTAGTCTAGTTTCAGAATTTTACTCAAGCCATTTATATTTCCATGCCCCAAAAAACACCCCGATTTATAAATTACATTTTTTAAATTATTTTGCTTGTAATCAGGAACTTAATTTGGACAAGTTTCATGAGTTTCAGAATTTTGGCCAGAAACATGTTTCTTTCTGCCCCACTGTGCGTCGTTGGCAAGGGCGTACAGGGAGGGGGACAAGAGGGAGCAGTCGTCCCCCTGGAAAATATATGAATTTATTAAATTAAAGTCATACTTTAAATGCTAAACTTGTATGTGATCGCTAAATGTATACTTTAACAAGAATAAGTTTTTTTCGAAATCTCTTTAGTTTTTGAATAAACTGAGTTTTTGAATTTGAAGTATAATTTTTCCATCTTACATAATTTTGACGTTTTAAACGTCAGTTTCATCCAAGTTTACGCAACGCTCGATGTACATTTAAAATATGATTTTAATTGAGAATAAACCATGAAAGCGTGAATATAAATGATACCATCAAGTCGGAGAAAGTAACATGATGGTCACATCACCATTTTTAAATTTATGAACTAAGAAAATACATTCGGCGACTTTTTGTTCATGACCTACTTTGACTTATTTTTTATTCGTATTATTACTGAACATTTCCTATTTATTCGGAATTTCTGTATTCTGTGTGAAAGTTTTGAAGTTTTCGAATTTTTCTATTGTTAATTAAAGCATTATTCAAACTCAATTTGAAATTACGTAACCCGGTTATGGCAGAGAAAGGCCTTGTGGACTCCTCCAATTTCCCCTATTTATTTTCCCTAACCCACTATCCCAGTGGTGGGGAAACTTTTTTTAAGACGGGGTATTTGTAATAACTAGACAATCGTAGCGGGCCAAAGAATAATGCTTAATCGTTAATTAATTTATGTGTTCTATAAACATATACATATATTATTACATACACTTATTATTTTAATAGTAAAAAAGCAAAAGGTAACAAAATTATAAGCACAAAATATAAAATGAATTTAGTGTAGTTCTTGATGTGAAGTATTATCACTTTATTTTCTGGTGTCATTACTGGTTGACGGTGCATGAGAAAAATGAAATTGAGACTGTTTCATCAAAATTTCATCATAGTCCGGTTCCATTTGCGAAGCAGAAATTCTTAAAACTGATGAAAGGTGCTCATCTGTAATTCTGTTTCTTGAAGAAGTTTTCCTAAGCTTCATTGTTGAAAAGATTTGTTCGCATATATAAGATGAGCCGAACATTGTCATTATCTTCATTGCATGAGTAATTAGATTTGGGAAATTATCTGGACTTAAATCTTTATAAAATTCTAGTAATGGTACTGTATGAAAAGTTTGTTTCAGGAGAGTATTACAGTTCAGTTCTATTAACTCAAGTTGAAATTTTGCATCAACTTCTTCGTAATTAACATTGAATGGGGTCGCAAAAATACTAATTTTTCTAAAGTCCTGAAATCTCCTTTCAAATTCTGTAGATAGTTTTCTCAAATTAATTTCGTATTTTTTAATCTTATTGTTTGATATAGTGAATTTTAAAGATTGTATTCTTGGAAAATGAGAAAAATCAGATTTAGAGATCTGATTAGCAAATAATAATAACTGTAATTTGAAACTTTTCAGGTATTGCCAAATATCGTGAAGAAGCTGATTTTTTCCTTGCAATTTGAGATTAAGTTTATTCATGTGTACGAGGAGGTCTGTGAAAAAAGCGAAATCAGAAAGCCACGTTTCGTTTTCTAAGATGCCAAATTGATTATAAATGTCTTTATCAAGAAGAAAATTCACAAAATCGTCTTTTAAATCCCAAATTCTTTCAAATACTTTTCCAGCACTTAACCAACGAACTTTTGAATGATACAGGATATCGGAATGCTCAGCATGTACGGACTCCAAAAACTGTTGAAACTGGCGATGTAATAATCCTCTGGAACGAATAATATTTACTAGTTTTACAACAATATTAAGTATATGGTCAATATCTAAAGCCGATTTACAGAGAGCATCCTGATGTATAGGCAATGCAAAAAAACAACAACATTTTCCGGATACTTAGAATTAAATTTCCCAACAAATCCTTGATTGATTCCAACCATATTAGGAGCACCATCTGTAATTACATTACATAGCTTGTCAATAGGTAAACGAAGTTTATCGATGCAATTTTCAAATTCACAAAATATATCGGCACCAGTCGTTGTTCCTTTCATTGACTGCAGCCCTGCAAGTTCTTCTGTAATTTCAAAGTGGGCGTTGATTCCTCTTACAAATATGAGTAACTGCGCAGTATCGCTGATATCTGTACTTTCATCCATGGTAATTGAATAAAAAATAATTTTTTGAGTTTTTGTAGTCAGTTGTGAAATTAGATTTTTATCAATATTTTCAATTCTCTCGGTGATTGTTCTTCTTGAGAGATACAGTGACTGAAAATCCTTTTTCTTGTCAGGGCACATCTATCATGCACTACTTTATAAATTCACCATCTGAAAATGCCTTATTAGATTTAGCAATATTATAAGCCAACACATAACTGGCTTTCGTAGCGCATCTTTGAGAATGATTAGCTCTCTGAAATAATTGTTGTTGACTTGATAAATTTTTTATTAAATCTTTCGATTTAATTTTCTTCACCTCTTCACTTAACGATGAGTAGGAGTGGTTTTCATGTTTGCTCTTGAAATGGCGTTGAATGTTATATTCTTTTAAAACTGCAACAGTTGTATTGCAAAGTAAGCACACAGGTTTTTCTTTAAATAAAGTAAAGAAATATTTCCACGTCCATTCTTCTTTAAAAACTCGACATTCTGAATCCACTTTTCTTTTTTTAACATCCATTTTAGACGTTACCTACTACGGAGAACAACACACAGAAACGCAATTGACGAAAGCTTACTGCTAACTAATGCTCTTACGCGGGAGTTTGTTGAGGCACTGGGAGTTTGGGGGATTACACAAACAATTACTGGAGTCACAGCGGGTCGTTGCAGATGACTAAGTCGCTAACTAACTGATCTTCGGGCGGCCTCGCTTGTATTTATACCTACCTGCGAGAGTGTCTGGAAGTTTCGAGCGAAGATGAGTCATCTGTTTCGGTCGGATGGATTTGTCCAGAATACTATTGTGTTTTGAATATCGCCGCAGCAGTGGCGGCTCGTCAACTTTTGGTTTGGTGAGGCACAGATTTAATATTGTCGACACTTCACTCGGCCAATAAAACATCTGTGTATATACCGGGTGACCCAGGGTTCTGTAAAAGCCCCATAACTTATTTGCTATTTGAGATATCGACTTCTATTTTTCATAAACTGGTACCCACACTTATTCTACATATTTTAAAAATATGTATGTTTTTGTACAGGGTGTCCTAGTATAAGTAACAGATCAAAGTTATGTTTTTTTTAAATGGAACACCCCATATTTTATATTTAATTTGTAATCCTCTTAAGAAGCTGATAAAAATAGTATAAGATACTATGGGTCTATTATGGACGGTTAGTTAGTTATGGGCAAATTTGTGGCAAAAACATGTACACATTGAAAATATTGCAGAAGCATTCCTAGCAAAGATTGCTTCATTTTTTATACATTAGAACATTTTCCACATCATGAAGAATAATACACATCGGCTTTAGTCCTTTTTTGTTAATACTGCTATACAGGGTGTCAACATACGCAAAACAACGGATAACTATTTTTTTCAAATAAAACACCACCACGTTGCCACCAATCTATGGCATTTTTGATAAGCTTTCCAATGATATACAGTTTGCATAACAAAATATTAAGGATTCTTGAGATTTATCAATAAAAACATATTTCTTTTATTACCTTCTGATGATTTATGGATTTTCAGCCAAAACTATGCATTTTCTGGAAAAATTCCGCTCTACAACTTTGGTCTCTTATTATTCTTTCAGAAAATGCATAGTTTAGGCTGAAAATCCAAAAATCAACAGAAGGTTGATATATAGGGTGTGTGAAAAAAAATAGTTATCCATTATTTTGCGTATGTTGACACCCTGTATAGCAGTATGAACAAAAAAGGACTAAAGCCGATGTGCATTATTCTTCTTGATTTGGAAAATTTTCTAGTGTATAAAAAATGAAGCAATCTTTGCTAGGAACGCTTCTGCAATGTTTTCAATGTGAACATGTTTTTGCCACAAATTTGCCCATAACTAACCAACCGTCCATTATCTTAGTCTGTAATACCGTCCATACTATCTTATACTATTTTTATCAGCTTCTTAAGAGGATTAAAAATAAAGTATAAAATATGGGGTGTTCCATTTAAAAAAACATAACTTTGATCTGTTACTTATACTGAGACACCCTGTACAAAAACATACATATTTTTAAAATACATAGAATAGGTGTGGGTACTAGTTTATGAAAAATAGAAGTCGGTATCTTAAATAGCAAATAAGTTATGGGGTTTTTACGGAACCCTGGGTCACCCGGTATATCTTTAAGATATTCTATTGTTCAGCAAGAACCACGAGAAGGTGTGAAGATTTTCTTGCCGGGATGGGAAAATTGGAAAGGAAATAATAAGGTTGAACTATTAAATAAAAATAAATAAATATTTAAATTCTATAACAAAAATAAAACTCTACGTAGGTTTATAATAAATAATGGAATGTGTTATGGAAATAAATGGGACAACAAACTTAAAAATACTCTAATAAATATTAAATATAAAATACAACATAAAACTATTCATTTGAAAATAAATAAATTCTTAAACAAAACTAGAAATGTGTATATTGAATATTAAAGAAAACGGATCCTATTTATTTAAAGAGATTGCACAAGTGTTTCAAGAAAAATGTAATCAAAAAATTTAATGGTTTTTATATATTAATGGTATTCTTCTGTTCTTATTTTCAGCAAAATAATCTATAATTTGATCGTAAAAATGTTCATTTTTACAAAGTGTTTTCACAAATTCCTTTTCAATAGCAATGAGTGACATATTTGACAACCTATTTTGGCCTATTTGATTTCTTGTGCATGTTTTTATTCGTTTTAATACGGAAAAACTTCTTTCCACAGATGCAGATGTTACCGGTATGGTTACTATTAAAGAAATTAGTTTGTACAATTCAGGCATACATACTTGCAAGTCATTATTCTTTATATATTCTAACATATCCATTGGCATTTTAGACTCACCAAGAAGCTTATCTGAATATAGAACCCACAGTTCATTTCGTAATTGTATTTTGTCAAAAAATGGATATTGCTTAATTAATTCTTCAAACAACTGCAATGGAAACGTTTTTGAATACAGTTCAAACTTACTAACAGAAATTAAATCAAAGAATTTTAATTTACTTAGATCAAAAAATCTTGTTTCGATTTGTCCTACCACTGTATCTAAAATTTCGTAAAATATCTGTTTATATTGTAATCCCGTATCATCTGCATCATCAGAGCGCTTTCGCTTTTTCGGAGGATTTTCTATGTCAGAAAAATGTTTTTCGTATATATGATTAAAATATGTTTCATTGGTTCTAAATTCCTTTAATTTTAAAATAAGTGAAGTTAAACGCCCTCTTGCATACGTGATGTCAGTTAGTTTGTGTTGAAGAATTAAAAATACAACACTTGTTTGTTCAAAAATAAGTTTGAAGGAATCTAATAAGAAACAGAAATGGTTGTCTTCTAACAATGATTTTAAGCCGTATGCCTCTCTGATAGATATATTATCAAATTTGTCTGAATTAATTATAAAATTGAATACTTCAATTAATTTATTTTTATTTTCATGAATTGTAAAAATAACCCGAGATGTAAAATTCCAACGTGTTTGTGCATTAGATGGTATTCTTGCATTACAAATTTCATCCAATACTGCGGTTCGTTTTGTTGATTTTGAAAAGAAAGCAGAAAATCCTGTTGGATTTGAAAAAAATATTCGTACTTTTTTATTGAGTTGCACGATTTACTTAGCACTAAATTTAGAACGTGAGCATGGCAATGAGTAAAAATTGCTTGTGGAGCTACTGATTTTACTTTGGTTTGTAAACCATTCAAATGACCAGCCATAACAGCAGCACCATCATAAGTTTGAGCAATTAATTTTTCTTTGATATTAAATTTTCCAAATGTTTCTGTTAACAAGGTGAATAAATCTTCTGACGTTCGTTGAGAATTTACATCATAAAATCCCATAAACCTTTCAACAAGTGTTCCCTGGATGACGTATCTAAATATAACTGATAATTGAGAAATACAAGTGATATCAGTAGTTTCGTCCACTTGCCATGAAAAAAAATTGGAATTTAAAATTTCACTTTCTATTTGATTCTTCAGTGTGTAACTGATTGAATCAATTAACTCATTTTGAATTGTTTTTGAAAGCCCCGAAAAAATTGAAGCATCATCTAATTTTTTTTTTTAAATCCCATCCGTTTTACTCATTAACAAAACTAATTCTCGAAAATTCCCCTTATTATTTGAGGTTTCTGATTCGTCATGCCCCCTAAATGACAATTCCTGACTGCACAAAAATATTGTCACATCGATTAATCTTTTTAAAATCCCCCTATTTTCCTTCACGTTGTTATTGTACGTTTCGATTTCAATTTGCCGAGCCGTACTTAAAACATTAACTATATTTTGTTTACCTAAAATGTGAAATTTACAATTTGATGATATATGATCTCTACTTTTGGAATGCTTATCAATAGAACGCGCTAAATTTTTTAAATCGTCATAACCTGTTTTATGCCATACCGACTCATTGCTATTTGAAAACAATATGCAAGGCCAACAAAATAATTTATTTCTAATCATTGTACCTGTCAACCAACTACATTTGTCAAACCATGCACTTTTAAATGATCGATGTTTTTGAATCAATAATAAACTAAGATCAGGGCAAGGCTTTTTGTTACCTTTTACATAAACTTTATCATCGTACGACAACCGGCTAAATGGATTATGAAGCAAGAAATTTACGATGTCTTTACAATTTCTCACTGTAAGAGTGCTATTTCCGTCATCCATTATAATATAGGAATAAATACTATTTACTAATAAATATCAATAAGATTACCTTTAATAACTAACGCTGATCAACGGACGGCGGAGTGAAATGAATAGATTACTAACACAGCTGACAATTGCGAGTGCCGCGAGGTTCTCTCTCTCTATCACGCGGGTGATTTCCGACCAATGAGAAGCCTGTGAGGCTCGCCTCCGATATCGAAATAAATCTGCACATTACTTCGAATGTGATATGGGTAAACTGTGTGGAGGCATATTAAGTTGCATAAATTCCTACCGCTCTGGTTCATTTCTGCCGCAAGTTCGGCCTGGATGGGCGCGCTAATTCTGATCATTAAAAATCGGGAATTTTCCGTTAATACATCCATTTATAATTACTGTATAATTAATTATCAATATTAAAGCCAACACGGAAGAAATTTATTGAATAGATTTATATTTTTATAAAATTATAAAATTAATGGTGAGGCAGTGCCTGAAAATTAATGGTGAGGCAGTGCCTCACCTGCCTCCCCTGACGAGCCGCCACTGCGCCGCAGGTAGTTTTTATGCGGGTCGTCACATTACGAAGTAAGAACGCGTTCAAACATTCTCACGACGGCACTCTTAAACGGGCCGGATTAAACCTTTCCGCGGGCCGGACTTGGCCCGCGGGCCGTAGTTTCCCCGTCACTGCACTATCCCTTTAAACATTTCTTAAAATAAAAATTTAGAGGTTAGTAAAAGCTTTAGCAAATCATTACTCCTTATTTGCTTTGTTTTTTTTTATATAAGATTGAGGATGTTATTATTGCAATTGATTATTTCTTGTAATTTTTAGGGGAGAACAAGTTCGATCTAGCACCTCTAGGAGAAGCGTTTACAGGCATAGCCTCAGTTATAATGGCATTTTCGCTCCAAATGAGTTTCCTCACAGAATCTAAGGATATCAACAAATTCCTTCCGGAAATGGGCCAATTAAAAGGAGAGGAATTGCCAGCAAACTTTGCGGCAACTAACCGCAAGATGAACTATTATAGTTCGCTATTTATATATTTGATATATTTTGTTATCGGATCAATATGGCTATTCCTGCTGTTTGGTAAATGCGAAGAAGGCGTAGTCAGTAATTGCGGCTTGGTACTTAACGGGTGGTTGCCCATCGTCGACGTAAACCGCCAGCCCGCGAGGCAAATTTTCATGACAGTGCAGATATTGAATGGCGCCCACAATGGATTACTCGCTTGTTCAATTGTTGCGATATTCGCTATCACCAGCAAGTGCTTGGGCATGCTGCTCGAAAATCTGCAGGTAATGTTTCTGCAAATCCCGAAACTGCCCGACCGCGCCAGTAGGAAGTACCAAATCAAAAAATGCGTTTTGTACCACTACAAAATCCTGGAGTGAGTACCTATCTAATCCCGCTTATGAATATAATGAATATGTGCTTGCAGGTTTAGAAACAGATGTGCAAAATACTGTAGCACCCCATTCTTCCTTATAATGTTCTTCGCCGCAATTAATATTAGCCTAAACAGTTTCACACTGCTCGCTCTGGTGAGTGATTTTAGTGGCTTTGTGATGATATAAGTTATTGAAAATGCTTTCAGGGAATTCGCGCTCCATTCCTGCTCCATCTGATTGTATATGTTGTGCTAGTGGTTCTTAACAATTTGTTCGGAGAGAAATTGATCCAAGCGGTACGTGAATTGGAATTGATATGGTTAATTTTTTCGGCATAATTTCTCGTATAAATTAAAGAGTAGATGTAAAAATCATGAAACATGCTCTCAGCACTACACTGTGATATTGACGGATTTGATTCTTTTGCCAGAGTGAAGATTTACTCTTCGTCCTGTACCAGAGTATCCCACTGGATGGAGATAATGCTACTGCGAACGATATCCGCTTTATAATGCTATGTTCGAGCCAAGGGATGTACATGCCAGCAGGAAAATTGGGAAAAGTTGGGCATTTGGGTTTGCAGGATGTAATAATAATAATAACTTTTTAAATATTCTTGATTTACTTTTGTACATTTTACAGCTAATGCGCAGAACGTACTCCTTCTTAACAATGCTATTAAACACTAAGTAAAACAGCTAAAGGATCCAAGAATTATTCACAAAACTTAAGCAGCACTCCAAATCGTATAAAACGCAATGTGTTGGTTGAATTGCAAAAAATTAAATTAGACGAACAGCACTTTGGAAACTAAACGTTTGTTTACATATTACACATTCACGTTGTTATTACTGATAAATGTTATATCCCTTAGAAATATATGTAGCACGTTTTAAATGAAATTATTAACTACTCAGTACAAGCACAGATTTTATTATCCGTCTTATTTATTTGAAAAACATTTTGCCTTAATCACATATTTTTACAGGAATTTAGAAAACATCTATATGCGTAGTTGTAGATTATCAAAAGTATCTTATTTTGAGTTATTCTTTAATTTACCTCCAATCATCTAGGGAGTTTCACATGAATTTATTTTATTGTCATTTACTCGAAAAATTTCTTATTTTCGGTAATTATTTACTTATGGAGAGCACCTTAGAATGACCTTCTAAATAGGCTCGTTCGACGCGTTTTTGCAGGACAAACAACTTTTTCCTTGGGCAAAATCGGCGCTCATTGTTTGTTAAAAAGTTATTAGCAAAAAAATTTTTACCTGTTTTTACGTTCTTCGTTACGAAGTACGAGAAAGTATTGTGATCATGATTTTTTTTCAACATTTTTTTTACGGAAATATCCGTTTTTGGGTCCCTAGATGCCATTTCAACAATTTCTGGAAAAAAAAAATTGTGTCTGTGTGTGTGTCTGTGTGCGCTGTATCTCAAAAACTAATAGAGCAATTGATATGAAACGTAACTGAATATACGTCTTATTTAATAATCTGAAGAACTGAAAAGCTTTTGGTAAAATTTCGTACACCGGAAGTGAGTTTACCTTAACTGTTTTTTGTTTTTTGCCAATATTTTCTTAAATATGAAAAATATCACAAAAACATTTAAACAAACATTGAAGACAACAAAAAAATATATTTTTCATAAAATCATTTTTATTCGAGAAAAAAAATTATATATTTTTACTTTCTCCGTTACGAAGTACGAGAAAGTATTGTGATCGTGATTTTTTTTTCAAAATTTTTTTTTACGGAAATATCCGTTTTGGGGTCCCTAGATGCCATTTCAACAATTTCTGGAAAAAAAAAATTTGTGTCTGTGTGTGTGTGTGTGTGTGTGTGTCTGTCTGTGTGTGTGTGTGTGTGTGTGTGTGTATGTGTGTGTGTGTGTGTGTCTGTGTGTGTGTGTGTGTGTGTGTGTGTGTGTGTGTCTGTCTGTGTGCGCTGTATCTCAAAAACTAACAAAGCAATTGATATGAAACTTTGAACATACGTCTTATTTGATAATCCGAAGAACTGAAAAGCTTTTGGTAAAATTTCGTACACCGGAAGTGGGTGTTTACCTTAACTGTTTTTTGTTTTTTGCAAATATTTTCTTAAATATGAAAAATATTACAAAAATATTTAAATAAACATTAAAGACAACAAAGAAATGAACATCTTTTGCTTGAAAATATTTTTCATAAAATCATTGCTATTCGAGAAAAAATATTATTTATTTTTTTTTATTTTTGGTTTATAATTATGAAACGATAATTGTTACAGCAAATTTATATTAATAATAATTGTAGAGAATGCCAAAATGAACAACTTCTAAAGAATAAGTTTTTTTCGAAATCTCGTTAGTTTTTGAGTAAACCGAGTTTTTGAATGTGAAGTATAATTATTCCATATTTCATGATTTTGACGTTTTAAACGTCAGTTTCATCCGCTCGATGTACATTTAAAATATGATTTCAATTGAAAATAAACCCTTGAAAACGTAAATATAAAGTCGGAGAAAGTAACATGATGGCCACATCACCATTTTTTCGATATGCATTCCTATTGAGATGAATGTCCGTCAGTCTGTGCGCGCCGTATCTCAAAAACTACGACATGAATTAACATGGAATTTTGAACATAAGCCTTATTTGGTAATCTGAAGAACTGAAAAGCTTTTGGTAAAATTTCATAAACCTCAAGTATGCGTTAACCTTAGCCGTTTTCTGTTTTTCTCCGATAATTTTTAAAAAATGAAAAATATTGCAAAAATGTCTAAACAAATCTTGAAGATAACAAAAGGAGACAAGGAAATGAATCTTTTGTTGCAATTTTTTTTTCAAAAAACAAACGTTTTTAAAAAAAATAAAATTATCAATTTTTTTGTCATTTTTGGTTTATAATTAGGAACCAATAATAGTTAATCAAATTTATGATAATAATATTGGTAGGTAATGCTAAAATTAATAACTTATAAAGAATACGTTCTTTTGTAAATCTTATTACTTTTTGAGTAAATCGTCTGTAAAGATTAGAATTTGAAGTATCATTTTTCATTTCCATCTTTCATAATTTTGACGTTTCAAACTTCAGAATCATCCAATACTACAACACGTTCGATGTATATTTAAAGTGAAAAAAATTCCATGAAAGTATAAATGAAAATTTCAGGACTTTTTTCATTACTTTTTTGTAAGACCTTATTTTCAGGATTTTTTAATTTCTTCTTTCATGTCTTTTAAGAACCTTTCTCTAGAACTTAATTTGCAGGACTTTTCTTTTCAGAATTTTTTTTTCGAGCACTCTTTTTTCAAGACTTTATTTTAAAAACTTTTTATTTTTGAGGATTTTTTTATCAGGATTATTTTTCAGGAACTTTTATCACGACTTTTTAATGCCTTTTTCAGATCTTTTCTAAGTCTTTTTGCAAGACTCTTTTTGGGTTTTTTGCAAGACGAGTTTTTTCAGAACTTTTTTCAAGACTCTTTTTAGGACTCTTTTTCAACGACGTTTTTTCAGGACTTTTCTTTTGCAGAATTTTTTTCCAGGACTTTTTTTTCAAGACTTTATTTTAAAAAGTTTTTGTTTGGTGCCTTTTTTGGGACTCTTTTTCAAGATTTTTAATCTGGAACTTTTTTAAAGCCTTTTTCAGGTCTTTTTGCAAGACTATTTTTGGGATTTTTTTGCAGGATAATGTTTTCAAAACTTTTGTTACGACTTTTTTCAGAACTTTTTTCAAGACTTCATTTTCAGAACTCTTTTTTGAGGCCTTTTTTCACGATGTTTTATTCAGGACTTTTGTTTCGGATCCTATCTTTTTCGATTTTTTTCAGGGCCCTTTTTTAAAGATTATTTAAAAATTATATGTTCAGGACCTTTTTTGGGGCCTTTTTTATCAGGGTTATTTATTCAAGACTTTTTTAACACTTTTTATCCGTTATCATCTAAGGCTTTTATGAGGACTATTTTCTGGAATTTTCTCGGGACCTTCTTAAGCACTCTTTGCAGAACTTTTTCAGAAATTTCTTTCAGGACTTTATTTTTCAGGACTCTTTTTTGACTTTTTTGTATGCTTTTTCAGTACTTTTCTTCTGGCCGTTTTATCAGAACTTTTTCTAGGACCTTTTTATCAGGATTATTTTTCAAGACGTTTTTTAGGATTTTTTATCCAGATTATTTTATCAAGACTTTTTAAATTCTTTTTATCAGTTCTTTTCTTGACTTCTGTTAGGACTATTTTCTCGACTTTCTTCGGGTCTTTTTTAGTATTCTTTGCATGACTTTTTTTAGGACTTTTTTCTGGACTATTTTACAGGTCTTTTTCGAATTTTTTAGAAGACTATTTTCAGGTCTTTTCTACAGTCTTTTTTATCAAGTCTTTTGCTAAGACCTTTTTTCCATTTTTTTTTGTGACGTTTTCGGGACTTTTTCTAGGTCTTTTTCAAGAACCTGTTTTTCAAGACATTTCTTTATCAGAGCACTTTTTTCGGACTCTTTATGAGGATTTTTAACAGATTCTTTCAGGACTGTTTTATTTAAGACTTTTTCGGGTATTCTCTTTGAAATTTTATAACCAGAACTCTTTCAGGGCGTTTTCAGAAATCTCTTTCAGGGCCTTTTTCAGGATTTAGCAAGATTTGTTTTTAGGACTTTTTTCAAGAATTTATTAGGATTTTATTTGGTTCTCTAATAAACTAATTTAAGATTATTTGAATTGGAAGTATAATTTGTTATTTCTATCTTTCATAACTTTGACGTTTTAAACGTCAGTATCACCTGATCTAAAATAAAAATAAACCATGGTTATAGTATAAATATAAATAACTGTTATGCGATCAAGATCGGAGAAAGTAACATGATGGCCACATCACCATTTTTTTTTCTAATTTTTGGTTTATAATTATAAAACGATAATAGTTACAGCAAATTTATGTTAATAATAATTGTAGAGAATGCTAAAATGAACAACTTATAAAGAATAAGTTTTTTTTTCGAAATCCCTTTAGTTTTTGAGTAAACTGAGTTTTTGAATTTGAAATATAATTTTTGCATCTTTCATAATTTTGACGTTTTAAACGTCAGTTTCATCCGAGTTTATGCAACGATCGATGTACATTTAAAATATGATTTCAATAGAAAATAAACCATGAAAACGTAAATATAAATGATACCATCAAGTCGGAGATAGTAACATGCTGGCCACATCACCATTTTTTTGCTGTATCTTCGAAAATATTGATTCGCAATTTCTGGGGCTCAGATACGCTTTCGTGCGTGGTCCCGGAAACAGCGGAGCAACTGGTGGCCAATATATGACCCAATATACAAATAACTACTATTAATTTAATATTAAAAAGATTCTGATTTTAAGCATAACAGGAATGAAACTAACTGCAGTATAGTCTATAAAAATATTGGTTTGAACATAAACTTAATAAGTATACTTTATTTGAAAACCTACTAAAATTTGGAGTGATTGCCCTTAAACATGTAAATTGAAATTAGTTTGCAAAATCTAAAAAATAGGTATATTTTTTTTATAATATGCCTAAATTAAAATTACAAATCATTTTATATCTATTTTCCCTAAATGTAAAATATTGTTTAATTTCCGTCTACGGGTATATCGGGTTGCTTGACGATTAGGCGTGTATATTAAAGGATTTCATTTGCAAAATTTAAATAACAAGTCAATTAGTTTTATGATACCATTCCTACTATAATTCTAAATAATCTCCAATTATTGAATGAATATTGAAGTAAATATAAAATCGTTAAATAATTCACTACCATATCCTCGCTAATACAAGGTACGGGTGTACAGAAATTAATTCAATGCATTACACAAACTGAAAAGTTAGATAATTAATAGGTAGTCATTGTTTTGACACATATTTAGTTGAAAACTAGTTTTTCCTAGGCTAAAGTTTGATGTATGTGAAATTATGTTCTTTATGTGAAATTGTGAAATGTCAAAATGTACAAAAAGTAACTTGTGACGAACGACGGCTCCGCTGCGCTGCGCTGTCGTCCATGCGGGGCCCATCAAAATTAAGCGATTGAATTGCGCTGCGCCATCAATGAAAAACATATTTTTTTCTAAATTAACTGTAATTTTTCTATTTTTATTTTTCATTTTTCATTTTTTTATTTTTCATTTTCAATTTTTTATTTTTCATTTTCAAGGTTTAATTTTTAATTTTTCATTTTGATTTTTATTTTTTGTTTCATTTTTATTTTTTATTTTTTATTTTAATTTCTTTTTTAAGCCAGTTGTAACCTCTGCGATCCCTGAAAATTTCGGCTTTCCGACTTAAAAAGAAAAAAATTGTCCTTAAAAGAAGGGAAACGAACCCAGGGGATGCAAATGGCGCGTAGGGGTAGTTCCGAAAATTTTGAAAAAATATCTTCTGCCATCCCTGAAAGTTTTAGCTTTTCAACTTTAAAAGAAAGAAATTCGTCCTTTAAAGAAGATAAACGAACCCAGGGGGTGCAAATGGTGCGCAGGGGTAGTTTCAAAAATTTTGAAAAAATATCTTCTGCTATCCCTGAAAGTTTCAGCTGTTCGACTTTAAAAGAAAGAAATTCGTCCTTTAAAGAAGAAAAACTAACCCAGGGGTGCAAATGGCGCGAAGGGGTTGTTCCAAATATTTTGAAAAAATTCCCAATGAAAGCCACTTATCCCTTCTGCCATCCCTAAAGGTTTAATCTTTTCCACTTTAAAAGAAAAAAATACGTCTTTAAAATAAGAAAAACATTTTTTTTTGCCCGGTTTTTAAAAAATCATATCTCTGAAACGGGGCAAAAATTCAAAAAAGTGGCCCGATCCGTTTTAGATATTTTCTTTAAGATTATTTTAAGACATACCGGGATCGTCCAGCTCCGGCGGTTACGGAGAAGTTCTTTTTTTTGGAAACGTGCAAAAATCGAAAATCTGCGTTTGAAAAATCCTCCCCGGGGGTGGGGGTGAAACGAAACGACGGGACCGGTTTTAAAAGTTTGCCCGGTTATCTGGGCGTCGATCTGCCTGCAAAAACCAACAAAATTTTACCGAATAAAGCCCCGTTAAGGGGTGTGGTTTAACCCTACAACTTATTACTGGATATTTACGTTTTGATTTGAAAGTTCGAGCGTATTGGCGCTAATCGCAATAATCACTTGGCAGTTCGGCTGTCGACCGATGGATGGCGCGTAGGCGGCGGAAATTACGAATGTAATGTTTGAATTTTTAATAGATTATAACTTGTAACTCCGAGGAACGATTTTAACAGTGACGGTTCGCGGGTTTTTTTCTGGTACGGCCGAGGAACAAGAGATGGTAATACAGATAGGTGCGGTCACGCAGCCAGCCGTCTCTGCAACTGACCCTACATATCTGTATTGCCACCCTTGTTACCTCAGCCGTACACTGGATTTTAATAATTGAAACCAATCACTGGCAAAACTTGACCAGTTTAAATAAACGTTCCATAAAATCGCGAAATAATAAATATAGCCGCTGCAATTCTTTAATGGCTGAATTGATTTTAATGATTTCAACAGTAATTTATGGAGGAATTGATTGTTCAATAATAAACAATCAAGTAGGGTTTGTTAACATTTCTACCTTCCCCGTACAATAAAGTGTAGCTTTCGTATTTTTTTTTTAATTCGAATTTTAGATGATTTCGACGATTTTTTTAAAATGTCTGGGGTGTCTGTTAGTACAGTGAGATCAGAAAGTCGAAAATAGTTGGCAGCACATTTTCTGAAAATCCCTATAATAATTCAAGTAATTGGAATTCTCCAGTGCAGTGCAGTGTACATTTTGTTAATTTTCATCTTGTGATTTTTTAAGGTTACTTGTTTTAAAAATGGTTTTATGTATTTTTATCTGCCGATTTTGCCTATTTTAAACATTAGCAGTTATTTCTAGAACCGATCATCACTATTTAAGATTCATAATCTAGCTGTTTTATTTATATTTAAGGCTTTTCCATGCCAAAATTCCCATTCTTAGTGACGCCACTAAACTTCTGTTATACCTCATTTAATAACCAGGCGGACTAAATCAAATTATTGCCGCCAAAATACGTTGTTGTGATTGGCCAAAGGGCCGCCGTTTTTACACAGGCCAAAATTGCTGAAAATAGTAATGGCGGTTGTTATGATCAGCTGATCCATCACTGTTACTTACGTCTTACCGGTTCCATGTGTTTCGTTCAGTTTTTGTGTTTTCTACCAGTTATTTCTCCTGTTGGTAGTGTAAAAAATCAGTTCTTTTAAGAGCTTATCCCATGATTTTATTGGAAGTTATTTTGTTTATAACTATGGATGCTGTACCCGGCACCAGTTCGGCGTCGATTTCGCGCCCCAAGAAACGGAAGAGTTTGGATTTGGGAGCTTTAATCCTAGTAAAGCAGTCCATATTGAACTGAGTTTTGATACAAGAGGGTTTAAAACCTACTGCCGTTTTCATTCATTGTCGATTCATTAGGTATGTGTAGAGAAAGTTTCAATTGGAATCAAAACGTAAACATGCATTATTTTTAGGATTGGCTATAAGTACGGTGTATCGCACAATTAGGGAGTATAAGGAGATTGGAGCTTTAACAAGTCCTAAACGTCTTGGAGGACGTCCGGTAACCGAAGATGTTCACAATGAAATTACGAAATATGGTGTGCGGAGAATTATACATAGTTTTTTCTTTAAAAATTAAATCCCTACATTGGATAAAATTTTAATTGAATTGAAGGATAGAGATGACCAATATGTCCCGTTCAAATAAATTTATTTCTACCGCCAAAATATTTCTGGTTACTTTTCTAGTGATTTTTTCTAGTGTAAATGTGGCTTTCGCATTTAGTCCGCCTTGTCATTAAATGACGTATAATTAGGTTGTGTTTTAAGGGCTGCCAACTATTTTCGACTTTTTGATCTTACAGTATGTGGGGTTAACTTGAATTATTAAACGACCAAATTTACTACTTCAAACATCGAACAAAGAATAAAATCAAATAAAACATACGAAATGTTTATTAACAAACGGTAACAGCTACGTAATTTTATATCTCCATCCTAAAATAAGTCTGTTCCTCAGCCTCCCCATAATATCGCACAATTCCGTCCTATTGGATAAATTCATGTTCTCGTCGGGATCGATCACATGGTAATACAGCTCACGATCGTAAACGTTCGACCAGTTCGGCTTACATCTGCAGTGATCGAACCCGACCCATTCGGTATACCGAAATTCCGGCGTCCTTATCGTGTAGCCCATAATTTTGATCTGCTTCAACCTTGGTTTATCACTGTCTGGATGCATCGTTGGGTATACTCCTGGACGGGGATATTGGCTAAAGGCCGCAGAGGTTTGTTCTTTTTCCTGAAATAAAAGTGCCGTGTAAACACAGTTTGATGTATAGGGTAGGTTGCTATTTGAAAAAAAAGTTTGTTGCCATAGCAACGAATAAAGGTTAATAAATAGTGGATTATACACACATCTTTATATAATATGTTATCAAAATAAACTTTTCGAAAAAGTTTATATTTACAACGATATATTCGATTTCTTGAGCGGCTAATTTAATGGGTACCCTATCCTTAAGGCATGGCAGCGTTGCGTTGTGTTAGTTGGGCCAGATGACTGTGAGATGGCGTGGATGTCGCGTTTCCAATTCTCCCTATTCAAATAACCCCCCTGATTATACATCAAGGGAGAGAAATGCGTGATTTTTCCCGATTTGCAAATTTGTATCCCGGGGACAGAAATGTTACTTCTCTCGCAATTTCGAGGGCTGAGAAATCGACTTTCTCTCCCTCAAATATGTAACGTCATTTTTTATAAAAATCATGTTAGAACCGGTAAATATTAAGGGCTGACACCACTCTAGCGGCCGAAAAAAAGAAAAAACTTGTTTTCCAAAATTCTAGAGTGGAGTTACCCCTTAAAACAATTATAGTTAGCACCAGGTATAACATCTGAAAGCAATGAGTTGTTTATAAAAAAAAAAACAGAACTGAATAATGTCTTACCACATGATCCTCTCTGTTCACTAGTCGCACGATATGCGGTACTAAACTCTGCCCTTCAGTACAGAGTATGCTGTTCGATCCGTCTTTATCGCAAACCGGTAACTTCTCGGACACCTGCGTCAGCTCCACAAGAGTCGGGAACAAATCGACTAGTTCTACAAACTTTTTGGATACGGTCATCTGTTTGGTTAGATTTGGTACGTGTATTATAAAGGGTACTCTAGTTGCAATGTCAAAATTACTATATTTTGAAAACTCCCCATGTTCTCCGAGTGAAACACCTAAACAAATATTCGATTAAAATGAAGGTATTAAAAATTCTTGAATTAACCCATATTTGCCAGAGATTTTAATTAAAGGAGAGTAAATGATTAAATTCTCTAAATCAAGTAATTAAGTTTTAAAAACACAAAGAGGTTATTTTTCGCTTCCTGTCAATAATCACTGCACGTACTTATTGATGAATAAATCATAGATGGCGCTGATATAATTTTAAGCAGAATTTAGAAATGTAAAATAGTCGTCCTACATATAGGACTGTAGCAGTGACGGTTCGCGGGGTTTTCTCTGGTACGGCCGAGGAACAAGAGGTGGTAATACACATAGGTGCAGTTTCTGCAACTGACCCTACCTATCTGTATTACCACCTCTTGTTCCTCGGCCGTACCAGAAAAAACCCCGCGAACCGTCACTGGACTGTAGGGTTTATACTCCGAACATGTCAAGGAGTTCAATTATCTTTTTGTAATTAGGATTATCTAAAACTGTGTTTTATTAGTAATTAAATCTTCACGTAACTCACAAACTACATTAGTGTTAAGATTATCTAAACCCGAGCGGTAAATTTAAAGTATTTAAAGACAATTATCCATCCGTAATGAATAAAAAGAAAATTATTCACAGCCGCTTTCTATAAAGTAAATACAATGAGATCAAAAAGTCTAAAATAGTTGGTAGCCCTTAACTAACTAACACAAGTTCAGTGGTGTCACTAAGAATGGGAATTTTGGCATGGAAAGCCCTGAAATTGAAATAAAACAGCTATACCCCATTTAATAACCAGGCGGACTAAATCAAATTATTGCCGCCAAAATACGTTGTTGTGATTGGCTAAACCGGCGCCGTTTCTACACAGGCCCAAATTGCTGAAAACAGTAATGGCCGTTGTTATGATCAGCTGATCTCGAACCGATCCTTGTGTCCCACCGGTTACACGCGTTTCGCCTCAGTTTTTGTGTTTTTAACCAGTTATTTCTACAATTGATAGCGTAAGAATCGATTCCTCTCATCCCGCGATTTTCGTGGAAATAGTTATTTTATTTTTAACTAAATACCCAGCACAAGTTTGGTGTCATTTTCGGCTCCCAAGAAACGGAAATGATTGGATTTTAGAGCATTAACGCTTGAGGAAAAACAATTCAAAATTATCTTGTATAGAGTTTTAATACAAGAGGCTTTAATAATACTTCCGTTGTACACACAATTTTCGATTCATTAGGCAAGTGCGGCACGTTCACACAATTAGGGAGTGTAAGGAGATTGGGGCAGTAACAAGTCCCAAACTTCTTGAAGGACGTCCAGCTACAGAAGATATCTACAATGAAAGCAGCAAATATTCTGTGTGTTGAGTTGATATAATTGTTAAATGAATGTTATGGATAAACGAATTTGAAATGATTTTATTTTTACCGCCAAGACATGTCTGGTTATTTTTCTGGTAACTTTTTATAGTGTAAATGTGGCTTTCGCGTTTAGTCCGCCTGGTTATTAAATGAGGTATAGTATGTATTATTAAAAGTGATGATCAGTTCGAGAAATAACTGCTAATGTTTAAAATAGGCAAAATCGGCAGTTTTTTTAAAACGGTTAACCTTAAAATGTCAAAATTAACAAAATGTACACTGTACTGTAGAGTGGTTATTATTTTAGAAGTATATGAAAATCAACGGGACAACCCGGAAACTTGTTCGTATAGATGAAAAACTAATAACCGTAAATTTTGAGCCATATCGAACATTGCGTAACCGAGCCCTAGCCCTCTAAAATTTGAAAAAGTGGGTTTATTCCCTTTTTTTTCATTTTGGTCCACCCTAATATTAAACGGTCCACCCTAATGGCCAAATTATATATTATGTCGATAGAGGACGTTAATGTGAATCCAAAACGTGTTTATTTGTTGAAATTGGACTAAAATTGATGAAGTTATTAATGTTTTACGAAACTACAAGCCAAAGATCCAAAATATCGGCCGGAAAATCAAAAACCCTGGACTAAAAGTAAAAAATGCAGACCGAAAACTTGAGAATTCAGGTAAAGGAAAATTAATTTGCCATTTTCACCCCCAAAATAATAAGCTCAAAGTAAATTTCTGGCCAGAAACTCGGAAATAATAGCCCGAAAATAAAAAATTAAATCACCCAACAAAATCAATCATTCAAGTTAAAAAATCTAAAAAATATTAAGAAAATCATAAATTTAGACCAAAGTCGAAAATTCGGGACTAGAAATCAAAAACGCAGATCAAAAAAATTGAACAGAATTTCGGCCAAAATAAGGAAAAATTTATACCGCAAAGTCGAAAATGCAAGTAAAAAATCTAAAATAGAGGCCAAAAAATGAAAAATCAACAATCATGGCCAAAAATCAAACATTTTGACTCGGGCCTAACAATAAAAAATGCAGACCAAAAAAATCGAAATTTTCTGCAAAAAAAAAGGTAATGTAGGACAGAAGATTCTGAATTTAGACTACGAAATCGAAAATGCAGGTCAAAAATAAGAAATATATATTTTAAAAAAATCCATAATCGGGACCAAAAAATTAAAAATTTTGACCAAAACTCGAAAACTCTGGTTTAAAAATAAAAAATGTAGAAACAATAATCAATCATTCACGTTACAAATTCAAACTATAGGACCAAAAATAAGAAATTCGAGCCTAGAAATAAAAAATACGGACCAGAAAATTGAAAATTTAGGCCAAAAATAAAGAATATTTCGACTGAATGATCACAAAAGACCAAAAAATTAGTCAACAATCGAAAAAAACAGGCCAAAGATCTTAAATATGAGCCAAAAAATCAAAAATCCCGGTCTAGAAATAAAAAATGGTGGCACAAAAAATTAAAAATTCAAGTAAAAGAAAAACAATTGTTCTTATATATTTTTATATTAATAGAATTAATATAATTTTTCATAATTTCGCGCTCTGTTCAAAAAATTCACACAATTTGATAAAGGTGTGTGTCCAACTTTTTCCAAAATCTTCATGTCGAATGAATTTTGAGTTTTTTTAGGAAAGTTTCAAATCGATTTTTATATTTATTTCAAGCCACCAAAATTATAACAATTTTTTGGGATTTTTCGCAATGATGACATGAAATTATGACAAAATCTGGTGATGGGGTATGAGCAGTTTTCCGCATAATAATAATCTCAAATGATTTTTGAGTAATTTCGGAAAATTTTAAGTTTTTGTTCGACAATTGTTTTTGTAAATTCTTGAGAGCATTAAAATGATTAAAATTTTTCATAAGTTCGCGTGCTGTTCAAGTAAAAAATTGGTTTTGATATTTATCCAGATTTTCCCAAAATCATAATTTCGAATAAATTTTGAGTTATTTTGGAAGGTTTTAAATCGTTGGCAGTTGTTTTTATATTTATTTTAAGCCACCAAAATTATAACAATCTTTTTCCGATAATTCGCACTGATTACAAGAAATTATCACAAAATCTGGTGATGGTGTGTAAGAATTTGTTTACTTAATAATAATCTCTAATGATTTTTGAGTAATTTTAGAAAATTTTGAGTCCACAACAATTGTTTTTGTATTTTTTTGAGAGCATTAAAATTATTACAATTTTCATAATTTCACGCGCTGTTCGAATAGAAGTATCACAAAATTTGGTTCAGGTGTGTATCCAGATTTCCCCAAAATCGTAATTTCGAATGATTTTTGAGTTATTTTGGAAAGTTTTGATTTGATGGCAATTGTCTTTATATTTATTTAAAGCGACCAAAATTATAACAATTTTTCTGATAACTGATTACATAAAATCTGCTGATTTTTCACATAATAATAATAATTTCGAATGATTTCTAAGTAATTTTAGAAAATTTTAAGTCGATAACAATTGTTTTTATATTTGTTTGAGAGCATTAAAATAATTACAATTTTCCATAATTTCGTGCGCTGTTCAAATAAAAGTACACAAAATTTGGTTTTGGTGTGTATCCAGATTATTCCGAAATCATAATTTCGAATGTATTTTGAGTTATTTTAGAAAGTTTCAAATCGATGGCAATTATTTTTGTATTTATTTGAAACCATTAAAATTACTACAATGTTTCATAGTTTCGCGCGCTATTGAAATAAAATGTATGTAAAATTTGACGTTGGTATGGATCTATCTTTTCAGGAAAATATAATCTCGATTGAATTTTGAGTAATTTTGGAAATAGAACCATAACCACAAGCATTGCATTTATCAGTGAAGGGATCTCATCTGCTTTAGACAAGTGTAAAATAAGTGACAGAAATGCCGCGCATCTTCTAACTACTGTCGATGAGGGATTAGGTCACAAAACATAGAAATATACTGAAACATTCACAACTCAATTTTAGTTAGATTTTAACAAATAAATTCGTTTTGAATTCGAATTAACATCCTCTGTCGGCACAGTATAACATTTGACCATTAGGGTGGACCGTTTAATATTGTGGGGATAAAATGAAAAAAAGGGGATAAAAAATTTTTTTTTTTCAAATTTTAGACGCCCAGGGCTCGGTTAGGCCATGATCGATATAGCTCAAAATTTACAGTTATAAGTTTTTTATCTATACGAATAAGTTTCCGGGTTGTCCCGTTGATTTTCACATACTTCGAAACTCCACCATATATGCTAAAACCACTCTATGATTTTATTTGAATGATTATAGGGATTTTCAGAAAATGTGCTGCCAACTATTTTCGACTTTCTGATCTCATTGTATCGTGTTTGTGTTACTCCAAGTAAATAAATTAATCTCAACTCACCATGGTCACCGATCAACACGATAATGGTATTATTCTGTACTTTTTTAAGAATACGCCCAATGAGATCATCCACGTAAGTACTCGCCGCTGCATAACTTTGAATAATACTTTTAGTAACCTTGTTCGGCATTTTTCCAAAAGGAAATGAAATATTCAACTCTCTAATATCGTCCCTCAACCGCACGTCGGTCCACGGATTCCAAGCCACGATGGGCATAAGCGGAGGCATGAAATGATATTTAGGAACCACGACTTCATTCAACGGATGATACCCTTCAAAAAACTTGAATTTAGTTCTCGTTTATCATGTGGTGAAACATTTTTATAGCTATTATTACAACTAGGGAAATATGAATAGTATATTTCCCGAGGTTGGCTAGTCACATCCCGAGGGCGGAGCCCGAGGGATGTAAAGACAACCAAGGGAAATGTATTCATATTTCCCGTGTTGTAATCAATAGTTTTTTTTCTGATTGAAAGAATATTCTTCTGTAAATGGAAAAATATTGGATTGTAAATTTATGAATTTATCGGATTGGTAACGTTGCTAAGAGCCTTGTTTGTAAATATCATGGTTGACTTATTTTGGTATTTGCGTTGTTTCATAAATTGGTGAAATGTCAAACTATGTGTTAACGCAACCGACGAAAGACCGTGAATGTTTGGTTCCCGTAAAATCCAAAGCTGTAATATCCATAAAGGATACCTTCCTAAGAAATCGAAGGTGTTGTCCCGAGAGCAATTAAAACAATTCTTGCGAGAAGCTCCTAATGACAATTGTTTGATGTCTATATTTCCCTAGGGAAATATGAGCACTTCATATTTCCCTAGGGAAATATAAGTGTGTTATGACTTATCGTAACTAAGGCAACATCACTCAATATTGTTTCAATCAGAAAAAAATATTATTAAGTGCCTCATTTGAACAACCTTTAATACCTTCAATTATTTAAACAAACCTACTCAGATATTTCCTTGGATACTTTAGCGGTATGTGAGGTTTGTGCAGTCCTACAGCCAAAAAGAACGGCTGACTCCCTTTCATTCCGTAATTCCTCAAAAATTCAACCGCTTCCTTCGTGGATTCGATATCGGGCAAGGTCCCTCCGGGCTGCTCCCTCACTCGCACCGGGCAAACCAAATTCTGAACCCTCTCCCCGTCCCTGTTCAGGCAGACGTTCGCGTCCTTGTATTCCTCAGTGGACGGATGAAACGGTTCACAGCTCCAACTGTACGGATAGTCGTCCGTCCAATTCGAGGAAATTCCAGGGTGGAACACTTTCCCGATCGAGCGGGTGTAATAACCCTTGTCTTTAAAGTGCTGAGGTAGCGTGGTGTAATTTCCGACAACATCTCGCCAATAGCTATAAAAATCGTAAAGGTGTAGAGAATCCGGTCTTCGACTAGTAAGGAATGAATTACGACTAGGAGCGCAAAGTGCTTGCTAAAATAATACACACTTTCATTATAGATTTAAGTGGATGGTGAATAAGGTACCTGAGCGTAAGCATTGTAGAAAACAACGCTTTCTTCGGCTAGCCGATCAATATTCGGTGTGTGAGCGTTGGGGTCACGGTACGCTCCAAGTGCTGGTCGTAGATCGTCCACCACTAGTAGTAGAATATTGGGCTTTAAAGATTTCGCGGGTTTTAGCAAGAAAAGGGTAAAAATGTAAATTAATTTCATGTTTTCATTTTGTTGTTTGTGTGAAAATTAAATGACAAATGATGTGGCGCCATCTTCAGGTGGCTTTTTAAAACGAGTAATTAACCAAAGAATTCTATTATAAATTAACATTTTTGCTTGTTCGATTGAAATGGCCATATTTCCACCAAAATGACATCCTGCGAGGTTTTTTTATGTCCGCCAAGTATGCTAATTAAGGTGTCGGGAAAAAAATAATAAATTTACATAGTGTAAATCAGATCAATTATCAAAATCATCGCTTATACCCTAGGCACACGGAGCTATTTAATGATCATTAACTTCGCCGTGCGTCACATCAACATAATACTAATGATCATTAATAACGTCATATAAACTTATGATCATAAAATCGGCGACGACGTTTAAAACAGGTCATCGCCGGTAATCGTGTAACATCGCCAGTCATTTGAAAAATATCGCTGTCATGAACGACAGTTCGCGATCAGCTGATATTACTTTACTTTTAGAAATACGCGAACGTGGAAACTTTTTCTTTGCTGTTTGTGTACCCGTGAGTTCCTCGTAGTTTTCCTACACTTTTTCTTTCCTTATAACTCTTTGTTGTGAAATCACATACATTTGGGCGAATACAATTGGTTGATATAAAAATCAGCACGTGTTGGGGGGGCGTTATTTAATGTAACCCATCAATTAAATCCAACCTTTTAAATGATTATGAATTTTTTCTATATAAAACCAAATATAAACACCTGTATTTAGGTACGCATACTGCGCAGGCGTGCTTTATCCCGTGTGTCACCTGCATTTGTAAATTGCCAATTTTCTTAATGATCATTAGGGCTAATGATCATAAACTACCTCCGTGTGCCTAGGGTATTAGAATTGCTATTTAGAAGCTTTTAAACATTTACATTCAGATTTCTGTCCGTCGTCGCCATCTATTAGACGGTGGCTGAACTGCTAAGTGATGTTTTTGAACAGCGCCAAAATGCTCGAACTTTATACTTATTGTCAAAGTGTTAATAATTAGCAATGGGCTGTGCATAAAACGGTAGACGATTTAATTCCGAATCGAATGGTGTATAAAATAGCTGAGGAAATTTAGCGGTTTTCCTGTAATTTGCGAATGAAAATTAAGCACGACACACTTACCGACATTTACAGTTCACTGTAACATAAAAATTCAATAAAGAAGAATTTGCTATATTCCTCAATCAAATACGGGTTACAATACTTATTCCTGATTAATCATTCAACTATTTATATTGTTAATGCATTACAATAAGAGAAATATACGAGAAATCATAATGTAAGTAGAGGGCTCTACCTGTTATCGTGGGGATAAACTACTTAATAATTTGTGGATGTAATAATTGTTGTAATAATAAAAGAATATTTAAAAACTTAAAAAGAATGTTGTCTCATGATTAAATAAATTGACTTGTGAATATTTACGTACTTAAATTGCAGAAACAATATTTTATAATATACACGCCTAATCCCAAGCAACCCGATATACGCATAACTCGAATTAATTTATTATTAAAAACTACTAATTTTATACGTAACAGGGACAAAACCATAAGCGTAATCCTGAGTAAAGCTTCAGAAATAGTGCGAATATTTAAGTATTTAAATTGTGGAAATAATGGTATTATATAAACGCCTACTTACAGGCAACCCAATACAGAATAACTAATATTAATTTATTATTAAACACTTCCAATTTTAAATATAATACAGGCACAAGTATGAGTGTAGTCCTTGGTAACGCTTTAAAAATATTACACGTATGGTTTTGTCCTTGTTACGTTCACAATTTGAAGTTTTAAATAATAAATAATTATTAGTTACACGTGTATTCGGTTGCCAGTAAGTAGGCGTTTATTTAATATAATTATTTCTGCAATTTAAATACTTAAATATTGCCACTATTTTTGAAGCTTTACCAAGGATTATACTTATGGTTTTGTCGCTGTCACGTTTCGAATTGGAAGTTTTAAATAATAAATTAATATTAGGTATGGGTGTATTGCGTTGTCTGTAAGTTGGCGTTTATGTAATATAATTATTTCTGCAATTTAAATACTTAAATATTCGCACTATTTTTGAAGCTTTACTGAGGATTACACTTATGGTTTTGTCACTGTCACGTTTAAAGTTGGAAGTTTTTAATAATGAATTAATAGTACTTGTGCGTATATCGGGTTGCCTTTGATTTGGCGGATATATTATAATGTATTGTTTCTATAATTTAAATTCGAAAATATCTACAAGTAAATTTATTTTATTATAAGATAACATTCTTCTTAGGTTTTTAAATATTCTTTTATTATTAAAACAATTATTAAATCCACATATAAAAACGTAGTTTAGCCCCACGATAACAGAGGGTGCCCTCTATGAAGATTAGGATTCCTCATATATTTCTCTTATTGTAATGCATTTATAATATAAAAAGTTAATTGAATAATCAGTAATAAGTGTTAGAACCCGTATTTCATTGAAGAATATAGCAAATTGTTGTGCATTTAGTTTTTAAGTTACAGTGAACTGTAAATGTCGGTAAGTGTGTCGTGCTTAATTTTCATTCGCAAATTACAAGGAAACCGCTAAATTGCCTCAGCTATTTTATACACCGTTCGATTCGGAATTAAATCGTCTATCGTTTCGTGTATATCGCATTGCTGAATATTAACATTTTGATTATAGGTATAAAGTTCGAGCATTTTGGCGCTGTTCAAAAACATCACTTAGTAGTTCGGCCATCGTCGAATAGATGGCGACGAGGCGTGGAAATGCGAACGTAAAATGTTTAAAAGCCTTTATATAGTAATTCTGAGGGATAATTTTGATAATTTTAAAGTTAAATCACCTAAAAACTTGTAACCCTTTAATATTTTCCAAATAAACGTGCCGTAAAAATCCCGGAATAATAAGTCATGTCGTCGCAATTCTACATTCATTTTAATGATTTAAACGGCAATTTATGGAGGGATTAAAGGTTTAATAATAAACAATGAAGTAAGGTTTATTGAATTTAAGAAGCATGATCCAATTTGGTTCCAAAGTCGCTGAGTTATGTGCGAAACCCCCTTAAAATACACACCCTGTATTTAGTAACGTATTCTTGAGTAGAATCCAATTATCTTTCAGATAATTATAATTATTCCTGATATGATAATCGCCGAATACAAGAAAACTATTGAGATTAGGAACAGGGGACCCTTATACAATCTGAAAGATAATTGGATTCTACTTAAGAATACGTTACTAAATACAGGGTGTGCCATTTGAAAAAACGAAGTTATTTAACTTTATAAGTTGGGTTTTTCTACCGCATTTTGTATGAAATCATGGTTGGCTCTATAGTGCGAACCTTCAAGCAAATAATAGAAATGATTTTAATCGTTCAACGTCAATCACTAGGGCAAAAATAAAATTTCACCCAGACCATGCATTTCAACAAATCTTCAAATATTTCGAAAACGGCAAACAATAGGTATAGGGAGTATTGAAGTAACTCACCTTTATTTGCTCCATATAATTCAAAAATGCTAAAAAATACAGGGTGTTCCATTTAAAAAAACATAAGTTTGGTCTGTAACTTTGTTATGAGACACCCTGTATAAATTTAAATATTTTTAGGGCGTGCAGCTCACTATTATACACAACTTTTGTATAAAACATTTTTCGAAATTTTGAAAAATAAGCATGTGATTGACCGTTCCCAGAGCTCTGAAACACCCTGTATACTAATGGACTGCTAGTCCCCCTCCATTTGCCATATGATCACTGCTCCAAAAGTTATCTACGAGCTGGAGCCCGATATAAGTCCCGCCTCGGAGCCGAAAATGGAGCGTAATTTAAAAACCGGTAAGCAAAAAAAAAATATTTCTCGATGTATTCATCAACAACGTGGAGAATGCAAATGCGAGCATATTTCGGCAACTCGGGTCCACTTTCCTGCCTGTTCTTTACAAGCAAAGCATCAGCCCATAATTTGCGAAGTTCCGGATTTGATGGAAATCTAATACAGAATTTTAGGTTATAAGTCAAAAGTCAGCTGACGAGTATTATAACCGCGTTGGCACATATACGTGGACGTATTGCAGCCTTTCGCATAGGAATATTTTGACATAGTGTGAATATTTGACAATATAAATGTTTATATATTCAAAGGTGTGAATAAATTGCAGGGTATCACAAAATGCAATGCGAGCTCATAGAGTCATATGTTATAGACACAAAATAGCTACCAATTTAGTAACATACCGTAACCATTTAGGGTCCCGCCGCGCCACCGTTGCTTGGAGACACTCATGAAGTTGGCGCTAGCAGTTCATAAGATTATAGTCAAAGTATTTGATAAAAAAATCACTATATTTATAGTTAGGAATCCGTCGATCTTATATTTTATACCTCTATGGTTAATTAAAGAGAATGGCCCTCGGCGCCGGCAACACAGTAATCTGTAAGCCGACATGTCAAATGCCATGTTTTTTGTTTTTAATTGCTAAACACACCTTGCAACAATTGTTATTAAAATGACAAGTGCAGTAAATTTACGAAACACACCACAACCACCGAATCTCCACGTCTCATATTAAATGTGCGCGTTCTTCATTGTTTATAAGGCCGTGCTGCAAAAATTCCAGCCAAACTTTCCATAAAAGTGCCACTACACATTCGAAAAATAAACATTTTCCGGAATGTCCGACGAGCACCGGAAGTTCTACATGAAAAAAGGCACTGGCACGGTGCCCAAGATCAAACATCGCAATAACACCTCCGGCTCGAATCAGGAACAGGGCTCTTCGATCGTGCTAGCTAACAACCTGGTGAGTTGTTTGTGACGGATGTAATAAGTGTATATATAGACCTAGAATCGTTCGTTAGTTATGCTTACGCCCGCTATAAATACCTAGTTTATATATAGACATCGTTCTAATTGTGCCGTTTGTTAAAGGGCAGAGATACGGATCGACCCGAATATTTCAGGCACTATCGAGTCCCCGACAGGAATTCCCATTTCGCAGGATTCTCAATGATGGATTCGGCCCAAGATCAGAACACGTTAAGACAGAACGGAATAAACACATGTGAGTATTGTATTTTATTAATAAACGCTTGCTGTCATTAATGTCTTGAAGATGCGAGTCCATTTTAACAGGTTGTTAAATAATCCAGCCAATGCAACTTAGGTAATTTTAAATTAAAACACTTTGGTTTCATATTATTATATTCAGTTTTCTGACACGTGTTTCGTGTTTTAAAGGAATTACATAAATAACTGATACCAAACAAGTGTTTTTTATTTCACCCACATTTGACCGAGATGTAAATTAAAGGAAAGTAAATGATATGCTTCTCTAAATCAAGTAATTAAGATTTGAAAACACAGAGAGGTTATTTTTCGGTTCCTGTCAAATGTTAATGAATAAATGGAATAAAAAAATGATAGATGGCGCTGATAATATTTTAGATATAATTTTAAGAGGAACTTTAAAATAGTCGTCCTACATATAGTACTGTGGGCACTTCTGGGTACCTCCAGTAGATTGTGGATAATCCGAACGTCAAAAATTTGGATTCAATTCGGGTGAAAAAAAAGTGTGAGCCACAAAATTTTGTTTCAGAGTTGGCTGTGAGATAAATGAGGTTCGTTGCACACTATTACGAGATTAGTTCAATTGAATTAGATTTAAAAGAATGAATTAATCTCAGACATGACTGCCATGTTTCTCTCTCTCAGGCATGGCCAACTCGGAAGCAAAATTCTGTGGCTCACACCTTACATGCACACATATGTATGTATATTTTTTCATTAAAATATGTTAAAAGTTCGTATTAATTAATGGTTTTATTTATCTGCTCCAATTATTTAACCATTAAAGTGAATTATAAACGGTTTTAGCAAGTTTTCTTTTTGTTATTAACTCAAACGACCTTTTTTTGGCTCTTTTCGAAAATCCGGACATTTCGATAATTAATCCGGATTATCGGCGCTCTACTGTAATAGTATAATTTCTTTTCATCAAGAGTGCAGTGCATAATAATAATTCCAAATTCAAAATAGTACATTATTATACAAATTTAATAAGAGGGTATATTGTGGCACGAGTGGGATTGGAGCACGACTCGCGCAGCGAGGAGTGCTACAATGTAACGAGTGCCCCACAATGCCTGTTATTAAACAAGTATAATATACTATTTTTTTTACTTTGGTTTTAGTTAAGGAATTATTTCTAAAATAAAATATATACTTAAACCTAGTGAGTTTTATCTTTTAACATTTGGCAGCACTAAAAACATTTGATCCTTTCGAACGAATTTAATATTTGACATACGTATTTCTACAGCGATTTCAATAGTTAATTTTTCAACATATTAAATCAAAAATATTACTTGCACACCTCCAAAAATAAGGGAGGTTGCCAAGGGTGCGATAAACACACTATTTCCACGTAAGTTGTAACCAATTTAAGCTTATAAAATAACGCAACGCCTAAATGATAATCGAAATTTAAGGTTATGTTTACATTTGTTTCTCGTTCCTCGTGTCAGGCATCGATCGACGCTAATTAAAAATCCACACCGACTCAAGCGGCTCTTTTTCGCCGCGAATGAAACATGGATTATACTCTCGCTGTTTCTTCCGTGATATTCGTTTTGCAAACAAAGTGATAATACATATAATAAATTACAAGCTTTCCTCTGTGTATGTTGTGTTGCCTAAATGTCGTCACCGAGAGCCAAGTGAATTCATGCGTCCGGCCATTGTCACTGGGTTCCTACATTTTCCACGCGGGTAAAAAGTGAACAATATGACGCCTCCGTTTTCTTTAACTTTAGTGTTACTGGTGGCGAACTCCCCAATATGCATTCGAACATATTCAGTGTGTAACGCATTGGACTGTTCCAATTATCCTATGAATTAACGGCAATTTTACATTTTGATGTCGACATATGTCACGTTTAAGTACTGCCAATCGCAACAACTAAAATGTTACCACAAATAGTTTAATAATGAGCAAAACTGTAAAATAAAAAATCTCATTATTAAACTATTTTTGATATAACAAAAGGTCGATTGTTAAACCAAAGTAGAAAAACATTCATGTTTTATTTCAGCCAATGGAACATCTACGCCGAACACCAGTAGGACGAATTCACGAAGAAATTCTGTGGGAACCGTGCCGAAATGTGATAACGTCTCCAAGTACCCCGACAAAAAGCAGATCGAGCAGAAACTTGGACAGATCCGGGAGTACTTACGGGTCACATCGTCGCTTATGACAAACATGAAAAACACCGAGGAACAGGTACGTACCACCATTTTTTTTTTATAATTGATACGAATCGGTTATTTTTTTTTTATCTTGAAAGTTAAAAACCTCGATTTTTATTCAGTCTGAGGAGGAGAGGACGGAGAGGGAGAACATTGAGATTATGTATAACGATCTCGTAGATAGCGAGGCGAAGTTAGTCACAATGTTAGGTGAAATCGATGCAGTGCAGGGAATTACTAAGGTGACTAATGTGCCGAAACGGTTTTATGATTTGGTTTTTGTGTCGAATCGTTTCCTGTGACTAATAAATTAATGCTGTGGCTGTTTATTTACTGCGCTGCTATTTTGTTTGACTTATTTTTCTACTGACTAATTGTACTTAATTTGTTTTTGGCTATGCGCTTCAAAACATGGTAATGTCACATCTACCGGTTTTGTCGCTCAATTATTGGCTTGTTTTTTTACATTTTGTCAATCTTATAGTTGTATGCGTTAAAATGCAATGAAAACACATTCTAGTGACCAATTAGATATAGATTCAGATTAAGGGGGGTAAGTAAACCCTTTGCATAATCATGTTTTAGTCACTACTAGTTAATATGGAATCACTCTAGTGTGTTTCTAAGGCAACACTGTATTTGTTGTTGTGTCAGTTTAGACTCGGTTTTTACGAGGGTTGCCGCACTGTCGTTCCACATATACTGCAGGCACTTAATTAATATCAACTGAAATTAAAGTACTTACAAGAAATACATAAAAATACAGGGTCCATTATAAAAGTAATGCGTATTTTCTAGGAAAAATATATTTATTGATCGTACCGGTACAAATGCTTAAAATTCTTCAAAATACTCTCCCTCAGCATCAATACACTTGCGGAGACGTGTCTGCGATGCCTGGAAGGCACCCTGAAACGCCTCGACGGGAATGTTGTAACATGCTTTTGGATGTTTTCCACGGACTCCCAACTGTCAATTCAGCCTTTTACCTGCAGGTGCTCAAGAGATTGAAACGCCGGGTCGCGCGCTTATGCGCCGACATCAAAGCCATGGTCAGGCTCCACCATGACAATGCCCCCAGCCACACGGCCTTCATCGTTACCAATTTCCTGGCCTGGAGCAACACCCCGGCGGTCCCCCAGCCCCTTTACAGTACCGACTTGGCTCCGTGCAACTTTTTTTATTTCCCCGACCGAAGAGAGAGAGCTAAAAGGAAAGCATTGGGAGTTCGTGGAAAACGTCCAAAAGCAATGGGCGCATTCGTCAGACTAAACAGTTGGGTGTTTACTGCTAACCGTTGGGGTATTTTCTGATGAACACACTGTTGATTGTGAACAAGTTCGTCCAGTGGTCGCCATTTTACCAATCGTACAAATTAGACTGATTGGTGTTGGAATCAAGTGTTGAAGTTGCCGCTGAAATGAAGGTTATACGAAGGTTATATGCCTTCCAGGCATGCCAGACACGTCTCCACAGGTGTATTGATGCTGGAGGAGAGCATTTTGAAGAATTTTAAGCATTTGTACCGGTACGATCAATAAATATATTTTTCCCAGCAAATGCGCATTACTTTAATGGACCCTGTGGAAGATGTGTGTAGTAGGAAATTGACTAAATCTCGCTCTGTGACGTGCACTGCTCGTTATATACCGGGTGTGGCACTTAAGATGCCTCGGACCATAGCTCCTTTACGATAAAAGCTATCGAAAAAAATCTAAGAACAAAGTGGTGCATAGTTACCGTCGCTATGTTTCAAAAATATTTCTAATCATCAGTGGCGTGCCGTACTCCAGTGGCGTACCAAACTTATGTTTTTTTAAATGGAATGCCCAATTTTTATTGCAGATTTGGAAAGTGCTCGATGAGTACTTATTTTTTTATCTAACATGTTATACCCTTCACTTTATCGGTTTCGCTGTTATAACCCCTTCTTTCAAAATTGCGCCCCATTTTTGAGATTTTTTTGTAGAGAAACTAATTGACGCCGGCGCCTAAATTTTGAATAGAGGTACAGGTTAAGACCTCGTATACCTTCACATAATTTTTTTTCGGGTAATTTATGGAAAAAAAATAATTTTTGATTGATCTTCGCATGTTGTCATTTTTTCCGAAAATTTCAAATGGCACCCCCCTAAAAAAATTACGGCGTTGTACAGCCAAAACTCTAAATTTTTCATTGGTGTAAAAAAAATTACACATTGCATAACAAAATTTCTGAGAAAAAAGGAATTTCATCGCAAATGTCGGGAAACGTTTTCCGTTCCCAAGTGTGCCATGAGAAAACAAATACACAAATACGGTCAACATAATAGTATGTACCTATTTATTCAACATGATATGAAAAATGCAGATAAAGAAAATTTAACAACTTAAACTAAATGTTCGAAATGACGACCTTCCTGCTGGAGGCATAACCGCAACTTCGACTCACAGGCTCTAGACACTGCCCTAAGGACTTCTGGTGATATACCGCGGAAAACCGCGCGGATTCTCTCCCTCATATCCTCGACAGTAGTTGGTACAGTCCTGTAAACCTCGTCTTTGATATGGCCCCAAAGGAAGAAGTCAAGGGGAGTGAGGTCTGGTGATCTTGGCGGCCACCTCACAGGACCCCCAGATCAATCCAGGAGTCCGGAAACGTTTCTTCGAGAAATTCCCGAATGACAGAGCTATTATGTGCAGGAGCTCCATCGTGCTGGAAAACTATCTGTCGAAGAGCGGCTAGAGGGACATTTTCCAAGAGATCATCCAAGTCGTCGCGAAGGAACCTCAAATAACTGTTGCCGTTCAGGTGCCCTTCGATGAAATAAGGACCCAAAAGGTGTTCTCCAAGTATGCCTCCCCAAACATTCAGCGACCATCTTTGCTGGTGGTTTATCATTCGCATGGCTTGTGGGTTTTCATCGGCGTAATAATGGTAGTTGTGGAGATTGACATGGCCATTTCTATGGAACGTTGCTTCATCAGAAAATAATACGCGCATAAGAAATGATTCCTCCTGCTCAATTTTGTTGAAAGCCCACATGCAGAAATCTTGCCTCGCATGAAAATCTTGAGGTTGCAATTCTTGGTGCAGTTGAATCTTAAATGGACGGAATTTGTACTTTTTAAGAACACGATGTACGGATCGCGTTGAAATATCGTGATTCCTACTAATATCACGGATACTGGTATGAGGATCTTCAATAACTGCCTCCAGAACCTGCAGTTCATTATTTTCGGTAATAACTGCCTTCTTTCTAACTCTCCTTGGCCGTTTCACACTTCCCGTAGTAGTAAATCTCTCCAACACTTTTTGAAACGCACGTTCATTTGGATGTGCCCTGTGCGGATATCTCGCAGCGTACACTCGTGATGCCAAGAAACAATTCTTGTTACATTCTCCAAGAATAAATATCATGTCAACCATTTCCTCTTGAGTTCGGAACATTTTTAGAACGTTTATCAAAAATGACTTATGGCTGCTACTGACGTCTAATAATTTACTTTGACAATTACCAATCTTTTGTTTTCTCATGGCACACTTGGGAACGGAAAACGTTTCCCGACATTTGCGATGAAATTCCTTTTTTCTCCGAAATTTTGTTATGCAATGTGTAATTTTTTTTACACCAATGAAAAATTTAGAGTTTTGTCTGTAAAACGCCGTAATTTTTTTAGGGGGGTGCCATTTGAAATTTTCGGAAAAAATGACAACATGCGAAGATCAATCAAAAATTATTTTTTTTCCATAAATTACCCGAAAAAAAATTATGTGAAGGTATACGAGGTCTTAACCTGTACCTCAATTCAAAATTTAGGCGCCGGCGTCAATTAGTTTCTCTACAAAAAAATCTCAAAAATGGGGCGCAATTTTGAAAGAAGGGGTTATAACAGCGAAACCGCTAAAGTGAAGGGTATAACATGTTAGATAAAAAAATAAGTACTCGTCGAGCACTTTCCAAATCTGCAATAAAAAATAGGGCATTCTATTTAAAAAAACATAAGTTTGGTACGCCACTGGAGTAAGGCACGCCACTGATGATTAGAAATATTTTTGAAACATAGCGACGGTAACTATGCACCACTTTGTTCTTAGATTTTTTTCGATAGCTTTTATCGTAAAGGAGCTATGGTCCGAGGCCACACCCGGTATACTAAGGTATCGCAGTGTGGCCAATACTTGTAACTCGGCACTGGATGCCCCCTTCTCCTGTTAACGGGAGGAATATCATCTAGCACAAGCTGTGTCTTTCGTCAACCTGCAGCACTTTTTAAATTCAACTTCTCTCCCGTAGATTTTGCTTTGAGAAAATCTAGTATGAATGTAATTCAGAAAATTCCATCCAATTTCCGTTCAAGTTTCTTGAATAGAAATATGCAGTCGGTCCTATTTTCCGTTCGATGTTGGTCCAAGTTCGGTACTGCCAACGGCGAAAAAAAAATAACAAGCATGAGTTGTTTGTGCAAGCAACATAACCTATATAACCTGACAATTTTCATGATGTTTTCAATTTTATTCATTTTTACAATCTCAACTCTTAACCTCACTTGGACTTGGACACGCAAACACAAATACTTTTTATTTAGCGAGTTGGTAATTACGTCGTCCGCTAGCGGCGCCGTCTATATCGAATGCAATGAACTATAAATTGGAAATCGAAAGCAAAACTTGAACGAGAATCTAGACGGAAAAAGTATAATGTAATCCAACCTTAAGCCATCCTTGCATCAACAAGAGCAAAATGTTTTATACCGTCCGAAACGTCGGGATCCGAAGTTTGGAGTGTTCAACCCCCTATAGACTAGGTGGTTCCTGTTTGCACCGAAGATGTTAAAACGTTGTGAATCTTTCCAAACACCGAGATATGACTTTTGGTTGTAAACGTTTATTAAGCTAAAATTTCGACGGTACTTACTGCCGAAATGGGCACCTCCCTCGGGAATCTGGAAGCATTTCGTCAATTGTAACGTTCTCCCCGACGTTATAGCTCTTCTGACAGTTTTTCACAAATGTTTTCGAACATGTCACGAATTGGAGCAAGACAATTCGTAACGTGTTCGAACAATTTGTGAAAAATGATTTTTTCCGTTCTGCCCTGGTTCTACGGTCATCAAAACAACGGCATTGTATCAGGAACCGTTTGTTATTTAACATGAGTCTTAATTTGTCAACGTTGTCAACGAACGTCTTCCTCCGAATTTCGTCAATTGCCGCTAAGACCTCCTGCTGGGTAAAACAAGCCAATGAAAGCACTTAGTTCAATGACATCTGTGGGTGCTATATGCTTTTCTCTGAAAAATTGGTGCTTGATAGATTCCATGTTTGTGTATTTAATGATCGTATACAAGATGTCATCCGTGAAAAAATTATTTCAACAATTAGCTGCTTTCTTAGCGCTTTCTATGACACCAGGAAGCAGTGAAGGGTCGCGGGGTGACTCATGTGGCCGAGGTAGCAGAGGTGGCAAAACAGACAGGTAGGGTCGGTTGCAGAGATCTGTATTACCACTTTGGCTACCTCGGCCGTACCATGAGACACCCCGTGAGCCGTCACTGCCAGGAAGATAGATTATAGCATTGTGAGCTCCCCTACGAACACTTCTCGTGGGCGGATTTTCGACCCACTTGGTCGTTTTATCTTTTCCCAAGAAAAAGTTGGATCTTGGATCTGGTTCGTATTCATCTTTGGTCTCCTCACCATCTTGCTCTGTTTCTGAATCGTCTTTACGTTCTTGAGAATCAATATCGCTCTCTTCCCTCAAATCCCCATCTTCGTCAACATCGTCTTCCAACAAATGCCTCAATTCTTCAATATCCCTCGGATTAGACAGATCGGAGAATTTCCAGGTCATTTTAGCGGAAACGCTGGAAGATATGAGAAAAGCCCCGTGACATATACATATTAGGGCGCAATAAGCGTCAGAGGATAGACACAGACATTAATGAAATAAACACGTGTGATAGAAAACACAGATATTACGAACCTTTATATGGCTGACGAATCCAGGCGCAATGTACCTGTGAGATCAATATGACGATAAATGCCCTCCATGATAAGGTGACCAGACGTCCTGATTTTAGCGGGACAGTCCCGCTTTTTAACACGTTCACTGTGTCAAGGGGCGGAGGTTGCAACTTTGCCGTACTTTGACGGACTCTTTTGGTTTTGATCACAGATTAATATTAATTTGTGGTATCGATTAACTCCATTCTGTTTGCAGTAACAGTTTAAAATAAAATTGTACAGGGTTTATATGACCCATACCGCAAAATAATAATATTTATAAACAAATTAGAAACAACTTTACTTGTTGCAGAAAGCATTAGATAAATACAAGAAAACGAAATGCAGCCTGAATATATGAATATTCAACCTGTTCGTTAATCTGCAAGCAAAAAATTAAGTCTTACTAAGACTATAAACAAATAACTTATTGAAACAACTACTTCCCTGGCTAGTGCCACGCCGGATATTGAACGATACAAAAGAAATTTGCAAAATGTTTTCTGGTTTTTTCATTTTAATAATAACATTTACAGTTTAAAGTTTCACATTTCATTTCAGAATAATTTTCTAAGTTAGTCTTGTATGTAGAAATAAACGATCTTAAACCAATGTTATTATCTAGTAGTACTAGTAATAACATGCAAATTTATTTTGTATCATTCAATATCCGGCGTGGCACTAGCCAGGGAAGTAGTTGTTTCAATAAGTTATTTGTTTATAGTCTTAGTAAGACTTAATTTTTTGCTTGCAGATTAACGAACAGGTTGAATATTCATATATTCAGGCTACATTTCGTTTTCTTGTATTTAAATAATATTTATAAATATATAAATTAGATAATTAAACACATATAGTTTTAATTATTTGTAGCACAATAAGAATTTTTATTCTTAACCATAACCACAAAAGGTTGTCGACCATTGCTATAGTCTATTAAATGTTTTGTTAGCAACCAATAAGACACAAAAAAACACGGTTCATACACAAAAAAATTGATTAACTAAATCTGGTTTGACATTAGTCAAAATTTGCTTTTGTTTATTTAATTCCCGAGCGTTGTTTGATCCTGGTATAAGCTTTGTGAATTAAATTATTTATTTCTTATTATTAAATTTAAAAAAATAACTTCAAACCTCAACTTAATATTTCAGGTAATACTTTGGTACTTACCTAGTTTCTTATTTCTCATTTGTGTTTTTTAAGTTTATGAATGTCTTTATGTAATCTATTGAATATAAAATGTCAGAAGTCCCTTTAAAGTTGTCGTTTGTGTTTTACCAGTTTACTGGTAAACACACATCCAAGAAAGATGTGGTTAACATTCATTTAGCATTATCCTAATAAATATAAGCATTACCACTGAAACAATTATTTTTATGGCTTTTCATTAACATATTAAATAGTGATATCTACACAAGGTCACCATTTAGATGAAATTGTCTTCTTAAGTTGCTAGTCATAGCTTTGAATTAACTTTTGATCGCTATCCGAATAAAACAATCAACAATCAATTTTAATTTTTCAGGACTGTCCACTAGATTTAAGTTTAGACGGTAACGTGACAGGCCTGAGTAAGAACGAACTGGAACAGAAAGTGGAAGCAACGGCGCGTGAAATGCAAATGCTCAAAGAGCAAGAGAATCTCCTGTTGCATCTCCAGCTAAACGCCGAGAGTCAACTCAGAGAAGCCAGACACGCCCAGGACAAATTGCTGAAGGGCCACAATCCGGCTCGGAACATGAACCTAGAAACTGACAGCTTGCACAACGGCTACAACGACAGCATGGACGCCATCTCGAATTCCGGCGCCAGCAGCAAGAACTTCAACGAGAACCATCACATGGACATGGTGAAGGAGCTGGAGGAGCGGTTGAAGGGTTTGAACGCGAACGTGGATTCGGCCAAGAATTCGGGAATACCCGACCAGTACCACACCCAGATCGACTCTTTGCAGGGGAGGATCCTGCAGCTGAGGGAAGGCAACGATAACAGGAATCAGTTGATACAGATGCTCGATAATCGCGACGCCCAATTACAAGCCGAGCACAGCGTTCTGCAAGGAAAGCTGATGGAGCTGCAGAATAAGAAGATGCAGGTCGACCAGCTGGTGTTTCAATTGCAGAATATGAACGAGGAGTCCGAGGATGAAGAAGTGGGTGTGTATAATTTATGATTATTTATTATGACGTTTCAAATTGTTTTTATTATTCTACAACAATTGTTTATGGTTTAGTTATTTTGTATTATGTCCAATATCATATTGTAAAAAGATTATTGGTGGGTTTATACAACGTTTAATGTTTAAGGATTAACATTTAAGGGAAAGATGCCGTTTTATGCCGAATTTTAGATAATGCGCTTGCGCGTCGATGTTGCCAGATCTTTTATCACAAATTTTAGGAAAATTCTGTTTTGCAACTAATTCTTCTAATGAATATAAAAAACAATAAAAGTATTGTTTACAATATTCAATTCTTCATTTTTATCGCTAACAATTCCGTCAAATTACTTAAATCGCATGTTTTAACAAATGATTTTTAGAATAAATATGTAAATCTGGCATCATTGTACTTATCAGCTGTGTTTGTGGAAACGATTAATTTACCACAGTTTATGTACACTGATTGAATGCTTTAATATGGAGAGATGCCACAAAATCATCAAAACTGTCCATTTTTAATCTTTGGTTGTTTACAAACACAAGCCGTGAACATAACCTCCTACAATTTACCGCGTGTCAAACATTCGTTGTGATTCGTTGTTTAAAAAGTTGTCAGCACTAAAATTATGCGCACATCGATTTGTGTTTAACGATTTTAAGGGAAAAGTAGAAAGTAGCCTACCCTTAAACATAAACGTTCAAATCCTTAAAACTTCGTATGAACGCATAAGCACTAATACGTTAGTTCTACCATTGTATTTATATATCTAGTATGTAAATTTTTGATGCTAAAAATTGGGTTTCGAAATACACCAAGAGAGCGCGTAAGCATTCACACATTGAAAAACTTGAGTAGCGTGTGATATGTGTTGCATACTTGAAAATTATTACTCGTTTTAGAATGAATTTTTGAATTATCGATCGGTATAGGAAATACGAGGCAACCGTCTGAGCCGAAACTCTTCTGTGCACGCGTAGCTGTAATGTAAACAAAAATCGAGAAACATAAATAAACACCGCACCGCAAATTATATTTTAACGTAAAGACAATAGCGGCAGTAATATTCAAAATATTCTTCATTCAGATAAACTATAATATTGAAATGTATGTGAATAGAATTAATTAGAGGAAAGAAAAAACAATATTTACTTTCTCCGGATAAAGTACGCAAAAGTATTGTGATCGTGAAAATATTTAAAAAATTTCCTCTTTGATATCCCTAGAAAAATTGTTTGGGAACTGAATATATTTTGGTAAATTTTTGTTCACCGGAAGTGGGCATTTATCTTGACCGTGTTTACTTTTTTTCTGATATTTTTTTTATATACAGGGTGTAGAATTGGTTTACACACCATGGGGATTTCCATGTTAAATTCTTAATGTTCAAATATTGGCTCCCCAAATGATTTTAGAGAAAAAGTGTTTCTGGTAGAGAAAAAAATACTCTCCTTGCTTATTTTTTTACTTTCCGTACAAAGGGGAAATCGAGGAAATTAAAACTACTATTTTAGCAGGTGGTTCCCTGGAATTTCTGAAACAATAAACCGTTGAACGTTAGCGGTCACGTTAATGTTTTAATCACAAATTTAGGCGTATTTTAAGTAATTCTGAATTAATATTATGTATTTGTTGAATGAAAAGATCCTAATGGTAATATCGAACTATTCTACTAATAGTGTACGTGCAGTAAAGCACACTACTGTTAACAGAATGGTCCGCAAATTTTGGAACGTTCAACGGATTTTTGTTCCAAAATCATTTGGGGAGCCAATATTTGAACATTAAGAATTTAACATGAAAAATATTTTGAGTAATGTAGAAAGTAACAAAAAAAAGTTGAAATCTTTCATTATAAATAGTTTTGTAAACTTTTGTTTTATGAAAAAAAATTATCATATAAATTAACTACGGCATTTTCAGGATAAGCCACAGCAGGTCTTAAGTTTTTTGTCAATAATTATTCAATCATTAACGTTACATCAAATTTAGTTAGATATAGATAATACCAAAATGAACAAGACTATTTCGAAATATTACGAGTTTTTGAAAAAAATAAATTTGTTCTAAATTCTATAATAAGCGATATGCAGATGGCTATTTACTTAATTTTTACATATTTTATGGTTCACTTTTATAGTTTAAGTTTTCAAATTCGATTTAGTTGAATTTTCAAGTTAGTCCTTTGGGTAGAAATAAACGATCTTAAACCAATGTTATTTAGAGCCCTGCAGAGGCCGCCTTTTAAAGACCCAGCCCGGCAGTGAATATTCAAAGGCCTGGCCCGGCCTGAGGAAATAAAATGTTTTGTCGGCCCGGCCCGGCCCGCTAGTGAATATTCAAAACTCGGCCTGACCTGGTCCGGCATCGTTCTTTATTTTTTTTTGCTACTATTTAAAATTTAATAATAAAACAAATGAATTATTCTGTTTTGAAATATTTTATAAAAAAATCTTTTTTTTTTTTTTTTTATTAAAAAGGAAGGACGTGGATGGAACTGCGGGTTAGGGAGAGTGAATGATTTGGGAATTGACGTCGGCTACGAGGCCATCTGCCACAACCGTTGCTTTAATTGTATATCAGAAAATTAAATGAATAAATGAATAATGATACTACACCAACGTGCCGCCCCAAAAAAAAAAAAAAAAAAAAACATATCTCAAAAAGTTTTAAAGTGCCCATACTTTTGAAAAAAGAAAAATTTTCAGCAAGAATCAGGGCATAACATATATTATTTTTAAGAAAATGAAAATATGAGTAATTGATTATTCTTTGAGATATATTTTATTTATTAAAAACTAACTAAATAATTTTTTTTTTGTTTTGGAATTTTTTTTAACTTTAAACATTTAAGCATAAAACAGTATAGAATAACTTTCTTCGTATCCGTAACGGTTTACGATATTTTTGAGTTCAAAATAAAAGTGTACTAAAAGTTTATATTGTTATAGCTTTTGACACAGAAATTTTCTGAGCCTCTAGTAAAGACGAAAAGCCATTTCTTGATAGCCTTTATAATATATCACTCATTCCACGTCAGACCGGACACTGAATTTTAATCGATGACTCCGATTTTTTTAAATTTTGCAGACGCATTCTACATATGAAATAATGGAAGTCATGTTTCGCGAAAAAAAAAATAAGATTTTTTTTGAGAAGATATGCACAGCTGTAAATCGCAAGAAAACACGAAAAACATCGGTCGTGCGAACATTCAAACAACTGTATCGTCAAACCCATTAGTCGTACAAAAAAAATACAAGAGGTCAACTTTGAAGATCTTGAGTCATTCTATGTAGTGGTGTATTTAAAATTTGCATTTAATATTAATAAGTTATTATTAATTTGTATATAAATTTCATTAACATTTTTCATCATCAACTCACATCTTAAAATTCGGAAAAAAATACCATTGTATTCCCACGCAGTGAAAATTAAAAAATGGAACTCGAGCCGATTTAACATTTATAGGAAAAATAGTCTATTTAATTTTATTTAGAAAGAATTCATGCATCCGAAAATCGCAGCGGTAGCGCCTCATACGGAGGCTTCCAAAGTAGGGATCTCACAGGCTTCCAAAACTTGCCTCTTTTTCTCCCATAAGCGTTGCACTACTAGATATGTATACAGGGTGTTTCAAATTCGAGGCTCACCATGGGGATCTCGCTTATTAGAAGAGATAGAGGGTATGTTTAAATTTGGCACTTTTGCAGAATTTTATGCTGATTAATAATCCACTGAGAAAAATTACTTTAATTGTTTTGTTTTTGAGTTAAGTCCAAAAAACTGAAAAAACTGATTTTCGTTTTTTCTGTATATCATCGTTATTTGAGGTGATATTTAACAATGGTAAAGACATTCTTATAGCACTTTTTTATTATCTAATAGATGGCATAAGATTTTTGCTTGTAACTTATTTCGTTTCTTTTGAACTATCATCAACTTGCTTTTTTCTTATAGACGCCATATTTGATTTTTATCGCATCTTAATGCTCATTTTTTTGTGATGACAACAATATAACACAACATACATATGATTTCATAAATGAACATATAATCATTTAAAACACTTTTTATTTGCAATCTATTTAGCGCTTACTACAAATAATTCGTGCCATGGAATTAAAATCAATTAAAAATCCGAATAACTCTTTGTTCAAACACTATTATTGTTTATGAATAATAACATCGTTCGATAATTCAGAAATATAAGAGAGAGAGAGATATGTTACGTATTTTTTATTCAGTAAACAGAAATACATCATTGGCTAGATCAGAATATTAAAAATGTATTTAGAAAGAAGGCAACCCCATAAAATCTTTTTGACCATGGATCGACAGAAAGTTACTCAAGAAGGTCGTAAAAATATTTTGGAAATGTAAATACTAAATGTATCTTAATTTTTCGTTCAACTTACAAAACATAATTTAGAATAAATCAAAATTCATCAATCTCTTGCAGCGACGTTCCAGCTGAATTACATTTGCCGGCATATATAAATCATATAAAATTCCTTTGGGCCACACACTTGCACCTGGCGATTTAAGACGCCTTGCATTTTGTAATTGGTTGCTACAAACATGCAATGAAGATGATAATTAAAAAAAAAACATGATTTGAATTGGACACATGAATGCAAATTCACAAACAGTGTTTCTAATTCCATGGCACGGATGATTTTTAGCACTACATAGATTGCCAATAAAAGTGTTTTTAACGATTAAAAGTTCATTTATGAAACTAAATGTATGTTGTGTTATATTGTTGTCATCACAAAAAAATAAGCATCGAGATGCGATAAAAATTAAATATGGCGACCATAAGAAATAAGAAAGTTGATGATGGTAAAATTGTAATTTGTCGACAAACAAGGATTCTAGGTTATGATTGATGACATTTGAACCTTCACTTTTTGAAGGGCCAGAAATTCCCACATTTCTAGATCCAAGTGGGCCCAGACAAAAAAGAAAATAAAAGTTTAAATTTTTTTGAGTTAAAATAAAATGGCGGGTGCTTACAAAGCTGTGTGTCATTGAATTACTTAGTTAGCCTACTTGTCAATAAGTGTCTTCATGTGTATAGATCTAAATATAAAACGAAAATATTCAAACTATATAATTTTAAAACAATGCTTGTACCACTGCTCCTCAAGTTAACCCTTTCAGCCCTGGGAGCTTCTTAAGACAATAAATACCAAATTTGAACTCATTTGATTAATTAGTTTAGGGATTAATTAGGGAGGCTTTGTTGAAGTGACATCTAGTGATAAACAGCAAAAATATGGATTGTCATAGTAAGTAGAAACGTGTAAATGTTGCGGTGGCTATTGCCACCACCAGGGCCGAAAGGGTTAAGCTGTTGCCAGTTTAAAACTTTTTTGATAATCAACTCATTTCTCCAAAATAAAGATTGTGTTGAGACTTAAGTTAGTCAGAATCTTGGTTTAACCCTTTCACTACGGAATACCTTTTTTTGCAAGATAGAAAGTGTCTGATTGGTAAAAATGACTAATATACCTACCAATATGGCAAATCTGAAGCCTTTTTGTGTTCGGATCCCTATATCCTGGGAAAGGACCTGGGAATTTTAGAACCCAACAGTAATTTATGCTTGGGAATGTTTGATCCCAACAGTATATTATGCTTGGGAAGTTATTGGGCCATCAGTATGGAAATAATCAAATACAAATTTGAAAAACTAAAAATAATGTTTATTATTATATAAAATACAAAATATTTCTTATTATTATTAATTAAATTTCTTACAAGTTCCTAGTTATGAATGATAGGGTACGAAACAATTTTTGCACAATGGCACTTTACAAGATGTGCAAATCGTTTTTGTTCTGGATTCTTTTTTATTTGCAGAACAACGGACGCATCTTCTTTTGTTTGGGCCGGGCAGTGGTAAGTGATCGCTCACATTGACCATCGTTTTTTGCAGCTTGGTCTGTCGACCAGATCTTCCACTATAGCGCCTCTTGATGCTGGCTTTAGATCTACCGAGCTCAATCATTTGCTCTGCTAATGGGACCAAAAATTGAAGGAGAGATTTTTTTTGCTTCATAGTATCATTATAAATGATCCATCCATTTATAACTGTAGATATAAGCAACCTATAAAAAACCTTCCTCCACCATTTTCCAGATTTACGGTCCATGTCATATGTAGTAACTTTTTGATCGGCGAGATCTACGCCGCCCATAAATTGATTGTAAAATATTATTGCATCAGGGCAACTTAGTTCTGCTTTTTCGCCAGTTCTCAATGTTCTTTTCGTAATTCCACATTCAGCCTTATGACAATTTGACAATACAAGGACCTCTTTAGTGTCCTTCCATTTTACTCCCAGAACACCTGTATTGCTATACCTCATTTAATAACCAGGCGGACTAAATCAAATTATAGCCGCGAAAATACGTTGTTGTGATTGGCTAAACGGGCGCCGTTTTTACACAGACCAAAATTACTAAAACGGCAATGGCCGCTGTTATGATCAGCTGATCTGTTACCGTTTACTTGTGTCCCACCGGTTCCACGTATTTCGCGTCAGTTTTTGTGTTTTTAACCAGTTATTCCTCCCGTTGAAAGTGTAAGAATCGGTTCTATCAAAAACTCATCCTGCGATCTTCTAGAAAATAATGATTTCGTTTTTAACCATGGATAGATGCCCAGCACTAGTTCGGAGTCATTTTCTACCCCAAGAAACGGAAAAGTTTGGATTTGAGAGCATTAACGCTTGTTTAAAAACAATCCAAAATTAACGCATATAAACTTTTAATACAAGAGGCTTTTAAATCTACAGTCGTTGTACACAAAATTGTCGATTCATTAGGTAAGGGTAGTGCAAGTAATCAAATCATAAACATGTATAATATTTAGGACAGGCTAGCAGTACGGTGTTTTGCAAAATTAGAAAGAAAATTTGCCTAAAATTTATTTATGTATTGTTAAAATTATTGAATGAATGTTATGGGTAAACGAATTTTAAATAATTTGAATTTTACCGCCAAAACATTTCTGGTTACTTTTTTGGTTACTTTTTATAGTGTAAATGTGACTCTCGGCTTTAGTCCGCCTGGTTATTAAATAAGGTATAGTAACAAATTCAGCATCACCTCGTGTTATTAGTTTAGTTTCAAACTTTGGAACATTTTTTCTGTTGCTCAAATAAGTTCCCACACAGGGAAACCCTAGTGTATTCATAAGATTTACACTTGTAAAAAATCGATCAAAACATATACAAACATCTGGCAATTGAATGGATTTTACAATTTTTTTAACAACTCGTTCTCCGAGTGTACCGGGCAAAGCATGTAGTTCTTTGCCTTTGTAAATATCAAAGTCATATATGTAACCCGTGAACGAGTCACACCGTTGCCACATTTTGATTCCTCGTTTGATAGGTTTCAGGGGAAGATATTGTTTTAATGATGACCGTCCTTTGAACTTCGTCATCGTTTCATCAATAGCTTGATGGGAACTATCGGTCCTTGCATTTTGGAGAGTATTTTTTAGACAGCAAACAAGATCATCTAAATAATAAGTTATAGAACAACCATCTGTTTTTTCAGGGTCAGCATAATACATTTTCGATAGCAAGAAAATGCATCTATCTTCCTATTGCTTTCTGTATAGAAGTATTACCCAAAGATTCATTTTTTGACCAATAATCAGCAATACTCGGAACTTTGTTGTATGACATAACTAGTGTACATCCTAATACAATCATTATTTCATGCATATCGGTATGACTTTTATTGATTTTCTTATGCTGTGTTTGTGGAATTAAATCTATTTTGTTGGTACAATCTGCTATTTTTATGAGAAGGTTTTCCGGAAATAACTTTAGAAAAACGTCTAACTCACTTGAATTGCTATCCAGGAGCAAATTTGTAACTCCTTTTCTTTCATTTGGTAAAGTCATTCTTGGTTTGAAATTATCATCCTGAGTTTTCCATCTAGGTGGCGAATCATCCTCTTCACTTTCTGAAGAATCATCATTGTCAGAGTCATCTTCATGACTGTTGTCGTTTTCGTCTTCGTTTTCGACAAAATTATGTTCATCAACTGCAGATCTCTTTGTTTGCTCATTATCACTGGGGAGATATTCACTTCCAGAATCAGAAAACGGGTCATCACCAGAAGAAATATCACTAAGGTGTTCTGCGATTTCTTGTAATTCTTTATTTGTTAGTGGCCGACGATTATTGGTTGGTGGCCGACGACGATTCATCATATTTAGATCTGTAATAAACAATAAATACGGTTGGGAAACATAAATCCCTCAAATAATAAAACAAAACACTGTTGGGAATAAAAGTACCCACAAAAAAGAAGACTATTATGGTATACACAATTGAAATTACAGCTAACATAGATAAACATGCGATAATTAAACATAAAACAACAACAATTACTTACTTGTAACTACGATTTATGTTGCAAATTGCCCGAAATGATCACACTGACATGTTGACACGTGCACGCTGTCATAACAATGTAAGTATGAATAAAATTTTAGGGTTAGAGAACATTCTGCGTATGATACGTCATTCTCGAATATGTAAGTTACGGTTTGCTGCAATTTGCGTGTTGTTTAGGGAAGTACACATCCCATCAGTAATTTATGAACTTCTGTGGGAACTATAGGTCCCCGCAGTAGCGAAAGGGTTAAGATATCAATTATTGAACATCTTCTGACCTAGGATAAGATTTTAATTTATCTGTATCTAGTGGTGGCTGGTGGTATGACTCATAGTGGGGCCAGCGGACGTAGAGATTGGTCAGGGCAACACAACTCTACCACACAAATAGAATTTGACTCTGAGTAAACGAGTCAATCGACTTACAACCATTACCATTATTACCACCTCTACTACCCTCAGTGTTGGGCAGATTGTAATTGAATTTTAATTACAATTACATTGAAGAGTAATTGTAATTGTTCTGCAATTACAATCCATAAGTAATTGTCATTGCTTGAATTTTCAATTACAATTTGTAATTGCAGACAATTACAATTATTGTAATTGTAAATAATTGGTAATCGTAGATTATTTTTTTAGATTAGATTTTATTTGCCGCGGATAGAATGGAAAAGAAATAAAGTTTAGTATATGAATTCTAAAGTAGGTACATTATAGTCCGTACCCGGATAACATGACATGCGAACAAAGTATCTCTCTCCTTAGTCGCCTAGAATTCATTGGAGCGAAGTTTATCGGCAAACAATAATATTTAAAGACTATGCTCTGCCGAACCGCTTCAGTCTTCGATCTTCCTTTATAATTACCAGACATGCCACGTTTCGTTAAGTTTGCCTGTACATATATCCTTTGCATTTTGTGTGTGTTAAAAAAAGCAAATATGTTTTCATGAAATAGTTTATTAAGAACAATTTGGTGAACAAAAAATTAACAAAATAGTCTCGCTAATTTACCAATCACAATACAGTCCAGGAGATTCGATATACTGACTTAATTTTGTAGACAATAGTTTAAGTTAGCTTTTAGAACTACTCTCTTTTCGAACATTTGGTCTGAAAGGCGGTTTGTTTTTGGGCAGTTAATCATCGTTGCATAAGAAAAAAGCCTCTCCACCGGACCCGAAGAAGGAAGAGGAGTATTATATTTCAAAAAAATGTTTTTTATTTTGGGGAACCTTTTCAACATATCTAGGTCTCGATTTTCGTCTGCAAAATAAGTGGCAATCATCTGTTCAGCCTTTGATCGTGGAAACCGTAACTGAGATTGAGATATTTCCGTATCCGAGTCTTCGAAATCAAAAAATTCGTCCTCTTTTGTTATGGTTTGCGTAGATTCAGAAGAACTTGATTCTAAGCAAAATTGTTGTGACAAGATCGTCACAAATAAATTTTTAAGTCGAGAATGTTCACTAGATGGGATACATACAAACCACTTATTTTTAAACCGTGGAAAACTTAGTGCAGCTATAATAGCATTATCTGCCAGGGGTCCAGAAAAGCTAAAGAAATTTGTAAATCGTGCTTCTACACTTTTGATGTAAATATCCCGAAGTGGCTCACAAAATAAGAAAAAATACCGAGTAAGTTTTTGCAGATTCTTTCTTAGAGCTAGCAATGTAGGCAACAAAATACCATAATATGTATTTTGTTCACCTTGAAGGATGTCTAATGCTTCAGCTATTGGTTTTGCACAACATAGGTATTCTTCAATATATTCAAATTCATTGTCATATAAGGAGTTTTTTAGGCCTAATGCTTTATGAAGTATTGCACTTTTTTCCCTACAGCTCAAAATTTGTTTTAAACTATCATATAAACTGTTCCAGCGTGTTTCCACAGGTTTGGTCAATGAAAAACCCAATGTGCTTTTAATAATTTCATCGGTCTTTGGTCGATTACTTTTTTTCCATAGTACATTGCATTTATTTAAAACGCTTTGGTGTATTGTCGACAATGGAGTATTCGCTTCTTTTTTCAAGATCCTACAGGCATCAGCAGTAGCAATTAAATTTAATGTATGAGAACAGCATCGCAAATGTAACGGTAAACGGATTTTATCAATGTCTACAACCTTTTCCTGCTCGTCATCTGTTGATAAAGATTCTTCTTCATCGGAACTATTCTCAGCTACTGTTTTCAAAAATTCTACATTATCTTCAGGGTTGTCTTCCGCTGTAATACATTCAGGATGGACACCAAATGTTTTAAAAGCCTTGACGAAATTACTACCATTATCAGTTATTGAAGAAACGATTTTACTGTTATTCAAGCCATATTCTGTATGTATTTCATTAACTAACTGAGTAATCCGCTCAAAGTCGTGTGTACCATAAAATCTGCGGCAGGCCAGAGCTCTCGAGCTTCTTTTTAAATCTTCAGGTATTATCCAGTGTGCCGTTACACCCAAAAAACTCCTTTTGCGACTAGACCAAATATCTATTGTGGTAGATACATAATCAATCGTCCTTAATTCTGTTTCGATTTTTGATTTTTGAGAAACGTAATATTCTGATAAGCGGCGTCCTAATGTTCGGCGGCTCATTATATTTAAATTAGATTTATCATTATGAACATTTTGAAGAATTTTCACAAAGTAAGGATTTTCTATGCATCTTAAGGAAATCATTGAATGTGCAAAAAACTTTACCATGTCACTATCAAAATTTTCTTTTGAATATGTACTCAATATAGATTCTGTAGACCTAATGTTCATGGTTTTCTTTCTCTTCATGTGGGTTCTATATTCTTCTACGACGTCGTTTCCGTGTTTTCTTTTTAAATGAACTACAAAATTTGATGTGCAATTCCGATAACCTTTAACTTCAACATTATCTGGTAAACACTTTATACACGTTGCAACAATATTTGTTGATGTTGATTTATCAGGTACAAGTTTAAAAAAAATCCCATCAAGCAAACTCAAATTCATATTTATGTGTGCGTCTAATTAATGTTTATTTGATTCCCTCTCTCTCTTTGTACCTTTTTTCTGGGGAAGACTGAGGGCTTTACTTAAACCTAACACAATGTAGCTTTCTATTCACTGTGTTTTGAACACGCGGCGCGAGAAGCAAGTCACTTGGGGAGCGTCTTACAGGTAGCTGCCTGAAAGCTGAGAGGTTTTGATAAGTAGTGTGAGACATGAATAGGCAGACATCAAGTACACTGGATGCTGAACCATATTACTTACAGGAAAAATGGCCGTACTCCAACAACCTCCAGACACCGTCACCAGATCTGGTTGCAATGTCACCACATTATCCGTCACCACATGGGGTACTGCGCGACTGCGACGATAACGAGATGTTGCTTACGTGCTGCCTTGTGTCCTGTCTTAGCATTAGCAGACGATTTCGAACTTTTAGATAGCACTGAGAGCGATTGAACGCGTATTTTTGCTGAGAGCCTCGACTGACATTTGAGCATAGACGTATGATGTTTTTCGATTCACGGCCTCTAGATTATTCGCTCCCTCGCTTTAGCCTGAGCTTTCGTCGTTTGACACGACGATTTCCTGTGATTGTGCTTAAACTTGTATTACGCGCTTGGTGCATAAAATTCGCGGGTTTTCAAATATTCTAGAATCGGATTACATGACCGTTTGAATCTCGAACTCATTGAACAAAACATATATTAAGGCACGGGTGCTGTGAAATCTGCATTTTGACTACTATAATTGTAAAAGTAATGTATGCAATTACAAATGTAATTGTAATTGAACTAAACGACACAACTACAGTAATTGTTGTGTTACAACTACAGTGTAATTGCAATTACATGTAATTGTAATTACACTGTAATTGCAATTACATGTAATTGTAATTACACTGTAATTGCAATTAAAGTAATTGCAATTTTAGTTAATTACTTTTACTAATCAATTATGCCCAACACTGACTACATTGGCCCCATGAGTCATGCCACCAGCTGCCACTGCCTGTATCATTACTCAATATTTAAAGAAAAATTACTTCAATCATTCCTTGAACCTTTTGAAGATGCCTTCATTAACGAAGTTCAGAGCATTTTCAAATGCAAGCTCTCTTCTCAGTAGATATTATTTTTGGCGTTTGAGCAGTCACACTTGACAAGAATGTCATGAATTTGAATTATTTACAATTTTTTGTTGTAGCTATTTCCGACGCAAATCACATTTACGAGATATCTTTAATTAACTTACAGGAAACCAAGTAAAAAGGATCGTAAACATGAAGGAACAACTAGCGAAATTGAAAGACATGCTGAACATAGTCCAAAACACAGAAAATGCAATCGAAATGCAGAATATAAACGAATCGGACGTGGAGGAGCACGTCCGCAGGTACGTCTCCACGAAAACGGATAATCTCCTACAGAAGGACGGCAGACTGAACAGAAGTCAGATGGAGAACAATTCGAGCCATCCTCCCAACGAACAGAGGGTCAAAGAAAAGCAGGTCAACAAGAAGACGATGAACGCCAACGAAAGGGAACGGATCAAGCTTCAGGCCGAGCTGCAGGCTAAGAAGCGCGAGCTGGAGGAGTTGATGTGCAAGCATAAAGGTGGGTTCAGTTTATTCTTATAGATGTTTTAATAAGTTTTCAAATTTTTAGCTGCCACTTCGAATCTCAATCAGGACGTTAACAGCGAAAACAAGTCCGATTTGGGCGCTTGCGGTATCCCGTTGTTCGATGGCGCTGCGAATTCGTGGTGTCCGGTGCCGACGAATCTTTACAACATGCCGCAAGCTAACGAGAGGTATTCAAGGTAAGGTTTGTTCATGAAGTAAATTCAAAATAATAATAAAAGATAAATCAAAAATTGACACTTGCTTTGTTTCACAAATTTGTTGTTTATTCACTCGTCTATACTCGGCGCACCGAATAGTTGGTATGGTCACGTTGCGTTCACCCTGCGTCCTCGTGATAGTTCATCGAGACGTTATGAAAAGCCTGATTCACACAGCATCAAAATCTATTGCCCTTGAGCCGCCATCTTGGAAAAAAGGCATACTTTTTTAGTTTTTTGCCTATATCTCAGCAAATACATGGTGTATTTGAAATAATGAACAGGCATTTAAGGGCACATACACAAAATATTTGTGAACCCATCTCCGTCAAAATTTATTAAAATTTTTTTTGAATTTTCCTAATTTTTCGAGGTTTTTTAAACATTTTGAGAACCGATGCTTTTCTCATTTAATTAGGTCTGCATGGGATGTGTGTTTGTTTATTTAAAAAGCGAGATACGATTTCTTGCCTCCGGTAATTTGAAGTGTTATCGCAACGTTTTTTTTTTGTAAAAGATAAACAGTCCTCAAGTTCATTGACGCTTAAAGAGCCGAACTCAGATATATTTCCTACGCGCTTGTTGTAGTTCGATATCTAAAGCCGATGCCGTTTAAAAATTAGGTCACATTACCACTGCCCTCAAACATGTTGCGTATTTTCACTCATTAACTTTAATAATTAATTGCGGGCTTTTTGTTACAGTTATAAACAAAATAATTGCGTATATTGTTTAAAAATAATATAATCTCTTTGTGGTTACGAGCCTGCTCGTTATTTCAAATACACCCTGTATAACTGATACGAAAAAATAGTCAAGATAAAAAAATATGGTTTATTAAATTGATGATATTTTCGTATGATTAGCAGTCGTTTTGAATATCTTGTAGGTACTCCGCAATTTATCGAATATTTTCTGTTATGATCCCGTAAGCGGTGATTTAATTTTTGCTATTATTCACAGCGATGAGTGTCCTGAAGATGAGATGAATGAGTATTCTGAAGTAAATTCATCGGGAGAGCTGAATCTGCACAGCGTCCAACCGATGCCGTCCCTGAACTACGTGGCCTCCAATTACACGAAAAGGAGGGAGGAGGAACCCCGGCTCGAGATCCCCGGCGAGTACCTGCGCACGGCCTCCCGCACCCCCGAGAGGAGCTTCCGGAGCGCGTCCATCACCACTCCGCTCTCCCAGCCGGATAGGAATTGTTCAAACGTCGCTGCAAGTAAAAATCAGGTGAGTTGATTAAATACATTAAAAAGAAAGTTTAGTGGTGGATCGTGGCCTTTGAATGGGTGTGGCGTAAACAAATAATGATTTTTTATAGATTACATTTATACACACATTATTAACCACTTCGCGCCCATGCTGCTTTGATTTAATCCCAGGTTTGATGAAAAATTACTTAATAATAATAATAATAAACTTTATTTAGCACTGCTGCTATAAAATACAATTGTTATAATATTTGGATAAAAATTTTGCATAAAAATATAACATGGTATCAATATAATATATTTTACTTAAACTATAAAAATATGTAAATAATATTAAACCTATAACTATTCACTAATTTACACAGCCATCTTCAATACTTAAAATAACAAAAAATCAGTCTTATATACTCCTACATGCTTCGTATATGTTCTCTTAATAATAATTTAAATTTTCTTATGTTATCTTCAGTTTTTATGTTATTAGGAAGTATGTTCTTTGTTGTTGTTAACTTTTTCTACGAAATATGATTTCACTGTCACAAACTTTCCCATTTATGCAAAAAATATTAAAAAATATTCCATAGATAGCGCTAAAGAAGTAATTTTTTTTGTACAATGTTTTTGTTTTCATTTTTTGCTTGTTGCCACATATGGCGAACCTGGGCGTGAAGAGGTTAAGATTAGCAAATTACGAAAAGTATCGTATTTATATTATTACTAGCTGTTACCCTTCATTCGCGTCGTCGTTAATTCAATGGGACAATATGCAGGGTGTCTCGTTTCGAGTGTGCCAGACGAAAACAGAAAGTAGATAATGTTGTTCCGAACAGAAAAGTGTCAAATAAACATGGGTCCAATTTCTTACCGTTCTCGAGATAAATAATCTTAAAGATTTTTCGATCCTTATAAAATCTTACAAATTGTCAGTTAAATTTATTAGATTGCCATGAATTAAAAAAAAAATTGAGCAGGTTAATGTCTATTTGACAATTGTTTGTACAAAAATAAACCGAGCAACCTGTTAGTTGCCGTCAGTTACATCAAGTAAAATTGCTGTCATTTTTACCATTTTCCGAGCAACATTTTTAATAATTTGAATTTAATTTTATTAGGTCATGAACAAAAGTTTTTTTAAATAAATGTTCAAATTGCGCCCTATGGGCACTAATGCAACATCGTCGATATGTTTTTGTTATTTTTTTAATAAATAAATTGGAAACAACCTTACTTGTTGCAGAAAGCATTAAATAGATTCAATAAAAGGGCTATATTTCGTTTCGTTTTATTGAATTTGGTTCTCGTTCCCTGTATAGATTGTAAATAAACGCAACCACAAAGATGTTTATTAGGTATAAACAACCGTTAGTGGCTCCGCTAGATGCGACAGTGGTTTGTGCTTGGTAATAGGGCTGGAATTTTTCTTTTATTTAACCGTGAAAATTGTAAATCATTCAATTTAAAATCTTTTACATTTTTTTGTGACATTTAATCGGTGATATTATTTATTTCCACAGAACCGCAATTCTTTTGTTGTAAGATTGCAGAGTTACGAACAGGTTGAATGTTCGTATATTCAGGCAACTTTTATAGTTGGTATCAACACCATCGAGCATTTGAAAACACATTCTTTAATTATTACTAAAGTTTTAACAGGAAAAGTTCTCATGTACAGGACGGCAAATTTAAGTTGGCCAGACGCGCAGAGAGCCAGCGAAAGCTCTCTCTCTACAGCCGGCCGTAATAAGCAAGCACATATTCTTCGCGTGCACTATTCATTTACAACTCTAACGGGCGCTCTCCTTCACATAATTAATGCACTGTCACTTGTACCATGAATGTACCAGGCGCGCGAACTCTTCATGAAATCTATCGAGAGCGCCCTTCGAAGGTTCCGCCCACAATTTTGCCACTGCGCAACCTCAAGTTACGTTTGTCATCCTGTAGTCCATAGGAGCAACCATTTCCCGAGCTTGAGCATGAATGGTTTTTACAAATACATGACATTTTGATATAATTTATGAACATCAATGGAAACAATTTATGAAATGTTTAGTATTCGCCAACAAATATGAAAAAATTGCCTCAAGTACTCGCATTACCTGGCAGAGGTATAATAATAATAATAACAACTTTATTTAACATTTTTGTTATTGTATAGATTACAATATTTACAAAATAACAGTATATAAACAGCGTTTTTCAGAGCTCTGGGAACGGTCAATCACGTGCTTATTTTTCAAAATTTCAAAAAATGTTTTATACAAAAGTTGTGTATAATAGTTAGCTGCACGCTCTAAAAATATTTAAATTTATACAGGGTGTCTCATAACAAGGTTACAGACCAACTTTATAAGTTGGGTTTTTCTACCGCATTTTTTTTATCACCCTGTATAATTTTTTGTATGAAATCATGGTTGGCTCTGTAGTTCGAACCTTCAACCAAATAATAGAAATGATTTTAATCGTTCAACGTCAATCACTGGGGCAAAAATAAAATTTCACTCAGACCATGCATTTCAACAAATCTTCAAATATTTCGAAAACGGCAAACAATAGGTATAGGGAGTATTGAAGTAACTCACCTTTATTTGCTCCATATAATTCAAAAATGACAAAAAATACAGGGTGTCCCATTGAAAAAAACATAAGTTTGGTCTGTAACTTTGTTATGAGACACCCTGTATAAATTTAAATATTTTTAGGGCGTGCAGCTCACTATTATACACAACTTTTGTGTAAAACATTTTTCGAAATTTTGAAAAATAAGCACGTGATTGACTGTTCTCAGAGCTCTGAAACACCCTGTATTTACAATAATAATAATAATTTTATTTCCCAACATATATCCAATAACAGGGAAACTTAACATTACTTAATACAGTATATTAAATTAAATTAAAAGATAAAGATAAGAAAAAACAGGTGAAAAAACAAAGTTATACAGGGTGTCCCATACATTAAAAGTATACGGACTTATAATTAATGTATTGTAATGAGATTTTCAGCATTTACGTAATTGAGGGTGGCCTTTTCAATGGAAATATTTACAAGATTATTCGACTCCCGGTTATAACACCAACTTTTTTATTTTAAATGGAATGCTAAATTTTTTTATTGCTAATTTGGATTACACATAAAATTCTGTGAAAAAAATTATTAAGCAACATAACCTCAAAATTTAAGCGTTTCGAAATATTTGACATTTTAAAAATTTTTGTGCCTTTTCATAATTCACTTTAAAAATAGTTACCTCCGAACAATACAAAATTGAAGGGGTGCAATGTTGGCCATAAAAAGCCAATACCCGAACGTACCCAGCGGTGATTTATTTTTGGAAAAATAAAATTAAGAGCGTTCAAAATTTCATTCCACATTTAGTCAACTTTAAATCATTAAATCTCGATTTTTTTTAATGGAACACCCTGTATATTTTTACATATTCCGACGCAAAATTCAATTCTGCATTGATCTATACCAGCATTCCCTATGCCCATCTAGTTTCGTTTCCAAGATATTAACATGTTTGTAAAAATACGTCAATTTTCTGTTCAATAGAAAACTAATGGGAATCTAATTTATCAAGTGGGCCTAGAAATCAAATTAAAAAACAAGTGTTGTTGATTTAAACAGTTGTTGTTGAATCAGAACGTCAAAAGTATTGTTGTTACATGTTTGGTTTGATAGTGAAGTGAAGCTAAAATGAATCTGAGGGATATTTTGAATTTATTTTACATTCACGGTGAATGTCTACGAGTTGTAGAGAAGACCTGCCGAATATTTAATGAAAGATATCCCCATTTAACACCAATGAATAGACGGAGATTTAGTAGCAAACCTTCTTCGAACTGGTAATGCTAAGCAGGCCTTAACAAGAAATAGATTCATAATTAATGAGGAAGCCAACAAAGTAAGTTTGCTAGCATATTTTCATGTAAATCCACATGCCCGACGATCCTGGAATAACACGATCATCTATTCAACGTGTTTTGAAGAAAAATAAAATGCACCCATATTCATTTGTTAAAGTGCAAGCGATTAATCCAAATGATCAGATACATCGTGTGCAGTATTGTGAAATGCTCGTAGTAAAGCTTCAGGAAAATTGTAACAGTGTGCCTTTTGTGTGCTAAATTGTCTAGAATATGAATAACTTTCGTAGTGTAACATGAGTGTTCCCCTGCCATGCGTACAATTAAATTTATGGTGGACATTGACGTATATGGGCTACGGAAGAAATAAAAATTGGATTTTTCGACTTGAAACGTTTCCGCACAAAAAATTTTGTGAGTACCTTAATAATAACACGTATAGAGCCCCTAAATTTTTCGAAATCGAGACTTTGAACGTAAATTGCAATTCACCTCCGCGTGGCACTAGCCACATAGTTGTTTTAATAAGTTATTTGTTTATAATCGTACAATTAGTAAGACTTAATTTTGCAAAGTCACGAACAGGTTGAATATTCATATATTCCGGCTATATTTTGTCTTTTTTAAACATACCTTCGTCTGGTAGATCATAATATCATCACTGTAATTTCTTTGTAAGGCAGTTTGCTGTTCTCGGTTGTCAAGAGTCTGCGTGATGGTAGGCGTTTGGTTAATTTCATCGTCATCCATTTTGTACATTAAAACACATTTTTCATGTTTGATATTAACCATTTTAAACAGTAAATTTTTATTATACTTGATTTACACTTCAGATTTTAAATGACAGAAATTTGTGTTGACTGTTTCCATGGTGATAATTAAAATGAATATATTTTTAACTTGATTCTCACTTGATGAAACATGATTTAATATTTAAAAATGATTAAATTTAAGAAAAATCACTTATTGAATTATTTATTCCAATTAGTTTCAGCTGCAAGCCATTTTCAAGGAATGTACAAAATTATTTTTTTACAGGATTTATATCGGTTTTTAAAAGGGGGTCGGGTAATAAGAGTATTCGAGATGGGCGGTATCCAGATGTCTTCGTTACCAGGTTTTTGTTCGGTTTTATGGCTCTGTTAATTTCTATGCCTTGTTGGAAGTTGAGGACACGACCTTTATTTCCTGGGTATAAAATTTTATACCTGACCCCTTTGAAAAATCGTAAAATGTAAAAAAACAATTTTTTCTACAAGTGAGCTTTTGCGCATTCATTTGAGAATGCAAAGTAGACGATTTCCCAACGCTGTACTTTGCCGCACGTTGCTATAGGTAACGTGCGGCAAAGTACACTTTGACGCACACAAATTTAATCGTTTTTAAATATTAAAATTAAAACATATTCCTTTTCTAGTTTTAGTAAAGCAAGCCATGATTTTTTTTTAAATATATTTGAAGCTGGAAATTTTGACAGAACAAAATTTCACAAATATATCAGGCAATGATTTTGAAAAAATTCTTTGGTACTACTTTTTGCGGCGAGAGTTATTTGGAAACCTTGTGGGATTTCTGTCACTCAAGTTGTCAAAAAAGTGTAATCTATGGGTAGATGTAGTATAACACTTATTTCCTGTTCATTGGTGTAGATATAAAAATAAAGGAGATACAACAAATGTAATAATAATAATAGTCTTTATTTCCTCATAAAAAATAGTTACAAAGTACTAGCTTAATTAAAGTAATGTACTTTGAGGAAAAAGGTGGAGTTCAGCTTCCGTATTCAAAACACTGCTGGTCTACCACTCAAACCACTCACTTTCACAATAAATAATTTATTAAGCGTACACACAATTTCATATTTTGTTTATTGCAATGGCTGAAAAAGAATACGATTAAACAAAACATGGAAGAAATGAAAAGAACAAAATAGATCAAACGAAAGCTGGATTTGTCGTCGAATCACCTTTACAAAAACCATAAATATCCAGGGTTTTGTAATTGTGAAGATGCAATTTTTCCGGATATGAAATATAAGTATTCATTTTGAACCATTTAAATCTACCGAATTTCGTTTTTGAAATATCGCCTTGCGGGACACCCTATATACCAGGTGTATTATTCAACCTGTCAAATCAAAATAACTCGAAAACTATGCATCGTACAAAAAAAGTTCTCAGACCAAAAATTAATATTTCCCAAGGGGACAGACATCATCCTTCATCCTATTCGAAATTCATCTCTTCACCCCCAGTGGGTGGAGCGGGGGGCAACGTTGAGTAGTGGGCTGAATTTAGAACAGGATGATGTCCCCTTGGGAAATATTAAATTTTGGCCCGGGAACGTTTTTTCGTACGATACATATTTTTTTAATTATTTTGATTCGTCAGGTTAAATAGTACACACCGTATAGAAGAGAAAGGAAACAAAAGAAATTGTATATCAGAGAAAGAAAAATGGAAGGAATTTGGGGAAAAAAATGGAGAAAAATAGCAGAACTATTTTACAAAATACTAAAATCAATGAGGAGAAAGAAGATGATAATTAAAAATTAGAAAGGAGAGAACATTTCCAGAAATTGCTAGGGAGCAATTACCAGAGGAATGAGAAGAAATAATAAACATAGAGGAAATGCAAAAACTAATCAAGAGGCAAAAGAAAGTAAAGACACTGGAAAATGATAAAATAACGGAACAAGAGGAATGGAGATGCTTTGCAAAATATGCAATCAAGCATGAAAGTAAGAAAAAGTACAATAGGAATGGTAAACAGCCCTTATAGTAAGGTGTGAGCCACATAATTTTGTTTCAGAGTTGGCCATGCCTGAGAGAGAGAAACATAGCAGTCATGTGTGAGATTAATTCATTTTTTAAAATCTAATTCAATTGAACTCATGACGTAATAATATGCGACATACCTCATTTATCACACAGCCAACTCTGAAAGTAATTTTGTGGCTCACGTGATACAAAGGACAAGAAAGATTGTAAAAATCATTGAAACTTACTAAATATATATTTCATGAAAATATTCGAGCAGGTATTGGACAGAAAAATGAGAGCAGAGATTGGAAATGGGTTGAGTCTTCCAACCCATTTCCACCGCAGAGTGGTACCCTAAAAAAATGTTTCATGATAATACAAGAATTGTTTCACCTTTTGTAATATGTATATATAAATGGTTTCCCACATTGGAGATTTTAAAATCACCGAATCACCAAGAGATGGCACACTAATGATTGCAACAGTGAATGGCAGAAAAAGCAATACTTACTTTCCTGAAAACGGCAAACAGTATAGGAGGTTTTGGAGTTTCGGTTTCACCTCGTTGTTCGCTTAATCACAAGCTTTGACTTGACACATTGTGAATACGAGGTGCTTCTTAAAGAATTGAAGTCTCTCTTGGTGCACTCGCAAACCTTCAATTCAATATCTGTAAAAATTTAGGAGCAATATGAACAGAGTTTAACCTTCCAGGCCGGGCGCCAAGTTTTGAGACCCGGTGCACAAATAAACAGTCGTCTAGGTTTAAAAATTAAAATTCACTTGGTTTGTTTCACGATTAATGACAAATAACTAAAATATCATACGAACTCTTCGCTTTCTAAACATGAACTAAAGAAGAAATTATTAAAGTACTCGGCCAGACCACTCGAAAAAACAGTTTGCCGAAAATTGACGACTGTTTGTCATATACTTGTTTCTCATTGATCACTTGATGAAACATTATGTTAATATAGATTTAAAAATGAAAATTCACTTGGTTTGTTTCACGATTAATCGTGAAACAAACCAAGAGTGGTCTGGCCGAGTACCTTAATAATTTCTTCTTTAATTCACGTTTAGAAAGCGAAGAGTTCATATGATATTTTAGTTATTTGTCAAATTTACTTTGACTCTCAGACCCAGCGCCCGCTACGGTGTCAAGATTTAGGGCGCCCGGCCTGGAAGGTTAATAACAATGAAAAAAATGCATAGCAGGAGACGCATTATCCAACAATTGGTAATTATACAAGGATAGTTAAGCAAACCACAAGTCAGTGGTGGTTATGAATAAACAAGGTAGGTTAAGAGTGATATCAACACGTATCCAAAATTCTTGGGACGCACTTTTTATTCTTATGAAGGCAGCGAGCATTAGAACACTTTTCTCCACGACCACAGTAGAATTTAAGTATGTATTCTGTAATCAATTCTGATCATAGAACGTACACATTCTCACTCTTGTTATGGAACAAAACACCATGTGCTTATGCGTTTTGCTTGTAATTCATTCATAACAAGTTATGTAACGAATATTCTCAAACTGTTCCGAATAAAACAATTACCTTTGGATGTCAAAATACTATAAACGTAACCACAAACATGTAATAATAAAACGTAAGTTCTTTGTGTTCATTATTTTATTTATTTAGTGTCTCGTGGTCATGGAGAAAGTACAGTCTGCTACTTGGTAACAATGGAAATTCCACTCGCATCGAATTTCCATTCTAACAGAAAATACGATTCTTTTGATTCTCCGCCGGTTTCTCAATAAATCACTGTTAAAATATTACTTAATCTATGACCTAGCAGCTTATGATTTTCTATTAAGTCACAAACTACTATTACTATAAGTTCTGCAGGATGTACTTCAAAACGTACAGGTTTCTGCACATCACTGCGTCCTCAGTAACTATTAGAAAAAGCAATTCACTTAGAAAATGTAATACTTTCCAAAGCCAATTGCAATTTTTAAAATTAATCTTTTTTTTTATTTAAAGTAAATTAATCATATCACGGGTAACAAAAAACGCTATTGCAGTAGGAATTGTTTATTAAAATGTTCACTATTTAAAAGACAAACAATTTTCCTTAAAACTACGTCCCAACGGCTCGGTAATTATAATTAAGTTACGTAAGTGTCTATAGTAAAGAAATTCAAGTTTTTTAAAGTGCCTACAGGCTCGTTTAGTACAGGTATTGGCGGGTTTTTGCGTAATCCTATAAAGGCAGGTAACCAAACTGCCTTTCCATTCGGTAATTTAATTTTGCTCATATCGGTTTTCTTTCTCTTCCTTACCCTTTTCCTCTTTTGACCATTTGGCTTTGGTGCAGCAGCAGTTTGAACATTTGGCTTTGGCGCAGCAGCAGTTTGAGCCCTCGTCTCCATTTTATTAGTTGCAGTTGGGTGGGGCGTCGTTTGAGCGGCTGGGTGCTGAGGTCCCGTCGTCGTTTTCGTCGGATTAACCGGTGGCTGGGGCTTCGTCATCAATCTCTGAGCAGCAGGTGGCTGAGGTCTGATCATTCTTCGGGGGGCTTGCGGTTGAGGAAACATATCCAAGCCCCGGGGGGCTTGTGGTGTTGGAAACATCCCTATTCGTCGAGGGGCTTGTGGTGTTGGAAACATCCCCAATCCCCGAGGGGGTTGTGGTGCTGGAAACATCCCCATTCCCCGGGGGGCTTGTGGTTGAGGAAACATCCCCAATCCCCGAGGGGCTTGTGGTGCTGGAAATATCCCCATTCCCCGGGGGGCTTGTGGTTGAGGAAACATCCCCATTCCCCGAGGGGCTTGTGGTGCTGGAAACAACCCCATTCCCCGGGGTGCTTGCGGTTGAGGCAACGGCATCATTCTCCGAGGGCCTTGCGGCTGAGGAAACATGTCGATTCCCCGAGGAGCTTGAGGTTGAGGCAACATCCCCATTCCACGAGAAGCTTGTGTTCGAGGCAACGTCATCATTTTTTGAACAGTTGTTGAAATGTTCGGACTGGCCGATTGTTGATTCTGTGCAGCTCCATGTTTAGTTATCTTCTTCGGTGATGTAGAATGTTGCACCACCTTTTCAAATAAAGTCGACTGTTGTACATTCTTTACATTCTTGGGAACGGGATTTTTTGTGTGAGAAACAGGTCGCCTTTTTGCCGAGGCTGCGTCATCATCATCGTCATCGTCCATATTTTCCGGAGAATACGGCGGAGGAAATCCGTAGCCGGAATTTGGATCCTCGGAATCTTGATAATCGTACTGTCTAGTGGAGTTATTTTCCATCGACTTGACGCGTTCCTCGTACGTCGGCGAGTTGTAGATAAGTTTGGAAAGCCGTTGCACAGCGTACGAATCCTTCCTGTCCCAACCTTCATCGTCCTCTTCCTCTTCCACATAACTATCCACGTTACGCGCCCTTCCATCACGTCGATCGGAACTCGGCGATCTCTCCTCGTAATTACGCGAATCCTGATAATGCACCGGACTTTGTGACCTTCGTCTGCTATAAGATTCTAGCTCCCGGGTGTAGCTGCTCCGTTGCTTGCGGTAGTAAGGGGATGCCGAACGTTCCCGATTGTAAAAATCCTCCCCGGTATTGTGTTTGTCGTAATGAACGTACTCATCGTCGTCGTCGGGGCTCTCCGAACGGCGGTATCGTTCCTCGGGGCTGCGTGAAAATTTCGGGCTGATCGATGCCGAGTACCGACTGTGCCTGGAAAATTTTCTGTCGTCGGCGTAATCCTCGTAATTCTGTTCCGACCTGTGTCTCTTCGGTGACGGTGAGTAGGACCTCCTGCTGGAACGGTGGTGGGATCTGTGATGGTGAGTCGACACTTCTTCGTCCCTGTAGGATGTGCTGGGACCGGCCCGCTCCGAGTCTGCGTTGAAGTAGTGGTCTTGAATTCTGAGGACACGTTTTTTAGGTGCGTCACTGCTATTCGCCACTTCCTGTTGTTTCGCGTATTTGTAAGGATCTTTTGATGCGTTCATGATTGAATTGTCCCTAAGGCAATGAAAAATCGTTACATAATTTATGCATTGCAGCACAAATGCGGTGTTAGTAATATTAGAGGGTTTCTGATTGCAAATTTATTTGTAATTTATTGTTGCAATCGGTCTTCAAGGTTATTAAATGGGGATATACTCTGGCCGCGCTATGAAGGCGTCTGAGATGATTAACGAAGGGTTGGAAAGGCCGCCCCAACAGTGTTACACTCACATATGTTTATACTTTACTTACTAGCTATTGATACACTATCGGCTTCTATTTTTAAATCAGTGGTTCTTGAAAGGTTACAGGTAACTTTATCCCAAGTTAATCACCTCATATGCCATCATGGCGCGGCCAGACTTTATATATTTTTTTTCTTTTGAATTATCCAGAATTACCCGAGTGGTGTGTGTATTCAAGACGACGTCTGAAAGCACACAAAACGGAGTATTTCCTTGGCCAGCAATACTTCATCTCTAGCGCAGTCGGATTGACGAGACAATTTATTGAATTATTAATTCATAATCTGTACTTGTTAAACACCACTTACTGATGTCGAAGTAAGACAACAATCGTTTTCAGTGTTAGAGACAAGATGAATAGTAATTCTGACCACTGAATTGATAGTCCAAACGAGTCCAATTTAACAGTAATGAATGCCCTTATTTTTACATCACACTCGAGTGCGGTATTACATTTGTTTCAATTTTTATAAAATTTAAAATGCTAACCCTTTGCACTCGTATGTCGACTTATTGTCGCCACAATACGTTCCTTTACTAATAAATACGAGTGCAAAGGGTTAATAATCAGTTTCACAATGCTTATACTTCGATAAGGCATTTTGCAATCATTCTTGAAGACCGAATCACAATAACTTTTAAGGCGTGTTCAATGCGGCATGCTTAAGGGTTTCGAAACTACCGTAAAATAATAATATACAAATCTTACCCAGAGTAATGTTCTCGACCCAATGTTACACCGTTAAAAACATCAGACTTCTAACTCAAATCCTTTTCCTATCTTGGAATAATAAAACTTACGCGTGCAATATTTGGGAAATAATAATTATAACTCGTGTCGTATTGTATTTAAAGATGACATTAATTAAATGCCACTAACCGTACAATGTGTAAACATCATATAAACAAATTGGTAATATAAATTAACTGGCGTTTTCAAATTGATACAGCTTTTCATGCATTTTATTTTAGGTTAGTTTCGCTTGCAATGGAAACCGCACTTGAACGATGAATACAATTACATCACGGATGCTGTACATGAATAGAACCTATTTTACTTTAAATATCGTACTACATTAACGGGTGATTATTGAATAATGTGCACAAGATCATCATCGTACTTTTCACGATCGAACGTCAGATTGTCAACGTAAATAAATGCGCCGAATACAAAATGGCGACGGCGCTTGAACGTCTAGGGTTACCAGATTCGAACTGTTTCTGTGGAATGGTTTTTATCCAAAATCGGGTGTAGTAATCGAATTACAGTGGTCATTTGAGCCATGTAATGTTGCTCATTATCCCCTAGTGAGAGAATAAGTTTCTCTCACGGAATGCATAGATCCTTCATTGGATTTTTAAAATATTTCAAATTGACACCACCATAGATAAAGTAAAATAGATCGGCGACTCTCTGTATAAAATATTTACCGCATTTTTAATTCGTCACCGTAGTCATGGGATGGCGCTGGTGAAGCAAAAGCGGGTGCGGGTAAAACGGGTTGCAGAGCTAGTGGGTTTCCAAATTTCACAGTACTTTATTAAAATTAAATGTAGGAGTAATAAGAAGTCATTGATTAAAATAATATATTTATTGCAAATTGCACAAATGGTTACTTACAGTATAATAATAATAATAATATTATATATCAATATTCAACCAGCAAGAAGCTCCCTTCACACTTTAGAAAATGAGGAGAATCAAACGATGGAATTATTTCCTCGTCACCTATGAGAAATAAACGATAACAATATTTTGTCCCAAAAAATAACAATATGACATTCTAAATTTCATACAGACAATAAAGAAATGTACTTGTAATAAATATCACTTACCGGTTCCTTTCTAGTGAAGGAATGCATATAAGTGTTTCTGTTGTAATTTTTGCAGGATTTAATGGCACAATAACGACTCATTATTTACAATATTTTTATAACGCGAAGGGTATGGACGACTTTCTCTTCGTTTTAACAGTCGAAAAACTGAAAGGAATCGAATATTCACATACTTACGGTTTTGTTTGTTTACATATACTCGGCCTCGCTGATTATCGCTTGGTGTTGAATGATTTTCGGACGAGATTTCGAATTGTATTAGCAGGTTGGGCCATCTAGCGTCATTTTCTGTAACAAATTTTAGCCTGTTTGGCGATACTTACGCCATCCCATGTTTCCAGTGCGAAGCTCCAAAGCGAACAATTTATTTCGTATGGAGTGCGTAGGGCATGGACACCACCACGTACGTCAAAATTTTATAAACATTATTTCAATATTTAATGCAATTACAGACGATTTAGGATAAAATTTTATATTATACTCATGTGGAATTCCTCATTAGTCCCTTAAGAAAATTACCCGTTCGCTCTTCGTGCTCACGTGTAAACTTTTTCTTGCGGGACTATAGTCTGTCCACGGTACACATAGAGTTGTAAAAACGCCCACAATCGCCAACGCATTATTCTTACTGGCCGATTCGAAAAATTGCGGGAAATCCGCACGTCCAAATCACGCAGTACGAATGCAAATGGTTGACGCGATCGTCAGCTGATTGCCTCATTGTATTGTGTTAGCTGTTAGCGTCTGTTTGCTATCGAGTACCTTTCTGCTTGTTTCATTATAATGGCTCTATCTCCATCAAAACGACGCCGTGCGAAGCATTTTTCAGTGTCCACCAAGGAATCTATACTTAATATTTTTAAGGTGTGTCAGGAAAATTATCCTGAACGCACCAAAGTTGAAAATGTGGTATTCACCGCAAATGCAGGAGGTACGTTCTTAATTTCTAAATGTACTGGTTCCATGGGCTATATTAATATATTTGCAGCTGTTTGTGTGGCCAGCGTTTATAACATACTCAGGGAACATCAATCGGCAAATAAATTTCAGCCTCTTAAAAACGTTCTACGAAATAATATACTAAGCAACATGCAGAGCACGACCAAGACAAAAACTGAACTTTTACAGTTTGGACTGTTCCTAACAGGTGGCGCCACTAGCTCTGTTTAAATAAATTTACATAGTGTAAATCAGACTTTTGCTCAGAACAAATGGCGATTGTGGGCGTTTTTACAACTCTATGTGTACCGTGGATAGAGTATAATTACGTACATTCCACATTCGTATAATAAATAATTATTATTACGGGACCCGTGTACTCATTACAACACTTGCCTATTATTAGAGTAGGAGTAAAGTATAAGCGGTTGTTATGGAGACGGATTAACATCTCTCTTAGCCACCTCTGTGAAAGTTCATGAACCGCCATTAATATAAAAGCTAATGAAACAATTTGAAAAGGCAAGAACTCAAATAACATAAACTTTTTGTAAATACCTAACTTTTATTGTTATCTAATATATAAAATTTTCGTGTCACAGTGTTTGTAACAAAACTCCTTCGAAACGGCTTGACCGATTCTTATGAAATTTTGTGTGTATATTGAGCAGGTCTGAGAATAGGACGTAAACTATTTTTAATACCCCTAAATGATAGGGGTGGTCCACCGCAAATTTTTTATTTTTATTTTTTGGACAAAATTTTTTATTTTTATTGTTTTATGATTCGGCATTAAAAAATACATACAACCCTAAATTTTCACCCTTCTACCACCAACCCCTATTTTTTAATAGCTATTTTAGTACTTTAATAATTTTCTACTCTCGGCGATCGACCGCTCGATCAGTTATTCCTTTTCCATTGTTTGCGCCGACGGTTATTAATGGGTTTTAATGGGCTTACCCTGTAGATTCGTATCGATAAATGTAAATAAATAAGTAGCTGAAATTATAAAAAAAATATAAACAAAATATTAACAGCAAATTTTGCACTGAGCTCAATTGCAACACTTGCATCCGATGAACAATTAAGTCGGCTTTAAATACATAAATTGGTGATAACGATTGATTTATAATACGCGCGCCATCTCTTGGTGGTTGTAATGTCGCCCGCGGTGGTGTTACGAATTAAAATATTCTGCGGAAGATTCTGTGCGCGGTTGAGAATTTTTTTAATAATTTTGCCATTTAGTTCAAATTCGTTGATTATTAAAAAAAAATATGAATTTTTGAAGCAATAATTGCATGTTAGAGCGATCATGAATTTCAAAAATTAAAAAAAAAATATTTCAACTGGCGATACATGTTTTTATTAGTAAAAATACACTTCTTACATTGTTTAGCTTTAATAATTTTGTTATTTAGTTCAAATCCGTTGATTATTAAAAAAGTTATGAATTTTTGAAACAATAATTGCACGTTAAAGCGATCATGAATTTTAAAAATTCTAAAAAAAATATTTCAACTGGCGATACATGTTTTTATTAGTAACAATACACTTCTTACATTCTTTAACTTTAATAATTTTGTTATTCAGTTTAAATCTGTTGATTATTAAAAAAGTTATGAATTTTTGAAGCAATAATTGCACGTTAAAGCGATTATGAATTTCAAAAATTCTAAAAAAATATTTCAACTCACGATACATGTTTTTATTAGTAACAATACACTTCTTACATTCTTTAACTTTAATAATTTTGTTATTTAGTTCAAATCCGTTGATTATTAAAAAAGTTATGAATTTTTGAAACAATAATTGCACGTTAAAGCGATCATGAATTTTAAAAATTCTAAAAAAAATTTTTTAACTGGCGATAGATGTTTTTATTATTAACAATACACTTCTTAGATTCTTAAGCTTTAATAATTTTGTTATTTAGTTCAAATCCGTTGATTATTAAAAAAGTTATGAATTTTTGAAGCAATAATTGCACGTTAAAGCGATCATGAATTTCAAAAATTCGAAAAAAATATTTCAACTGGCGATAGATGTTTTTATTATTAACAATACACTTCTTACTTTCTTAAGCTTCAATAATTTTGTTATTTAGTTCAAATCCGTTGATTATTAAAAAAGTTATGAATTTTTGAAGCAATAATTGCACGTTAAAGCGATCATGAATTTCAAAAATTCGAAAAAAAATATTTCAACTGGCGATAGATGTTTTTATTATTAACAATACACTTCTTACATTCTTAAGCTTTAATAATTTTGTTATTTAGTTCAAATCCGTTGATTATTAAAAAAGTTATGAATTTTTGAAGCAATAATTGCACGTTAAAGCGATCATGAATTTTAAAAATTCAAAAAAAAATATTTCAACTGGCGATACATGTTTTTATTAGTAACAATACACTTCTTACATTCTTTAACTTTAATAATTTTGTTATTTAGTTCAAATCCGTTGATTATTAAAAAAGTTATGAATTTTTGAAGCAATAATTGCACGTTAAAGCGATCATGAATTTTAAAAATTCAAAAAAAAATATTTCAACTGGCGATACATGTTTTTATTAGTAACAATACACTTCTTACATTCTTTAACTTTAATAATTTTGTTATTTAGTTCAAATCCGTTGATTATTAAAAAAGTTATGAATTTTTGAAGCAATAATTGCACGTTAAAGCGATCATGAATTTCAAAAATTCGAAAAAAAATATTTCAACTGGCGATAGATGTTTCTATTATTAACAATACACTTCTTACATTCTTAAGCTTTAATAATTTTGTTATTTAGTTCAAATCCGTTGATTATTAAAAAAATTATGAATTTTTGAAGCAATAATTGCACGTTAAAGCGATCGTGAATTTCAAAAATTAGAGCCTAAACCGTTTTCGGCCATTATCGTCACCACTTTATTTGCTTAATTTCAATGGGCCACACACGGACGACGGCGCAGCGCAGTGGAGCCGTCGTTCGTCACCAGTAATAAGCCACGTATTGACGACGACGCAGCGCAGCGGAGCCGTCGTTCGTCACCAGTTACCTTTCTTAATTATTAAGGGTTACGCACGGACGACGGCGCAGCGCAGCGGAGCCGTCGTTCGTCACCAGTTTATTTGCTTAATTTTAATGAGCGTCACCAGTAATAAGCTACATATTGACGACGGCGCTTCACAGCGGAGCCGTCGTTCGTCTTGCTTAATTTTTAAGGGCTACGCACGGACGACGGCGCAGCGCAGCGGAGCCGTCGTCTGTCACCAGTTATCTGCCTTAATATATATGGACCATTCGCGGTCGAGGGCGCAGTGTAACGGAGCCGTCGTTCGTCACCAGTTTATTTGCTTAATTTTAATGGGCCACACACGGACGTCGTCAGTCACCAGTTATCTGCCTTAATATATATAAATATATATGGACCATGCACGGACGACAGCGCAGCGCAGCGGAGCCGTCGTTCGTCACCAGTTACCTTGCTTGATTTTAAAGGACTACGCACGGACGACGGCGCAGCGAATGTTGTGCATCATAGAGCATTACAATAATAAACACTATGTTTTTGAATATTTTCTTTTTATGAATTATACCAATTCGAATTCAATATTCATAGTTAAGACAGGACAACGTCTGTCGGGTCAGCTAGTTATATTATAAATGTTAGACAAATGCCTTTAAAAGAATTTAAAAAAGTCGTTAAGGGAATCTTAATTACAAATGCTTTTTACAGCTGGGAAGAGTACAATCAATTTAATTTCTAATGTTCATTTATTTATCTTATGAATACATATTTTGTTAGCATTAATAAAGATTATTATTATTATTATTCTTTCAGATTCAAAAACAATTGGAACTCATCAAAACGGTATGCGACTCGATGCTAGAAGACACATCCGGCAACCAGAGGAGTCAAGTTCACGTACGGAACAACTTGACGCCATCTCCCATCTATACGGAACCTCGACAGTACACATCACCCAACGCTCATCCCTGGAACGCTCTTAATGTCGTTAATCCGTCTACTGAAAATATGCCCATGCCGACCGTTCCACCATTTTCCGCCGGAGATACTGGCAACTACCAGAACTGGCTAGCGACCAACACTTTACAAACTCAGGCGTTTATGCTAAACACGCTCAACCAGTGCTGTCAGATGTTATGGTTGCAACAGAGGGAGTTGTCGACACTGAGAAGTACTGTAAATGTGGTAAATATACAATTGGTTTTATTTATTATTAGCTATAAGGATGGTATTATTAGTATTTATTTACTGGTAAACTACAATAACAAAAGAATTAAATTAGTTCGGCATCGTGATGTGAGTTGCGCAAGCAATCGTTCTGCCGTGACAAATTTCTGTGAATCGTGCGGTCGCACATTTGCACTGCTATGAGTGATGTGTAGCAATTTTATGGAGGTTGCTGTAACTGTAAGAAGCAAATGAAAATTGGATAGCATAGTTTTTCAAAATTATTTTTATGCATACAATACAATCCTGGAGTTTTTTCGATGTTCTCTATAGGGATCTCAAAAACTATAAGAGATAGAAAAACGGTTAAATGGGGAAAGAAGTGCAATAAAATAACACTTTCAAAGTTTTAAAAAAAGTGAAGGGTAACTAGATATTTTGAAAAATGTAAAAAAAAATGTTTTCAAATAAATATATCTCGGTTGTTATGACAGATAGAAAAAAACTGTAGAGGACAAAGTTGTAGAAAATTTTACGCAGCTTAATAAAATAAATTCAGAAAAATTTCAACGCCATTATTTTCTGAGATATAACGCAAACTTACATTTTTTTAAATGGAAATCATAGTTGGCTATGAGCTCATTCGAAAGACAATTTTTTTCTCTTTAATCCGATATCACGTATGACATAGTTATTTCTAAAAATAAGTGAGTTACAGTCATTTTTAAGTTTTGTTATAAATCAAGAAATAGTTGGCCATGAAAAAGATGAAAATAAAACAATTGCAGTTGTTTATAACAACAATAAAATATCGTTTCATCATCCAATTCATTAACTAATCACCAGTCACTTTCTATGGCTGTCTTTAGAATACAATCAGTCAAAAATTCAATTAGCGAAAACCGTATAAATATTTGATTTCAGATGCAAGAAAGATTTCAAAATGGAACGTTCGAGATGAACTCGAACACGGATCCCCACTGCCTCGTCACGAACCCCTGTCTTTACTCCTCGGTACCGACCGTCCCGGTACCGAATTCCCAACCGAACAACCAGTACCGCCCGGCGACCAACCAGCTGAAGGTGATAAACCCCCCGGTCGTCGGGGCCACGTCGATGCCCAACCTCAACCACCACGCCCATTGCTCACAGACTAACATGGACCACGCTTGCGCTAACCACTGTAACCTGCAGAATGCGAGGATTTTAGATAGTGCTTTGAATAACAGTGTTAATAACCATACAATGATAGGCGACCAGGTCAATAACTCTGCGGCGATGCAGAGTTTGCCCTCGCAGGTCTGGAACGGGCAGGCACTGAATAACCAGGTCGCTCCCGGCAATAGGGCCAATAACTATTGGGATAACTTCAGAAGGTAAGTGCAGTTTGTTTTTAGTTTTAAATAATGAGCAGTGATAGTATAGGGAAAATATTGTACGAAATATTGTTGAATTTTAAAGTCAAAAGTTTGCGTTCCGGAAAAGGTTAAAGAAATTTGAATATTGTAAATGACAATCAATAAATCAGTGAGTGTGTGAACTATTTTTAAAAATTTCATTTTATTTATACCACGAGATCAATATACAGGGTGTAGAATTGATTTACGTGTTAAAATATTGGCTTCCTAAATTATTTTAGAGAAAAAGTGTAAATATGTTTTTTGTAGAGAAAAAAATACTCTACACAACCGTCTCCTTTATTAATTTTTTTACTTTCCGTACAAAGGGGAAATAGAGGAAGTTAAAACTAATATTTTAGCAAAAATAGGTGGTGCCTTGGAATTGCTGAAACAATAAACCGTTGAATGTTATCTGTCAAGTAATTTCCATTCAATACCTATTTGGCATATTTGTATATAGTTAAAATTAGGAACGAAAAAACAAACTTGTTTATTGCTTTTCAAAAGGTTTGCCTTTAATATTTATACACTTTTGCATGTGTTGACTTCTTGAAACCTGTTTTCCACTGTTGGTACCTCAAAAATATGGTTTTTGAAAGTTTTGAAGGTTGATGTAGATTGTTGCTTACTTTCCGGTTCATAAGATTATATCCAAGTTTCGGTACATGTTAATATGTTGTATATGGTGTTGCAGTCTCTCGATCGAATTTTTTAAGCATTTCCATACACCAGTTTACCCTAACGACCAAATAGTTTTTTTCCGCAGAGGAAACTGAGCATCGCTCAGTGCTTGGCTAAAATGATACCACATATACTTTGATCAATGGATCTTTGCGTGCACGTCATAGGACGATGCCGAATATTTTCATGCGTTTACTCCCTCTACGATAAGTTAAATGAGGCGCAATCATGTGTGTACGTATGTCGTCCAAAGCGAGAACATTCCGTTTTCGGTAATGACGCACAAGCAAAGATCCGTTGATCGAACTATACCGACCATTTTTTGGAAAAATTAAAATGATTATTTATTATGAATTGAAATTATCAATAATATTTAATGCAGTGGCGGCTCGTGGAACATGTTGATGGTAGAGCCAGCCACTTATACATTATACGCCGCTCCTTTTTTGAAGAAATAAAGAACCATTTATCTACCTAGACCAATTGAATATTTTGGCCAAAAAAATAAAAAATTTGGAACAAAACAGCCCAAGATCTAAAATATCAAAATCCTGGTTTAAAAATAAAAATGCAGCCAAAAAAATTGAAAATACAAGCAAAAGAAAAATAATTTGCCATTATCAGCCACAAATATAACTCTTTTTAGCTTAAAATAAGTCCCAACAAGAAATTCGAAAATAATAGCAAAAATTAAAATTTCAAAAAAATTCGCACAATAAAATCTTAAATATGGGATAAAAAATAAAAAATGAAGGCCAAAAATCTAAAATTCGTACCCAAAAATCAAAGTAAGGTAGATTTTTAACAAACGAATCGAAAATTTAAGTCGAAATAAAGAAAATCTCGACCAGAAGACCTAAAATTGAAACCAAAACAATCGAAAATATAAAATATAGGCCAAAAAAGCAGGGCCTAAAAAGGTGAAAATTTGGACAAAACATCGAAAACTCGGGCTTAAAGATAAAAAATGCAGACAAAAAATCGAAAATTTGTACAAACCAATCGAAATTTTTTCGTCAAAATAAAAAATATTTAGACCAAAAAATAAAGAAATCTACAATATAGCCTGACCGTTTTAGGCTAAAATTTAGACAAAAAATCGAAAATGGGCGTAAAAATAAAAATTCCAGACAAAAAAATCGAACATTTCTACAAACCAATCGAATATTTTGGTCAAAATAAAAAGAATTGGAACAAAAAAATCGAAAATACAGAAATCTAAAATATAGGCCAAAGAATCATGAATCCTGATCTAAAAATAAAAGAAAAAAACTTAGGTAAATCAAAATAATTTGCCAAAAATAAGTTTCTGATCAGAAATTCGAAAATAATAGCCAAAAAATAAAAAAAAACTCACAAAATGAAATCAATAATCCAAGTTAAAAAATCTAAAATATAGGATAAAAAAAATAGACTAAAAATCTAAAATATACGATACAAAATTTAGACCAAATAAAAAAAATTTTAGGGCAAAAGATAAAAGAAAATAAAAATGGCCAAAATGTCAAAAATTTAGACAAAACATCGAAAACCCGGACGTAAAGATAATAAACACAGACTAAACGAAATATCAAAAATGCGCCGAAAAATCCAAAATGTTGACAATAAAATCGAAAAGATAGTTCAAAATAAAGAAAAATTTATGTCAAAAGATTAAAAAAATTATAATAAAAATGTGTAATGTTGGCTAGAAGGTTGAAAAGGTTACAAAATTTAGACCAAATAAAAAAAAATTTAGGGCAAAAGATAAAAGAAAATAAAAATGGCCAAAATGTCAAAAATTTAGACAAAACATCGAAAACTCGGACGTAAAGATAATAAACACAGACTAAACGAAATATCAAAAATGCGGACCGAAAAATCGAAAATTTTGACATTAAAATCGAAAAGTTAGGTCAAAATAAAGAAAAAATTATGTCAAAAGATTAAAAAAATTATAATAAAAATGTGTAATGTTGGCTAAAAGGTTGAAAATTTAGACATAGCGAAAATTCGGTCCTAAAGATAATAAATGCAGGTTAAGAAATCGAAAATTTCAACAAGCAAAACTCGAAAATACCGAAAAATATAAAAAAAATCTCGCACTTAAATCAATAATCCAGGTTATGGATATTTTAATCAAAATCAAATCAAAAATTTGCAACTAGAATTAAAATTTCGGCTCGAAAAATCAAAAATGCGGCCCTAAAAATAAAAAAATTTAACAATTAAATCGGAAATTTAGGTCAAAATAAAGAATATTTAAAAAAAAAATCGAAAATACAAAGATAAAATATTTTAATAATAATATATTTATTAACGGTAAATCACGTTTTTATAATATAATAAAAATGAATAATAATTCAAAAATTTTAAAACTAAAATTAATCACAATGAACAGGTGTGCTACATATTTAAACTTATATAATAAAAAAAATTACATATATAACAATTAAATTTTGTTCAATTTACTTTTAAAAGATGTGTATGATTCCCTAAATAAATCAAACCAAAAGTTTAAAATTTAAAAAAATTAAAAATTAAAAATTCGTCGGGAAAAAAACGGACCAAAAAATTCGCAAATTTTAACAATTAAATCGAAAATTGAGGTCAATTTAAATAATTTTTGGACCAAATAATCCAAAATTTGGACAAAAAAAAATCGAATATGCAGGTCAAAAAATCTAAAAATTAAAAATTCGTCTTGAAAAATCAAAAATACGGACAAAAAAATCGAAAATTTAAACAATTAAATCGAAAATTTATGTCAAAATAAAGAATATTTAGGACAAAAGATCAAAAATTTAGACCCAAAAGAATAGAAAATACCGGTCAAAAATTTAAAATTTAAAATTCGGCGGGAAAATAAAAATGCGGGCCAAAAAGTTGAAAATTTAAACTATTAAATCGCAAATTGAGGTCAAAATAAATAATTTTTGGGCCAAATAATCAAAAATTTCGACAAAAAAAATCGAATATGCGGGTCAAAAATTAAAAATTCGTCTAGAAAAATCAAAAATAGGGACCAAAAAAATCGAAAATTTCAACAATTAAATCGAAAATTGATGTCAAAATAAAGAATAAGATCAAAAATTTAGACCCAAAAGAATAGAAAATACCGGTCGAAAATTTAAAATATAAAAATTCGGCGGGAAAATAAAAATGCGGGCCAAAAAGTTGAACATTTAAATAATTAAATCGCAAATTTAGGTCAAAATGAAGGATATTTAGGACAAAAGATAAAATATTGTGACCAAAAATATCGAAAATACAGATCAAAAATTTAAAATTTAAAAATTCGCCGGGAAAAATAAAAAATTCGGGCGAAATAGTCGAAAATTTAGGTCAAAATAAAGAAAATTTAGGCTTAATAATAAAAAATGCAGAATATTCTACTAAGAAAATGGTTTAAATTAGTCTCAAAAATCACTTCAAAGTAATTTTCCCAATTTTTTTTTTAATAGCAAAACATTTTTTCTTTTATTTTCGCTTTAATTATTCAAAAATGAGAAACTAATTTGAAAAAGATTTCATATAAAACCATTAACTTTGTTGAGATCACCTTATCGTTTGACCTTTTGTGCCGGCAGTTTTGATAACTTTGGATTTAGTAAATACATTTTGAATCATTCAAATAAAACAATTAATTTGGTTAGTATGCCTCTCAGTGGTGGCTCGTGGAACATGTTGATGGCACTTATACAATATGGGGAGGCCCCCGCCTCCTTTTTTGAAGAAAGAAAGAACGATTCAGCTTTTTAAAATTTTTGAAAAACTGAGCTTATTCTTTTTACGGGCAGAAATTACTAGTGCCGTGATCACAATAGCTTTGTTTTTGTTTATCGCGTTGTCTGTCAAATTATATTTCATGCCTCTCTATAGTGTTAACTTTTGTACCGCATTTTTTTTATCACCCTGTATAATTTTTTGTATGAAATCATGGTTGGCTCTATAGTTCGAACCTTCAACTAAACAATAGAAATGATTTTAATCGTTCAACGTCAATCACTGGGGCAAAAATAAAATTTCACCCAGACCACGCATTTCAACAAATCTTCAAATATTTCGAAAACGGCAAACAATAGGTATAGGGAGTATTGAAGGAACTCATCTTTATTTGCTCCGTATAATTCAAAAATGACAAAAAATACAGGGTGTTCCATTTAAAAAAACGTAAGTTTGGTCTGTAACTTTGTTGTGAGACACCCTGTATAAATTTAAATATTTTTAGGGCGTGCAGCTCACTATTATACACAACTTTTGTATAAAATATTTTTCGAAATTTTGAAAAATAACCACGTGATTGACCGTTCCCAGAGCTGTATAGTGGCTTATGGTCGTTAAAGGGTTAACACAAGCGTTTTTTGAGTTTTCGGTCGTAAACGAAATAGCTTGACAATAGGAAGTAACAATAAAAATGGCGGCAGATTATAACATATAAGATAACAAAGTACAACATGGGGATTACTAAATAATAAATATATGTGAAATACAGAATTAAATTGAAAAGTTAATGTAATATTCAGTAATGGTTAATTGTTGACATCGGTTTGATCATTTAACGCTTGTAAAACTCCTTAATTTCCATCGATTCTAATTGCATTTGTTTTGTTTGTCAAGGATTTTAGAGTTGTCATTAAATGAAATGTTTTCTATTAAATGTTCAGCGTAACTTGAAGTAGATTTTCCTTGAATAAAACAAGTCCGATGTTCTTTTATCCATTGTTCGAAGCTTCTTCCTGTTTGTCCAACAAAAAAATCTAATTTGCAAGACAAATACAGCCATTTCAGAAAATTAGATTGATCAGACAAGATGACTTTCTAATAATACTCGAAAGTGGCAAATATTAAATTCAAGCATAAATTTGCTTTAACCTTTTTCAGGACGCAAAAATTAAAATTAAAAAAAAAATTACCTATACTATAAGCAGTAATACATTGGTTTGATTAGTTAATTTGTTGTCTTTCATTTATGCACGGATACGTGTTTATTTTTATTAACTAATTAACTCGCAGCCAAAATCTACCTTTCTTCCTCAAAAACTTAAAATATGTTTACATTGATTAGGTGAGTTTACATATACAAAAATCACGTATCCCGAACACGAGTTCTTAACTTGCACACTTGCTTTCAGTTATTCCCGGCAGAATTTATTGTCCACTAAAAGTAACGAGGGCCTACACAATGCTTCCTTGACCACAGAAAGAACGAACAATAGCTTAGAAAGAACGCAACAGTTCTTTGCTACGACACAAACCGTGCCAAAACTGAACACCGACCATCAAGAGGGCAGCGCAACCACGTCCACGGAAAACACACCGAGGCGCGCGCACAGCAAAGTCAGTCGGCAGAGGAGTAACTCGAGCGTGGCAGGCGCGATCCCTCCCGATGTCCTAAACGTAAATCAAAATCAGCCCATGCAAAAGACCAACGAGCCGGCGTTTTCCTTGGACTTCAACTCCGTAGAGAACGCGTCCTATCATCCGTTGTTAAATGCTAGTAATAGTGAAACTTACGCGGAGCCGCAAGATCTTAATTATAAGGACAGAGCCGGAGCCATAAGGAATAGGAACGAGTGGCACGACGATTCGCAATCGGAAAATAATTCGCCTAAGTAAGTCTCGGATTGAAAGGTTTTTGTGCGGTGCTAAATTGTTTAGGTCTAAATTGTTTGAGGAACTCCGGGAGAATGTTTACAAGGAGGTTGCTTCGTTGATATCGGCGAATCAGGGGAGGCCGCACTTTTTGATACAGTTATTCAGGGATTTGCAACTGATCAGTTCGGATCCGTTGAGGAGGCGAACGTTGCAGTCTATACAGTCCGTCATCACGAATTCACTGCCCGCTTCTGGAAATCCCACTGGAGCTACTAGACAAGTATGTAAATTGTTGTTATTTAATTTTTTTCTGATTGAAACAATATTGAGTGATATTGCCTTAGTTACGATATGTCATAACACACTTATATTTCCCTAGGGAAATATAGACATCAAACAATTGTCATTGGGAGCTTCTCGCAAGAATTGTTTTAATTGCTCTCGGGACAACACCTCCGATTTCTTAGGAAGGTATCCTTTATGGATATTACAGCTTTGAATTTTACGGGAACCAAACATTCACGGTCTTTCGTCGCTTGCGTTAACACAGTTTGACATTTCACCAATTTATGAAACGCAAATACCAAAACAAGTCAACCATGATATTTACAAACAAGGCCCTTAGCAACGTTACCAATCTGATAAATTCAAAAATTTATAATCCAATATTTTCCCATTTACAGAACAATATTCTTTCAATCGGAAAAAAACTATTGATTACAACACGGGAAATATGAATACATTTCCCTTGGTTGTCTTTGTAACTAGCCAACCTCGGGAAATATACTATTCATATTTCCCTAGTTGTAATAATAGCTATAAAAAGGGTAGAAGTTGGGAAAGGTGACGATATAAATTGAAATACCATTAAGGGAAAAATCTGCTGAGAATTTTCCAGATAATATTCGCTCATGTTCTTTTATTTACAAAGTTGTTCAATCCCTTATGTGCGACGGTAGTGTACATGAAAAAACATTGTCACAGGAGAAGCTAAGGGTGCATCGAGTTTCCTATCTTTCAATAGCTTTTTGAGGAATTAAACATGATTTTTTTTTTCGATCCGATCCGAATCAGGTTTCTTGCGATTACAGCGCCATCTATCACGAATCCAAAAAAATGTTTCAGGTAAAAGTTGCTTATTTTTTTTTATGGGAAATCCGAATCTGCGATAAAAAATGGGGATTCCCATTTAAGAATTTAAAGTTGCCACCTCCCCTACCCCAAGGAGCGGGGGTATGGGGTGGACTTTGGGATCATTGGATGACCCTCTTCCAGACGAATAAATTTTAATGAGAACTTTTTTTGATCCCATGTGCAGTTTTCCAAATATTTCAATGCCCTCAGATAAATCAGCCACCCTGTATATCAAAGGAAAGCTTTAAAATGATACCATAACCAGCTTTGTAGCTGAAATGGGTCACTTGCAAATTAGTTTTATAAAGGTTTGATGGTGAGAAGTTTTTTGGATATTTTGGCAATTTTGGAAACTCAAAATCAGAAAAAATAAAAAAATAAATTATTTATATTTCAGATGTTAAGGAACAAATATCCCAAAAATTAGCCAAATTCATGACATCAACTTCCAAAACTTATTTTTTATTGGTTGATTTCATATGAAATTACCTACTACTAACTACTAGAGTTAGTTTCTATAGTTTGATCAATGGATCTTTGCGTGTGCGTCACTATCCAAGACTGAGTTTTCTCGCCTTGATACGTACACACATGATTGCGTCTAATTTAACTTATTGTAGAGGGAGTAAACCAGTGACGGTTCGCCGGGTTTTTTCTGGTACGGCCGAGGTAACAAGGGTGGCAATACAGATAGGTAGGGTCAGTTGCAGAGACCGCACCTATCTGTATCGCCACCTCTTGTTCCTCGGCCGTACCAGAAAAAACCCCGCGATCCGTCACTGGAGTAAACGTATAAAAATCAAGTCGGAACTAGGTTCAGCTAATTATGACGTGCACGCAAAGATCCATTGATCAAAGTATATCAGCGGTCGCCCATAGATCTTCGTAGAGGAGAGATTTTGCTCGTGCTGCACTACTTCTTCTTTCAAAGAAAGCAAACATTTTGCTGCTGTTTTGGTCAAATTTTCTTCCGTAGCCTCTTTTGACAGTTGGCAAACATTCTGAGATGTAAATTCCCCAGATTTGAATTTTTTCCACTATAAAATCCCCCAGATTTGAATTGCCCACTACTAGATGGTGGCAATTTTGCGCGTACAGCGTTGCCATTTTTGCTTCCGGGAGCACTTCCTGGTTCCGTACCCGCTAACTCTCTCTACTTCGCCGAACTTCGATGAACCGCCGCTGGTTTCTACTTACTAGTAGCAACTATAGGCGGGCGAAATTACTCTTTTTTGTGAGTCGACTCATGACTCTTTCTAAGAAGTAAAAAAAGTATGTCTGGAAAAAGTGAAGAGCAAAAAAAAATGTAAAAGTGAAGAGCAAAAAAAAAAATGTATTTCACCTACCGTAAATCTTCTTTACTTGCAAAGAGTCGATTCATTCTTAAAAGAGTTACTTGATTACTCGACTTATTTCGATGAGCCGACTCTTTGAATGGACTCACTCATCGGTTACCCATCTCTAGTAGCAACTACAAAATGTTAATTCATATTATTGGCAATTAGTGTATTAACTAGTTGTCCAAGCTAAAGCTTATATATAAAATTGAGTTCTTAAAGAAAAAATTTGAAAAAAAAACAATTTTATTTTATTTTATTTTTTTTAAATTCTTTTAATTTTTAATTTTAAACTTTAAATGCCGTCGTCTCAGCGTATCCCATTAAAATTGATCGAAATAACCGGTGACGAACGACGGCTCCGCTGCGCTGCGCCGTCGTCCGTGCGTAGCCTATTAAATTGAAACAAATAAACTGGTGACGACCGACGGCTCCGCTCCGCTGTGCTGCGCCGTCGTCTGTGTGTAGGTCATTAAAATAAAATAAAGTAATTGGTGATGCAGGACGGCTCCGCTGCGCTGCGCCGTCGATGAAAAACATATACAGGGTGTTTCAGAGCTCTGGAAACCGTCAATCACGTGCTTATTATTCAAAATTTCGAAAAATGTTTTATACAAAAGTTGTGTGTAATAGTGAGCTGCACGCCCTAAAAATATTTAAATTTATACAGGGTGTCTCATAACAAAGTTACAGACCAAACTTATGTTTTTTTTTAATGGAACACCCTGTATTTTTTGTCATTTTTGAATTATATGGAGCAAATAAACGTGAGTTACTTCAATACTCCCTATACCTATTGTTTGCCGTTTTCGAAATATTTGAAGATTTGTTGAAATGCATGGTCTGGGTGAAATTTTATTTTTGCCCCAGTAATTGACGTTGAACGATTAAAATCATTTTAATTATTTGCTTGAATGTTCAAACTATAGAGCCAACCATGATTTCATACAAAAAATTATACAGGGTGATAAAAAAATGCGGTGGAAAAACCCAACTTATAAAGTTGAATTGTATCCTCTGCGATCCCTAAAAGTTTCGGCTTTCCGACTTGAAAAGTGCAAATGGCGCGTAGGGGCAGTTCCAAAAAATTTGAAAAAATATCTTCTCCCATCAGTTTCAGTTTTTCGACTTTAAAAGACAAACAAATACGGCCTTAAAAGTGGAAAAAAACGAACCCAGGGGGTGCAAATGGCGCATAGAGGTAGTTCCAAAATTTAAATAAAAAATAGAGATGTAAGATCGTTACTCGTACCCTTTACGAATTCTAAACATATCAGCTCTCCAATTTAAATGGAAAAAAATACGCCCCTGAAAGAAACTTCAAAACAGGTAGAAACAATGTGGTCAATCTTTGAAAAATCGTATCCCGTTAAGGGAACAACAACAACAACAAATGCATCACTTCGAAATTAAATTTGTGTGTGAAATCTTTGTGTGCAGTAAATAGAAACAGCCAGTTAGAATTATGGATGAATAATAACTGATATTCATAAATTCTTCTCCGGTTTGTGATGGTGGTCGTTTTTAAACATGAAAAATAATTTCTAATACGTATTTACATAATTTTCGAACTTATGATAATTTCCGATTACAACGTGTGGGAAAATTAGACGAACTCGTGGAGCTCGGAAAATACTTACGCGGTATTGTTAATACTTTGACGAACCCGTTGTTGGCCTTTTGCACGCGTAAAATAGCATAAATAAGTAATTGTGGAGGCTTTCACTTCGTGATACATTTTGAATAATTCAAATAAAACGAATAACTTTGTTAGTATCACTTTATTAACTTGGAGTAGTTACTATAGTTTCGACAATTTCAGCTTGTCATTTTCAAACTATAGATAGTTTGAAAACTATAGATAGTTTGAAAATGACAAGCTGAAATTGTCGAAACTATAGTAACTACTCCAAGTTAATAAAGTGATACTAACAAAGTTATTCGTTTTATTTGAATTAAAATATTAAAATAGCATAGATAAAGTAAAATAGATCGGCGACTCTCTGTATGAAATATTTACCGCATTTTTAATTCGTCACTGTAGTCATGGGATGGCGCTGGCGAAGTAAAAGCGAGTGCGGGTAGAACGGGTTGCAGAACTAGTGGGTTTCCAAATTTCACAGTACTTGATTCAAATCAAATATAGGAGTAATAAGAAGTGATTGATTAAAATAATATATTTATTGCAAATTGCACAAATGGTTACTTACAGTATAATAATAATATTATATATCGATATCCAACCAGCAAGAAGAAAATTTTGTTCCCTTCCATTTGAACGCGGCATGGTATTTCATTAAATTATTTCCCACACACTTTAGAAAATGAGGAGAATCAAACGATGGAATTATTTCCTCGTCGCCTATGAGAATAAACGATAACAATCTTTGACTATATACTATTGGACTGCTAGCGCCGCTTCATGTGTGTCTCCAAGCAACGGTGGCGCGGCGGGACCCTAAATGGTTGCGGTATGTTACTAAATTGGAAGCTATTTTGAGTCTATGACATATGACTCTATGAGCCCGCATTGCATATTGTGATACCCTGCAATTTATTCACACCTTTGATTATATAAACATTTATATTGTCAAATATTCACACTTTGTCAAAATATTGCTATGCTAAAGGCTGCAATACGTCCACGTATATATGCCAATGCGGTTATAATAGTCGTCAGCTGATGTACACGTCAGTTGACTTTTGACTTATAACCTAAAATTCTGTATTAGATTTCCATCAAATCCGGAACTTCGAAAATTATGGGTTGATGCTTTGCTTGTAAAGAACAGGCAGGAAAGTGGACCCGAGTTGCCGAAATATGTTAGCATTTGCATTCTCCGCGTTGCTGATGAATACATCGAGAAATATTTTTTTGCTTTCCGGTTTTTAAATTACGCTCCATTTTCGGCTCTGGGGCGGGACTTATATCGGGCTCCAGCTTGTGGACAACTTTTGGAGCAGTGATCATATGGAAAATGGAGGGGGACTAGCAGTCCAATAGTATATAGTCAAAGATAACAATATTTTGTCCCAAAAAATATGACATTCAAAATTTCATACAGACACTAAAGAAATGTACATGTAATAAATATCACTTACCGGTTCCTTTCTAGTAAAGGAATGCATATAAGTATTTCTGTTGTAATTTTTGCAGGATTTAATGACACAATAACTACTCATTATTTATAATATTTTTATAACGCGAAGGGAATGAACGACTTTCTCTTCGTTTTGACAGACGAAAAACTGAAAGGAATCGAATATACACATACTTACTGTTTTGTTTGTTCACATATACTCGGCCTCGCTGATTATCGCTTGGTGTTGAATGATTTACGGACGAGATTTCAAATTGTATTAGCAGGTTAGGCCATCTAGCGTCATTTGCTGTAACATATTCTAGCCTGTTTGGCGATACTTACGCCATCCCATGTTTCCAGTGCGAAGCTCCAATGCGAACAATTTATTTCGTATGGAGTGCGCAGGGCATGTAAAATAGGAAGGAAAGTCTCTACTGACGAAATTAAAACGTCACCTGCGGGGAGATTCCGCCTCCGTGCGGTCCTCCCGATTTTCGTTCATGGAAACATTAGGGTATCGCGGGGAGGTCGGGAAGAACAGACGCGGGGTTGTCAACACTTCGGGGAACCCATTTTTGGCTTTATCGACATCGGAAATCTCAACACACGTTTCACCCGAGCGAAAATACATGGAATTTCATTGAAACGTCAGACAAAGTTCCGAGCGCTTTCCATTGGTCGAACGGCGGCCATATCTAAAATTCCACCAATCAGGAAGATTTCCAATGTCCTCGGGCTTTTTGGTAAATTTAATTTTTTATCTCCGGATTCCGAAATGACGAAGCAACGAAACTTGGCAGTTTTGTAGTAAATTAATGGGGCTACAACTTTTAGAGGAATCATTTTTGGGCGGGCGGCACGGGTATCGAGCTGCATCGCGTCAAACTTGCTTTTTTGGAGCCAAAATTTTCAAAAAAGTGCCCAATTCGAATTTGTAGAGCACGAAGACATCCTTCAACTTTCGCAAGACAGTATTAACAAAGATGTGATTTTTCAAAAAAATCAATCTTTTTCAAAAATTAATAACTCGAAAACGGCCAAAATTTAATATATTGCTCCAAAGTAGGCTCCGAGCGGTGAAAAAATTCGGGTCCAATTCCGATGAAAGAAGGCCGAGATATGCGATTTTTTTCTTACGTGTTTAGTTTTAGTTTAGGTTTTGGAGACATGTTAACACCCCCCCTTAGCCCCTGTACAGAAGTTGACCATCGAACTTAATACATAGATGCTAAAATATTATTTCTAAATGTATTATCTAGGAATGTAAATATATAAATAAGTATCTTTAAATGCAGGTTGCATCTAGGCCCCGCCCCGAAAATGAAGAACTGCCGGAAGAGCCCGTTGGTCCTCTTACCGTAGATTTCTTCGATATGCAACCGTTTAGTTGGCCGCAGTTACCCAAAACACAGAAGAATGTAAGTCATTCAAGAACTGGTTTAATTCGCACGATTCACTTTTGATAATCCGCAGGAAACGGAAATGGAGCCCAACGGCCAGGAACATTTATCAGAAGTATTAACATTTTTAAATAGTCACAATGACGACATTTTCTCCGATAGTTTAGTACATTCGTTAAGAGACACTTTAGTCGAGTCGACTTTTTCGGCAATATTCACCAATACGAGCACCAAGGACGGTATTATCCAGAAGCATTTCGCTTCTTTGCTGACGGAAGCTTTAGAACAGTATAGGGGAAAGAAGTAAGTAGAAATCATAAATATTTGTAGTTTCCACTAGTTTAACATTTTTTTTTTTTTCGGAGACGTGGTTATTGTATTTTCATTCACAGCCACAGTGCTTATTGAATTAGAAATATTATATTTTATAGATCACTGTAAAAGTAAGTAACCCATTACATCCCATGATATACAATTTTTTCCAAAGAATTTCTTAATTTGGAAAATTTTTGAGAAAACAGAATCACTGCTAAATATTGTTCTATCATTAATAAAGAAGAGTTTGTATCGCAGATACGTTATCTAAAGTGAATAACATTGCCACTAGGTGTCACTAAAGCCCATGATGTTTGCTGTACTCGCTCGAGTATTGGGTTAACTATCGGCAAAGGTGTTTCTTAGTTAAATTTCAATTCATGATAGTCTCATCAAGCAAATGGCCTTCTGAATTAAATTCTCATTTCTAGGATTCAACCCTAAAATGAGTAGATAAAACTTGACATAACATTTACTCCCTAGACTAATGAGTCAAAAAACCCCATTACCTAAAACAATTAGTTTGCCATAATGTTTTGTATGAACACTTCAGAAATAATAATAATAATATAAGCTTGTAGAAAGTAATAACCTCACAACTCTAATGTAAACCTCCCATGGGCCTTTTTGTATGTCTACAACTTCATCAACCCGTTGTTTTTACTTAGTAGTTGATAATTTAAACCAAATTTAAATACAGCGCGTACCTAAAGTATGGAATAAATTCAGTGAAACCGAAATAAAGTATTTTGCGAAGAAATCTTCGTACAGGCCGATTTTCTTTGATAAAAATGCACATTTTTGCATAAAAATCGTTTGTTTTTGTTAATTAGTGCCATTATAATTTTTTAGAGTTCAAGATGTACGTATAAATGTATTACAAACCGTGGAAGATTTACTGCGCGGGGAAATTTCCTTGATCCGCTTAATGAGGGAGACAATATCCGAGAGCGAGATGAATTCCCTGGAATCGGCGGTACCCCAGTTTGAGGTCCCGATGCCTCTCGTGATTGATGAAGGTAACAATCCACAAATCCAAAATGAAGATTTGGCGGAAGCGGATCAGAGCCGCGCCGAAATGGACGAAGAGGACGAAGGTGCAGTCGGTGGTGTCTTGAATATTTTGTTAGATTGCAGTTCTGGTAGCAATGCTGGACAGGTAATTTTTTAATACAATACGAAAATGAAAAAATTCAGTTAACACGAACGAATATGTGTATGGTTTGATCAATGATCAATTGATCTTTGTGTGTGCGTCATTGCCAAAGACCGAGTTTTCTCGCCTCAGACGGCATGCGTACACACGGGAGAGAGAGTAAACGCATGAACATGTTGTCGAAGCTATGTTCAGCTATCTATGACTTGCACGCAAAGATCCATTGATCAAAGTATAGTAATCCATTCAGAATCAACTTTTAGTAAGGTAGGTTAGGGTGGCATTTTTGTTGGCACAATTTAGTTATACACCGAGTCATTTTGTTTGAGGTTATAATTTATCTTGGACATGCCATCCGCATTTTCTGATACAAGAGTTTCTTGCCAGTTGAATATTTTTTCACGTAAACAAGATTGTGGTAACTACACTTCTCCACAAAATTAACGCTCCACTTTGGGATTGAACAATTATCACAAAATCGTGAAAATTGATATTCACAAATTTAGGATTAAAAAACTTGAATTTCTCCAGCCAGCAGTTTAATAACCGTTGTTTTTAAGATTTATTCAATACTTAACAAAATATTACAAAATTCTCACTTTTTCAAAAATTGTTTTATAAGGTTAATATCGTGTGTTTCCCCCTCTACGGCGGATAACAGCTTCACACCAACGTGACAGACTCTCTATTAACCCCTTGCACTACGCGCAACCTCGGGAAAAGTCGGGCCAAACGCAGCTGCCTCAATTGTCGCGGTGAAGGGCGAGCGGTGAAGCACGCGTGCCGAAACTTGAGACCTATGTTACTACCGAGCGCAAGGTAGTCGTGCCCGTATTTACTTCACGCGATGGAACTCTTGAAATTCAAATGAATTTGAATCAAAAACTTTAAAAAAATACTATATTCTATACTTTGTCTGTCACTAGAGATGCGTGTTTTGTTGTGAACATATACACATCACGTTTGTCCTTCCACCTTAAAATGTCGAGTAAATTCAATCCTTCATCGGCTAATGTTACTGCCTGGACACACTAATCACGACTTAAATTGCGTGAAACACGGTTCATCGTTTGAAAATAATGTGTTTTTTACACCCCAAACTGTCAATTTGACAGAACAAACAAACAAAACAAACAACAAACAAAAGTGCCCGTTTTATGTCATGTTATTCAAAAGTAATAAACAAACCAAAAGTTGATTGTGAATACGTTATATCCTATTTATTTCATACATTTATTTTCTTTAACCCTTTCGTCCCGATCGGTACACATATATACCACCGAGATTTGAAAATTCCTAAATGTCGTAATAAACTTCATTCGGCTACGGAAAGTTTACCACGCCGTTGTTTTGGGTCTTTTACGTGTAATTTATCGCGCTCACTTAGCTGATTTTAATTTGAAGGTCGATACTAGTGCCGCTTTAACACAGTAAGCAAATGCGTGCACAAAAAACAGCATCTTGCTGTCGAAAACTATTTATATTCAGGGACGAAAGGGTTAAACATGAAAAATTATTATTTGATCTTATTTAAACTGTGAAATTTTGTAATATGTTAAAAAAATTATTGAAAATAAGTTTTAAGGTGAGCTTGATGGCCAAAGTAGTTTGCTAACGCACTTTGGAATAAATCTGCTGTTTGTGGTGGATATCATTTATGAGATGATACCAGCTTTGTTCAATTTATTGAAAAAATATACAAACTAATCTGTTAAAAAAAATTTAAGAGATAAAAAGTCGACTTCTCAGCTGTCGAAATAACATTTCTCGCCCAACGATTACAACTCTCCCCACGAGGTTCCATTATTTATTTTAACTGTCACGGCTGACAGCATTTTTTTCTAGGTTAGGTTTTAAAAACGAACCAATTCTTAAAATATTCACTTATGAAAAAAATTGTGTATAGCCTGACAAATCAAAATAACTCAAAAACTACGCATTGTACAAAAAACGTTTTCAAGATCAAAAATTAATATTTCCCAAGAGAACATCATCTTGTTCTAAATTCAGCCTCCTGCTCTACCCCCAGTGGGTGGAGCTGGACCCAACTTTGAAATTTCAAATTTATTACAGAATCAGATTCTACGGAAAAAAATCATAAGTTTTTATTGAAACATTATTTTGTAATAGCAAAAATTAAATTTAACATAAATAAAAAGTTAGTGGCATCTCACCTCTCTCCATCGGAGTTGTTAATTAAATTACATGCTCGAAATGATGTCCTTGAACTTCTATTTACTTTCTCCATTATGAAGTAAACTCCGTCTATTCATAGATTAGACTTTTTTGACATTTTGAGTGACAGAAATCCCTCTGGATTGCCGAACAACTCTCGCCACAAAAAGTAGTACTTACGAAACTTAATTTATTATGAAAATTGCACTCAAGAATCTTTCCGCGTAGGTGTGTAGTTGGTTCGTCACATAATTTAGAACGTTCTCCATAACAATAACAAACTGTCGATAATGTGTCCATGGGCGACGTCGCGTATGAATATATCAGAAGAATACCGGTACCAACCTAACTTGCTGTAAAATTACATTTTTCTCATAGCCGGGTTGGTACTTTTCATTTTCTAGTATTTGTCACTAAAGATGTCAAAAAAGTCTAATGGATTAGTAGATGGAGTATATGAGAAAGTATTGTGATCGTGAAAATTCCCTAGATGCCATTTCAACAATTTCTGGAACAAAATAATTGTGTCTGTAGGTGTGTGTCTGGTTTTTACTTTCTCCGTTACGAAGTACGAGAAAGTATTGTGATCGTGATTTTTTTTTTAAATTTTTTTTTACGGAAATATCCGTTTTTGGGTCCCTGGATGCCATTTCAACAATTTCTGGAAAAATGTTTTTTCTGTCTGTGTGTGTGTCTGTCTGGCTGTGCGCGCTGTATCTCAAAAACTGATAGAGCAATTGATATGAAACTTTGAACATCTGTCTTATTTGATAATCTGAAGAACTGAAAAGCTTTTGGTAAAATTTCGTACACCGAAAGTGGGCGTTTACCTTAACTGTTTTTTGTTTTTTGCCAATATTTTCTTAAATATGAAAAATATCACAAAAACATTTAAACAAACTTTGAAAACAATAAAGAAATGAACGTTATTTGCTTGAAAACATTTTTCATAAAATCATTGTTATTCGAGAAAAAAAATTATTATTTTTTTTTAAATTTTTGGTTTATAATTATAAAACGATAATAGTTACAGCAAATTTATGTTAATAATAATTGTAGCGAATGCTAAAATGAACAACTTATAAGAAATAAGATTTTTCCGAAATCCCATTAGTTTTTGAGTAAACTGACTGTTTAGATTTGAAGTATAATTTTTACATCTTTCATAATTTTGACGTTTTAAACGTCAGTTTCACCCGAGTCTACGGAACGTTCTACGGACATTTAAAATATGATTTAAATAGAAAATAAACCATAGAAACGTAAATATAAATGATACCATCAAGTCGGAGAAAGTAATATGATGGCCACATCACCATTTTTTGAGTAAACTGGCTATTAGGATTTGAAGTATAATTTATTATTGTCATCTTTCATAATTTTGATGTTTTAAACGTCGGTTTCATCTGATTGTTCACGAATCCAGTGTGGGTTTTCCACAGGAATTCGTAGCTCGAGTAAACAAGTCCATTGAAGTTCAAGGTCATCATTTTGAGCACGTAATTTAATTAACAATCCCGATGGAGAGAGGCGAGATGCCACCAACTTTTTTTTATGTTAAATTTAATTTTTGCTATTACAGCGCCATCTGTTACGAGATGAAAATAATGTTTCAATCAAAACTTATGTATTTTTTTTCTGTAGAAACCGATTCTATAATAAAAAATTCCTGTTTGAAATTTGAAAGTTGCCCCCGCCCCAGCATTGAGCTGGATTTAGAACAGGATGATGTCTCCTTGGGAAATATGAATTTTTGGTCTGCGAACATTTTTTCATACGATGTGTATTTTTTCGAGTTATTTTGATTTGTCAGGTTAAATGGTACATATCTTGGCAGAGAATGCTATTTTTCCCTTTGTGTGTTTTATTTCTCGGGCTTTTGTCCTTGGAATACAAATTTGCAACTCAGGAAAAATCGTGGATTTCTCTCCCTTGATGTAGAATCTATTAATATTTGGTTTTTATTTAAACTAACTTTATTTGTTTCGTCATTTCTCTCTTAACTGGTTTAAGGCATATAAATAGCCAAGGTCATTCATTTTGTTTGATTCTTTTAAAAACACTGTTTGAAATGATTCTATCAAAATTTGAAACATCTGTCATATTGGATGTAAATTTGACAGTCGGATAAATTGAAATATTATAAGTTAACTTGAGACAACCTCTCTTATTGTAGATTTATTGAATTTGTATTACTTTTATTCAAAATATTATGTTTTTATACTGAAAATTTTGCTGCCATTTGTGTAACGTTAAAGATAGTATATATATTATTAGAGGATTATGTTTATACAATATTTAGGATAATTTTGTCGAAATTTGATGCACCTGCAGCAACGCATGTAAATTTTACAGCCGATTAAATCCAAACATTGTTTCCATACTAAAAATTCTGCTTTGAAGGGCTGTAATTCTTATCACTATAAAGATTGAATAAATCTGATTAAAGTATTATTTTTATACATCATTTAAAAATATTCTCTCTTTCGCATGACTGCTTTACTCATTTATATAAACATTCCAGATAAATTTATTTTCGAAATATTATCCTGATTTATACATTGTTAAAATGATTTCTCATGGTTATGTTTTTTTTTTTTTAATAGCAACAATTATTTTCAGGTAGTAAATGATGACATTAATATACCAAAATTAGATTTAGATTTAAATACAGAGGTAACATTTTCACGTTTTATTTATAGGTGCGTATTAATGCATTTGCGTTTTGTAGGTTGATGTTGAGTTTGCGGAACAAGGATTGGATCAAGTTCCCACAAGATTAACAACTCACGGTACTTCTAGAGCAAACACTCCCAGTAAAGGTAAGTGCTTCTAGAAGTTCAACAAAAAAATTGATTTTAATAAAGGCATCAACTAGACACGTTACATACTTACTTGAAAGAGGGCCTAACACGCATACTCTGTTCACATTTTATTTTTACCGTAGTAGGCTTTGTTAGGGTGACATTTTTTTTGATAGTATAAAAGTTACCAACAATTTTCGTTATGTCATTGCATTTTTCTTTGTTAAAGTGACTTTTTGTTGGTAGCAAAAAAGTTATGTCATTGCATTTTTTGGTTATGTGTAGTGCAATGTTGCATTTCATAATTATCCCTCATTCACATGTAAAAATTTTGCGATAGTAGGAGGGAGAATGGGCTATTAAATATCAAATACCGATTGCCAAAATTAATTTTGAGATGTAAACGCTAAATTAAATTAAATTTCTAATGGCCCATTCCGATACCTGAAATGTGTCACATCATGATATGAATATCTTATTAAAATACACTACTTACACCTTCATCCTCTCCGTTAATTGGAGCAGCTCCAAGTCCAGACGATCTCTTTTATAATCTTTATAGGCCTTTATGATGCCTTCTTTCAATTCGTGTGAAATTAGTTTTGGCATTTTGCCACAACGTTTTATGGAAATTATAGGTTAACAACATACTTCAATCATCGGACGCGTTCGTCAGAATTCTCAACTGTCAACATGTTTATTTTCATTTACACTGAATGTTGGTATTTGATGAATGCTACTTCGGCCATTCTGATCGCAGTGCTTTGTTTGAGTACTTTAAATTAAGCTATTTACACAAAAGCATTTACTTTCTTACCTATTAGCAATTCGTGCATTTTCTCAATTTCAGTTACATGATAAATTGTATTTTTATCATAAGACTTTGGTAATTTCCATGACTTCGATAACTCCAATGCTTAATTCCAACACCAATTGGTCTAATTTCTACGCTTGGCGTAGTAATGGCGACCGCTGAACAAAAAAATACAGTTGGCAGTAAACTCACAACTGTTTTGTCTGATGAACGCGCCCATTACTATCAAAAATACAACATACCAATATAAGGACAAAAAAACACTCCAATTGCGGCGGCAACAAAATGTGAAATTATTTAACAATTTTTTTTGTTTCAGATAAAAAGAATACAAGGATGGATGGAACGGACCACTTCTGAAACGGCAGCAATAAGTATAAAATTTTGTATAGCTAATGAGTTAGGTAAACATTCTTTGTGATGACATTTATTGTAAGAGATACGATGGAAACTAGTGAAAAATAATAATTTAATTCGATACGGAGACATTTAAATGCGACATATAAATCAAAATATATTTATTCTTGTCACCTTCTATTTCTACGGACAAAGTTACGGAATAACAATTTTATTTTCTTATTGGAGTTATCGAGCGTTCATATATTGTTACGATTTGTGTTGTATTTTATATAAACATAAACAGAATAAAAGATTGTATTAGTAGTGAAACATTTATTATATATAATGTACATAGAAAAATATTAAATCACAATACTTATTGTTATTACACATACATAACCATTCTTATATATAAACATAACATACAGTGCATCTGAATAGATTTTATCAAGAAGTCACTTTTGGATAAAAAAAAAAAAATTCTTTAATGTCATACAATGGTACATTTTAGAGACTGCAGTTATTATTACAGTCGTAGCAATAATCAAAATCTCCAAAACCTACTGCTATTATTATTGACATAAATTGTCTAAGTTACTACTACATTGTGTTCACCCCGCGTCCTCGTGATAGTTTGTCGAAACGTTATGAAAAGCCTGATTCACACAGCCTTGCCACATTTTAGTTCTGTGCCGGGAATATAAATCTTTCTACTTTAACCCACAACATCTAACTATTTACCACTTAATTGTAATTGAAAAATTTTGATTTAAGGATAGAACGTAATCACTTACATTTAAATAAGACAGAAAAACGAGAACACATGGCATACAACGGGCGTGATTAAAAATTTCGGCTGCGTGACACACGCTTCACATGCTTTTGTGCTGACCAATCAGCGAGCATCACGCAAAAATCACGTAAATCCATAATACTACCGATTAAGTGCGCCGAGTATAGCTTCGATTTTTAATTTATTTCAAATAAATGTAACTTAACAACCTTGTACCGCAACATATATTACTAATTTCTTTATCCATTTGTGACTGATGAGAAATTTATTTAGGTATACTGATTGTAAATTAGAGGTAATCGAGAGGGAAACCGATCAACAGTGTTCCGCTTATATGTCATGGCCCTGCCAGTGATACGAACAAATACCGTGGGTTTCTCTTAAGAGCTCTTCTAGCAACCTGTTATTCTCTAATTTTCCGCTACCTTGTTTAATCCGTTGAACTTTCACGTAATGCAACACTTCTATGGAGAAAAACCACTCGTTAATATTGTGCTAATTGTTAGTCAACTAAATCTAAAAGAAAACGGAGCCTCAACGATTATATGTAATGGCCCATCATGCATCGGGGCATGTCTGGAATATTGTGGGTGGGTTGTCGAACGTGTAAACATTTATTATTGGGTGGTTGCTCGGGGATGAACGGGAGAGGATCTGAAAATAGAAGGAGAACTATTTTATTAAGATAGACTGTAGAATATAAATACGTACACTTTGTGGCTGATAAAAATATAAATCTGATGAATTTCTAAATATTATCTATACATTTACTATCCGTTCCAAAAATGGAGTCTCCTGTGTTTCAGATAATATATTTAAAAAACTAGTGCACTCTAAAATTATATAAAATTGGTCACCATTCTTTGTAGGATTATCTACAATCTGCTATAGAATTAAGTGTTTACGTTTGTTATTTGTCGAGATAATGAAAAAGTGTAAAAAAAGTACCCGAAATTAAGCAAATTTTAAGATGTATTAAATTCAACAGCTTGTAAAAAGTAAGCTACTGCTTATAAAAATTTGAAAAAATTACATTACAGATCAATTATACCTTTACCTATTATGTGGGGTAATGTGAATATTTTTTTTTTAAATAAGTCTTGTTGTAATTTGGTAAAATGCGGAGCATTGTCTTTTCAGTTATGAATGAATAAATGTATAAGCATTTTTCAGATTACGTACTTCATATAAATCTGATGCAAAATATATCATTTAATCGTAAATAAATATAGTTTTGTTAATTACATAAATTAAAAACCTTTTAATGAAATAGAGAATATTTACGCTCACAGCAGAGGCGCGGGGGGAATATCGTGTCAGCATATTTACGATGCCATCACGTCGCTTCTAATGACTGTACATGATTTTCTGCCGGGATCTGTTGGTTACCGTCAAACTGAACCGTACTAACGTCGAACGAACGCCTGAGTCACATATTTGCATCTCTCTCGCCAATCTAAAATAATCATCGACGGGAAAATTACTCAATTTTGACAAGAGTTCTACTCTTTTCTTGAAATTTATTTGCAATTGTTTCCTAAATAATATTAATCCATCTATAAGCGAAAGCCACATTTCAATTCGTTGTGTAATTATCGAGATGGCAGATATTCCGATTCTAGGTCTGAACTCTTCAAATAAAAACAACAAAAAATGTTTCTTTCGTTTTACGCCTTCAGAATAGAATAGCGTTAGATATATATTTTTTTCATAATATTCAAGTGATTAATAACAAAGTTATATGCACACAAAGATGAGAGTTTCGAAAATTGTCGTTCAAAACAGTACATTTTCAAACAAATACATAGGAAAAAAGGCGTATTTATCAAATTATTTCCATACAAATTATTATACATATAGAAAAACGATGCATCTTTATATGGTATAAATTTCAGAATATTCGTGTCCTCTAAATCATAAATATGAGGTTTTGAAGTGAGGAGACTCCCTTTTTGGAACGGATAGTAAAAGACAAAAAATGGCGCGTGGTTGGGAAAAGGGATTTAACCCCTTCACGCCCAGGTCGCCACAAATGGCGACAAGCAAAAAAGAAAAATTACACATTAAAAAAAAATTACTACTTTAGCGCCGTCTATGGAATATATTTTTAAATATTTTTTTGCATAAAAAATAAATCAAAGCAGCATGGGCGCGAAGTGGTCAAGTACAAAAAAAGTCATTTTATTCATCATTTATTCAGTCATTCATCTTGTGAAAAATGGTCAATCACGTTATTTTTTGTAATTTTTTTTGATGAGTAACATTAAAATAAGTTATTGGATACTGTAGTATTTTATACTACAGTTATTCTAATTTCTCTATTGATATGACATTTTAGTTAAGTTAGTTGGATATTTTATGTACAGCTAATAGCAATTGGTACGGAAAAATTTAATTTAAAAATCCGGCAAACAATCGATTCACCGTTTAAAAATAATTGAAATGATTCTGGCCATCCCTACTGCTTACAAACATAAATATTAAGCTGGGCAAATGTGGTCCGCCCAGGATTTTCTAGTGACTGGAATCAGTGCAGGGCTGAAAATAAATGCAAAGTCTATAATTTTAGACTTCTATGCGGCATTTATATGCTCACCTCTTTCTTTAAATGTGTGTTGAGAAAGTACTCAGTGTGCTTTGTTCAAGGTGTTTGAGACACTGGCATAATAAAACATTAAAAAAAAAATGTTAAAGAAGATGCAGAGTAAGTAAGAGTCAACATATTATTTGTATGTTATTATTTTTGTTAATAAAAACAATTTTTTGTATTATTTCAAACCTTCGATGTCAATGGGTGCTAAACAAAAGCTCACGTTTATACTAAGGTAGTTACATCCGTGGGTAGAAAGGAATTATTAACTCTAGCACTGTGTGACATTTCTTATTGGATTTTTATTCATCATTTTTTAATATTGATTTAAATACTATTGCATAAATAAAAATATTGATGTTGCCAGCACACAAAAAGATTTATTCCAAAATTGTTTGAAATTACAGTTAATGTGAATCTTATGTAATTAAAAATTATGGACGAGAATTGAAACATTCTTTTAAATTTTTTCTAAAATCAAATACACTGATCGGCAAAAAAAAAAACTGGCCACATCGAAATGTTTGAGAAAAGCTCATAAATTTTCATTATTTCAACTTAACAACGGTATTGGGTTAATGAACCATTTATTGGTGAAACGGGCTACAAAGATTAGGAGAAAAAAGACAAACACTTTTTCTTTGTGTAAAAAATGTGATAGTTTTTTAATTGCACTCCTGCTTATTGCCAGTACTGTATAAGTACCCTCGAGCCTGAATTACAGCATTTAACCGCCGTGGCATTAAAAGATAATTAAAAAGATAATGTTAAAATGAACATTAGTATGAGTGAAACAGGCATTCCAATGCAGAAAAATCAAATAAGTTCTCGATTTACATACATACAGGGTGTAGTGGTAAAAATTCCTGCATGCAGTTATGCTATCATTTATTTTTTCTACGACCGATATAAAAAGCAGGCGTTTGCGCTTGCGTTTGTCAACGCAAAGTTGACGTTTCCCGAGGAGTGAGCGACAAAGTACTACTAGTTGCCTACAGCAACGCGCGGCAAAGTATTCACAATAACTATCTAAACATCACTTTGCACAATTTTTATAGACCCGTTACCATGGATACGACATTCCATGGCTGACCACGGTACAGTCTGTATGTATTATTGCTTTTTATATTTAATTATATTTATGTTTCTTTTTCAAAGCAGTCGTAGAAAATTTTTTATGTATAGTGCGAGCGCAAAGCTCATTGCCGCTTGAGAGAGGAAGTTTCCGCGCGACGCGAAGCCGAGCACGGAAACCTCTCGATGTATCACTTTGCGCTCTTACCATACAAATAACTATTTTAGCATTCATAGAAACCCTAAAAGATGATAAAACAAAAATGATCATTTTCACGAAAGTAATGGTTGCCATGAAATTAAACAAAAATGTTGCGCGCTGTTGATTTGTTGGCTTCTGTCAAATGTATTGAACAATTTATAACTGTTTGCAAGTTTTTTCATTAAAAATGTATTCAATCCAAGAAAAAGTGCAAATTGTGAAATGGTGCCATGCTGGTAGCAGTTTTTGTGAAGTGCGGGTAATCAGGTTGTACTATTTCTTGGTGGCACTGGCATTTGTACGAGTGAAAATGATGTTTCTTTAAATACCTCAGGGCAGTCGTATAATGCTCTGCATTTGATGTCCTCTTAGAATTCCGTAATACTAAGCCAGTCGTTTCAAATTTATGAGTCAACCTTTGGATCGTTGCAATGGAGGGAATTGGTCAATCGGGATAGTTGACGGCAAACATATCCCGCACTTCACGGAAACTGCTACCAGCATAGCACCACTTCACAATTTGCACTTTTTCTTGAATAGAATACATTTTTAATGAAGAAACTTGTAAAAAGTTATGAATTGTTCAATACATTTGACAGAAGCCAACAAATCAACAGCGCACCATTTTTGTTTAATTTCATGGCAACCATTATTTTCGTGAAAATGATCATTTTTATTTTATCATTTTTTAGAGTTTCTATTAATGCTAAAAAAAAAATAATAGCATGACTGCATGCAGGAATTTTTACTATACAAAACTTTTTTACATGTTTCCTCTAAAATAATCAGGGAAGATAATATTCCAGTATAAAGAAATTAACATCGAAAATCCTATGTTCTGTTTTGTTCCACTACACCCTGTATATACTTTGCAGATATGGGAACTTAATTGAAATATTTCGGGGTGGTGGGTTTTTTTTTTGTCGGTCAGTATAGTTTTAACAAGTGACATTTTTAAATTTGTTTAAATAATCTTAATATCATAAATTTTATTTAAAGCTTTTTACTCCATCCTATTACACAGATAGATAGGCATTAGTTGATGGTGATCTTTTCGAGGGGCTTCAAAATGAATATTTCTATTTAAAAATTTTTATTATACTTTCTGTTTGAAGAAAGTTGAGAAATGTTAAATATAATTTCTTTTTTGTGGCGACTGCTTGGTCATCTGCCACTATCACTTGTATACAGGGTGTAGTGGAACAAAACGGAACATAGGATTTTGAATAATAATTTCTTTATACTGGAATATTATCTTCCCTGGTCATTTTAGAGGAAACATCTAAATAAATGTTTGGCCGAGTAAAAATTCCTGCATGCAGTCGTGCTATTATTTATTTTTTAGCGTTCACGAAAACCCAAAAAAATGATAATTTCACTAAAATAATGGTTGCCATGAAATTAAACAAAAACGGCGCGCTGTTGATTTATTGGCTTCTGTCAAATTTGTTGAATACTTCATAACTTTTTACAAGTGTTTTCATTAAAAATGTATTCTATTCAAGAAAAAGTGCAAATTGTGAAGTGGTGCTATTCTAGTAGCAGTTTTCGTGAAGTGCGGGATATGTTTGCAGTCAACTATCCCGATCGACCAACTCCCTCCATTGCAACGATCCAAACGTTAGTTCATAAATTGGAAACGACTGGCTCAGTATTACGGAATTCTAAGAGGACATCAAATTCAGAGCAGAATTATTTACAAAAAAATGAGAAGAATGATGAGTTTATGGTCTTAATTTCTGTAGTAGAAGATCCAAACATAAGCTTAAGACAAATTGCTGGCAAGTGTGGAATTCACTATACGACTGCCCAGAGGTATTTAAAGAAACATCATTTGCACTCGTACAAATACCAATGCCACCAAGAAATATTATAATACATTTTTAATGAAAAAACATTAATGGTGTTCAATACGTTTGACAGTAGCGCCAACAAATTAACAGCGCACCATTTTTGTTTAATTTCATGGCAACCATTATTTTCGTGAAAATTATCATTTTTATTTTATCATTTTTTAAGGTTTCTATGAGTGCTAAAAAATAAATAACAGCATGACTGCATGCAGAAATTTTTACTCTACAAAACATTTATTTACATGTTTCCTCTAAAATGATCAGGGAAGATAATATTCAAGTATAGAGAAATTAACATTGAAAATCCAATGTTCCGTTTTGTTTCACTACATCCCGTATTTGTAGGTACTACATGTACTGGTATTATATGCTTTTGACAAGAGATACAAGATGAAAGTTGAAATATAAATTTGGGTTCTGAAATTATTATTTTAAAAACTATGCTTAAATAGCTTTTCATCTACAGAGCTCTGTGTCAGACTGTATCGGGATATTGATATTGTCAATTGATTTGACTTATGAGTATGTTGTAGTACGATCCTTCACTTAACAGATGCCGGTACTTTTGTTATCACGAGAGAGAAAACAAAATGGCTGGAGCACGCTTGATGTTCGAGCAGCGAAAAGGCATTTTAAAGTGGTTTACCAGGTTTGGTAATGCATTGAAGGTGAAAGCGGGAGTTTGAAGCAGAACCCCCAAACCGCCTCCCTATTAAACGCTAGTTGAACAGGTTTGTTTCTTCTCCACGTAATGTGCAACTAAAGTGAAGATTAGCAGTTCACGTGTACACCGAAATGTAACAGTTGCAAAGTGGAAAGTTTACAGCGGCATGTGCAGCGATCTCCATTGAAAAGTTGACCGGTTATCGTTGCTTTAGGTGTCTGGCCGCCAACGGCGAATATTTTGAACATCTACAGTCACCATGTGATTAATTGAAGACAGTACTACATTTGTGATCAGTATTTAAACGAGAAACATATAATAAATATATTCGATGATTTTCCCGATTACGAAGTTATAAGTATAATGGTATTTACATTATTTATAAATAAATAATGGAGACAAAGATTCTTCATATATAGGTGGATTGGAAGTGTGAATATGTACTCCGGCGGGACCAAAACTGTGTGGCCTCTGTGGTGCAATTAGTAGCATCCCAGACCGGAGATCTGGAGGTTGCAGGTTCGATCCCTGTCGGAGGCATGTTCACACTTTTGATTCAGCTATATACGAAGAATCTTTGTCTCCATTATTTATTTATAAATAATGTAAATATCATTATATACAATAAATAGTTTTCATTCCTTAAAGTCTGTATACATTTTTTTGGTGGATTTCACCTACTATAATTGAATGTATAATGTAAATATGGATCTTTTGTATTAGTTCATTATACTTGAATATGAAGTCATTCGGAAATCCAGATGTTTCATGTCATGATTTCGTTTAAAATTTGCAGCTGCATAAATAACACAATGAGTGAATGTGTGTTGAAATAGAAGGAAACAAATGTGATGTAATACCAAATGCAGGGAAAGCAAAATCCTCCTAAAATTGCTCAATACACTTTTTATTGAACTATAAAATGTATATTTGATTGGTCCGAATGATAGTAATTTGGGAATTATGTATTTTTAATCATAGTTTACTTTATCTTGCCCAATTTACTCATATACCTATTCAGGCCCAATGCAAACTGATTGTGTATCGAGAGTAAAATATGTAGTGCAGTGTCACACCCAAGAATTTTTAATTGGGGGTTCAGCAAATAATTTTAGATTAACTTCTATTTAGGCTGCAAAAAGTGTTTTTTGTTGCCTTTTAACAAACAAGCTCATCTCTCTTATGTTTAAAGATAGGAAGAGGAGAAGCATTGTTGTTTCCATTTATAAAAAAGTAGGTTTTACTGCCTTTTTAATAAACAAGCCTATCTCTCTTATTTCTAAAGCTAAGAAGACATAGCATCTGTTTTTAGTTAGTTAGTGGTGTTATGTTTCCATTTATAAAACATCATTTTTATTGCCTTTTTAATAAATAAGTCGTTCTCTCTTATTTTTAAAGACGGGATTTATAAAAAATATATTAACCATTTCAGCCCTGGATTTTAAAATTTTTTTTGTTAATTATTATTGATAGGGAGCTTCTTTAGACCATAAGTACCAAATTTTAACTCATTTGATTAATTAGTATAGGAATTAATAGTGAGGCTTTGTTGAAGTGACATCTAATGATAAACAGCAAAAATATGGATTGTCATAGTAAGTAGAGACATGTATATATTGCGGTGGCAATTGCCACCACCAGGGCCGAAAGGGTTAACGCACCCTCCAGGTTGCGTCACTGATGTAGTGAGTTATATAAAAATCGTTTCAAGCGTTCTAGGCAATTAGGCTATTATTCAAAGTGCATTGTAAAGGCAAACCTATGTTATAACTGAAATAAAATTGTTTGTACATTTCTATGCCTCTCATTTCCGAAAAGTTTGTTTGTCCCCTACTTCACAATTTTCATGACTCAAATTGCATCAGAAAATTTACTCCACTCACGACTCATTCTAATAGTCAATTCTTTTAATCGACACACTCATGAGTTACCCACCTCTACTGCAAAGGCTCCTTACATGTGAGCAGTAGCCCTGTACCTGTTAGAATATGTTGATAGCTTTTTATACAATGCTAATTCATTCGTATTACAAACAAAAAGGATGGAAAAGTGTTTGTGCTCTCGCTTAGTGCTTGCGTCAATTCTGAGCCAGGAATATGAATATTCAATACTGCCGTGCATATTTGAAATATAAATGCAAGTTATGTATAATTAATCAGTTGCAGTAGATACTCAAAATTTTTGTAACCAGGCACACATTTATATGACCAACAGTGACGGTTCGTGGGGTTTTTTCTGGTACGGCCGAGGAACAAGAGGTGGTAATACAGATAGGTAGGGTCAGTTGCAGAAACTGCACCTATGTGTATTACCACCTCTTGTTCCTCGGCCGTACCAGAAAAAACCCCGCGAACCCTCACTAATGACCAATCAAACATTTTGAAATTGAAAGTACCATTAGCACATAACAGCTGATCATCTACCACACTTGGGGACTTTCTTTCAACACACTTTAGACACGAGCATCTCAGCTTAATTTTTCAGTCAGAAAGCGCCATATATTTTAATCTGTGAACTCGTATAGTTCAAGGCGGTGGCAGTTTGTGAATTATCGTAGGGGAGGCTAAACGGGAAATCTGTATAACTACTTACACTTATAAAGGCACTGTTCTCTTCCACAGGCATCCTCTGCTAAATTCTCGCAATCCCCCACTGATGTACAGGTAACTTGAATATTTTTAAATTAGCTTTATTTATTTTTACTAACTTTATTATTTGTGTCCAACAATTATTGAAGTCCTGGGTGGCTGTGGAATCCAACATGAACGCCGATTCTTATTCTCGAACCTAACGTTTCTGAAGTCGTAACAAATTCCAGCGTCTATTTGCGAAAAATTTGTGTTCTAGTGTAAACATTTTCAGCTAAATATTGTTTTAAATTGTAAATAAACATCCATGTTTGATTCCACAGCCACCTTCTTCAATAATTAGACACCCATTATTAAAATTTAATATTTTTTCACGACGAGAATGTAATAAGACAAATATAAATTGCTATTATTATTATTATTTATCCATTTGGTGTTCCGAACTTTTTTTAATACGATAATTTGTTTATTGTATTATTCTTTTCAAAAATTTTAATAGTGGGGATGACTGTACATTATTCCTATTAAAAAGTAATTATTCACGTTTACATTACGAAACGAAATTGTAAACTAAGCAGGATGTAATTATTGAGTAAGCGTTTATTAAATTTATAGAGACAATTTTATGAGCCACAAAAGTGCGTCTGGCAGTTCGAATTTTCGCACTCACCGTGTTCCCGCCTCTTTTTGTAATCGGGCAGGTCCGAATCGTATTCCCACGTCCTTTTCCTGTTGGTGTGCCCGCGTACATTGGCGTTCGGCCGAGGCTCGTCCGGTTCGGTTTCGATGAAATTATTGAACTGGATGTCCGTGTCGGCGTTCGTGTCCATCCTCTCCGAAAACTGTTTCTGGGCCTCGCCTTCCTTACCGACGACCGGTTGATATCCGTAGTAGGTGTTCGAGGAAACGTGGTGTGTGAGGCACCTTCCCGTTATGTCGTTCATCGGGTCCTGCACGATAGGAATGAAGTAATTAATCGAGTCCTTCATGGCCCGTCCGTTTTCACCGTGGAAATCCGGCACGTTCCACTTTGACCTGGCCGAGTGTCGGGAGTTGGGAATTGAGATTGCGTAGCGAACTCCGCTGCCGAAGCCAAGCCAAGCTAAATAAAATCACTGTTTGGGTTCCCTCGCTTCGGCCGGCTGTTGCGCGTTGCCGCTCTTTCACTTTCACCTGCGAAATTGCCCATTATTCCGTGCTGTATTCAATTACCCGAGGGAAATCGTTACCTCACCTAATTAACCTTTGTTAACCGCCGACACACGCCGCTCTGAAGAAATGAACGCTTGGAAAATTTGAAATTTCTTTTTTTTAAATTTGTTTCGGCTCGGACCGCCCACCGAGCGGAGCCGCCCGAGTACTTTTCCGGCGACGATTCATCAACGGTCATAAAATATATCACGCTTAGGGTTGCCAGCTTTGATAAATTGCGGTGGCGGCAAAACATTTATCTCTCCCCACCTCGAACCCGTTCTATAAATATCGATTTTTTCATGCGCAAACAAGTAATAATGTTACAAAGCGGCGGACGCGCGTATATTTCCGAAGAAAAAGCATTTATTTTAGAATGCAAATATGGATTCCAAAACTATTACGCGTGGATAACCTTGTGGAATAGCAGACGCACTAATTTCGAAATTATTGCAGAGGTGGGGAGATTTATAAAACGCCTGATTTTGCATGTTATACAGGGTGTTGATTTACTTGTAAAATTTGAAGTGTGTTAATCCCCTCTAATTATCTTTCTTCTTACATTGTTTTTAAAGCTTATTAAGCTGCATGATTTGCTACCTTATATGAATAGTTTCTGCAGAGTATTTACAACTTTATAATTATAAAAAAAACGGTTTGCCATGATATCATAATGGCGGATATTTAATTTTGTTCTAAAAAGTGACGTTTGCTGTCGCGTCACGATTTACAACCGGCCGTGTATTCTACACAGGGCCGGATTATCCGTAAAGCAATATAGGCAGGTGCCCAATCCAACCGGATGAAAGTCGATTTTGAAAATGTTTCTAACATTTTGCAGACAGTAGCCATTAAACAGGTATAGTTTGATCAAGGGATCTTTGCGGGTACGTCATTACGAAGACCGAGTTTTCTCGCGTTGGACGACATACGTATACACATGATTGCGTCTGCAGGGGGATTCTAAACCTCTCAAACGATACGTAACGTATCGAGTCGGCCATTTTGTCCCTAGATTGTGATTCTAAAAGTATTCGACTGGAAATTTTCGACTCGAATTCCTCGATCTCCAGACGGTACCTCTGAACTGGGCAGGGGTATGACAAGAGATATGGGAAACAGGGCATAAGAAATCGAGCTTTACGCCGCTAATATTGGATGGCGCCACCATAGAAATTCAATGGATTTCTGTAAATTATATTTGTTGCTAACACTAGACGGCGCTTTTCCGGTAAAATTTATCTACATGCCGTGTAATTCCCTTACTTGAAAGAAACGTAGAATGCAAACAGTGCGGAAATCGAGGACGAATAAAACAACCATTTCTTGTGTTAGCACAATATGTACAAAATATATGTGTACATCACCCGATGAAACGTTATTAACAAGGTAAATTGGTAAACAAAATCACTATGTTTTACTATTTATATTAGGTAGAATAAATATTATACAACTTGCCCAAATAGTTTTGTTCACACGAACATTCTCTAAAGGAGAATGCACAAAACTTGTGGAAGTGTAACGTTTAACCACTTCGCGCCCATGCTACTTTGATTGGATTACAGCATAATCTAGGGTTTATTAAAAAATGACTTTTTTGTTGTTACGGTTTTCTACGAAATATTATTCCACTGTCATAAAGTCATTTTTACAAAAAAATATGAAAAAATATTCCATAGATGGTGCTAAAGCGGTAATTTTATTTTATTTGTAAAATTTCTTTTTTTTTGCTTGTCGCCACATGTGGCGACCTGGGCGTGAAGAGGTTAATTAATATAAATTGTAAAACGAGTAAAACTAAGTGTTTTTGATTGGCAATATTTAACTTATTTTAGTGTAGTACGAAAGAATATATAAACACACACACACACACGTATCGGTTGTGTGCATGTGTGCGTGTTAGTTCACGCCGCTATTCAAAGATGGCGCTTATATATTCCAATTTATCAACATGCCTTGTCGCTTCCTGTTATTCCTTGGAACTGTTATCTATGACGTGCACACAATGATCCATTGATCAAAGTATAGCAAACCAGACTTGCCGTGGGATCGGTACCATTCGTTTCAGTGCCCCCCTTTGCTAATAAATGCCTAAATAATAGCATTTTAAAAGTTTTGCAGTGTAATGGGGCGCTTTAATATAATATAAGTTGCATATGGGCGAAAAAGGTCTCATAATCCGGCCCTGATTCTACAAGAAAAATGGTTACACGCAACGTCGCAAGTACTATTTATGACTATTTACGTATGGCGATTGGAACCGGTCCTCCCCACCTAGTTTTTAATCAATTCATGATGAAATATATAATTATATACCATTCTGAAGCAGCGGCGGCTCGGTGATATTCGGCGAGGAGGCTACGGAAGAAAATTTTGACTAAAACAGCAGCGGAATGTTTGCTTCCTCCATAAGAGTAAGTAGTGCAACACGAGAGGCATCTCTGTCTTAGCCTCCTCTACGTACATCCACGAACCGTCGCTGGCAAGGAGGGCGATTGTTAGTACGCGGTAATCCATAATTAAACTGAATTGGAAGATTCACCATTTGGTTTAAAAATACTTTCAATTTGAGGTTACAAATACATTTTAACTGGAGAAAATCGATGAATAACTTATGTGTTGATTTAATCAATACATAGCGTTATTCACGTTGGTGAAACGAAAACTGTCAATTTTATTCAATGAATAAATTTAATCGTTGAATAACGTTTAAGTTAGTAAATTTTTAACTGATGATGAAATATGTAATTGTATACCACTCCATCAAGTTTTTTGTTTTTTGGCATAGGTTTGACCATTCAGCCACTAACGATGATATAATTTAGCAGCACCTTAAATTATATTAAAATTAGGATGTACAAGGACACTCTTCACGCTAAGGGGTATATAAAGGCGGCTTGAAACACAAACAGGTATACCACGGTTCAAAGGCTTCTAGCACAGAGGAACTCTATCAAGTTAAATTTCCTTTTATAACAACAAATGATCGGAAGTATCGGTTATGCAATAAGATTAGAATTTTTCGAATTTGGCGCCATCAACCACTTCCATCGATCGATCGGTTCAAGAACCGGTGAAATGCGACTGTAATATTTACATTAGTGAACTTTATAACCTGCAAGCGGAATACCGCAAGAAATAAAATAAAGTTATCCAGGATGGCCGATCAACAGCCGGGTGTATTCAGTACGGTATTGGCGTACTCGGTTTTTATAATTTTAGCACCGATCTCTACATTTTTCGTGACGAAATTGGTAATTTTCGAGTGTAAGTATCACATGATTAAAATTACTTAACTGTAAACTGAAATTTAAATTAAAGTGCAGTCGGTGTACATAACGGTGCATAAAATGAATTGTTTTGTCGGGGGCAGTGTAACTGGGCCGAAATTATATTTTGCAAATTATTAAAAATTGCGTTATGCAACCCAGTGTACATACGAGAGAATAAATTGCATATATACAAAAGCCACCACAAAATTTACAGTTTCTTGTAGGGATGGGCGATATTTCAAGTATCTGTGATTTTTTACTGGTATTGAAAAATCACAGGTCGTTACTGTTACTAATAGGCGAATTTCACTGCTACTTAAAATCACTGTTAAAAGCAATGCTACTTAAAATCACTGCTACTTCAAATCACTGCTACTTCAAATCACTGCTACTTCAAATCACTATTACTTAAAATCAGTGTTACTTAAAATCACTGCTACTTAAAGTCACTGCTACTTCAAATCACTGCTACTTAAAACATAATTGTAAGAAGACGGTACAAGGTGGTATTTCTAAATGTTATTTAATATTCATTACTTTATTCTCCCATTTGTGCAGTGTATTGTATTTAAATTTCGAACAAATATTTAATAAAAAAAACAAATATTTATAAAACCCCATAGTATACCATATAAAATGAAATAAATTACAACTTATGTACTAACAATGATTAATTGATTAATTGAGATTTTATAAAAACGAAAAAATTGCCCGGCATGGAATTAAACCACGGACTCGCTGTGAGCAAAAGTGATGAGTCCGACGACCTAATAAACCCAAAATGACTCAAAATTCATTTTAATTTAAGATTCAGAGTAAATATCTAAACATACATTTTAATAATACCAGGAAACTAATTTTGGAATTGAAAACTTCATGAACTGAAAAAAAATATATAAAAACAATTTACCAAACTGCGAAAATCTCCAAATGCTTCTTGTTCAGGTGCTCAAAAAATTAAAATTAAAATCTTCAAAAATCCATATCTATTGAAAATTGTTGAATTTACAAAAACCAAATTGATTTCGAATAAGCGGTAGTACTTCAGCCATTGAGGATTTTTTTATGAAATTTTGTCTGCGCGTTTTATATTTTTTTTGCGATGTTTTCATTCAAGTGCTCAAAAAAATAAAACAAAAATTTTCAAAAATCCATATCCACTGAAAATTGTTGAATTTACAAAAACCAAATTAATTTTGAATAAGCGATACTTTTATCATTGAAGATACTTTTTAAAGGATTTTTTCCTACGCGTTTTATATTTTTTTCTGCGACGTTTCCATTCAAGTGCTCAAAAAAAATAAAACAAAAATTTTCAAAAATCCATATCTATACTGAAATTTGTTGAATTTCCAAAAACCAAATTGATTTTGAATAAGCGATACTTCGATCATTGAGGATACTTTTTGAAGGATTTTTTCCTACGTGTTTTATATTTTTTTCTGCGACGTTTCCATTCAAGTACTCAAAAAAAAACTAAAATTTTCAAAAATCCATATCTCTACTAAAAATTGTTGAATTTACAAAAACCAAATTGATTTTAAATAAGCAATACTTCGATCATTGAGGATACTTTTTGAAGGATTTTTTTCTACGCGTTTTATATTTTTTTCTGCGATGGTTTCATTCAAGTTTTCAAAAAAAAATTTTAAAAATCCGTATATCCATTAAAAATTGTTGGATTTACAAAAACCTAATTGAACAAGCGGCACTTTAGCCATTGAGGATATTATAAATGGAATTTTGTCTGCGCGTTTTATATTTTTTCTGCGATGTTTTCATTCAAGTGTTCAAAAAATTAAAACGGAAATCTTTAAAAATCCATATCTCTATTGAAAATTGTTGAATTTACATAAACCAAATTGATTTTGAATTACCGATTGTTCGGCCACCGAGGATGATTTCTTATGGAATTTTGACTGCATGTTTTATATTTTTTTCTGCGATGTTTTTGTTCAAGTGTTAAAAAATTAAAACGAAAATCTTCAAAAGGATTTTTGAAGATTTTCTGTATAAAAAATTGTTGAAACCAAATTGATTTCGAATAAGCGGTACTTCGACAATTAAGGATATTTTTTTATGGAATTTTTCCTGCAAGTTTTATTTTTTTTTCTGCAATGTTTTTGCTCAAAAAATTAAAACGAAAATTTTCAAATATCCATATCTCTATTGGTTAATAATTTTATTTCAAAATAATACTTCGAGAACAGAGCAATTCATCTTTCAAAAGATGCGATTTCTCAGAGGTAAAACCAAAATAGGAAAACATTTGCCACATTCCAATTTTTCAAATTTACTGAACAAACATTCTGTTATAAGATTCTGCAAAAATTTCTAAATACTTCTCGAATTTTGAAGTGAATTAAGGATAGTCGTAAGTTTATTTGGTATAGCAGATAATATAGCCAAAATATTAGTTTCAGTCACAAGTATAATATCAAAAGGAACAATTTACGTGACCAGGTGAACAAATATTAGCAGAATCATATCAAAAACATTTTTGAGAAACCAATAACAATGTCAGAAGGTGTTACGACGTTTACTAACCGTGATCACAGTCACTGTTTAAAATCACTGGTATTAGAAAGTAACAATCACAGGTAGCAAGGTGATTCAAAAGTAACAGTTTTGTCCATCTCTAGTTTCTTGTAATTAACTATTTGCTAAAACGTGCAGATCAGTTATCGGTAATAATTGGGGTGCTCAGTGGAGAAATGGAAAAGTCCATAAAATTCTTTGTTAAGTCATCAAGCCTTAAAGAGGTTTTTACTTTATTAATTTGCAACAAAATGTAGACAAAAATTACAAACAAATTCGCTAATTATAAACGAAATAAATTTGTGACTTGAATCATTTCTCCACTAAACGTAGATCGTACTAATGTGTACTGTGAGTGTGTTATGGACGAAATTTAGAAAAATGGACTTGATCCACTACTCTTCTGAGCACCCCAATTATAAGGTGTGAGCCACAAAGTTGGCCATGCCTGAGAGAGAAACATAGCAGTCATGTCTGAGATTCATTCATTTTTTAAATCTAATTCAATAGTCTCAAGATGTAATAATATAAGACATACCTCATTTATCTCACGGCCAACTCTGAAACAAAATTTTGTGGCTCACACGTCACGGGCCATCTAGTGGTTAGGCCCGCGACTTTTTGACCCATGTGGTACATAACTTTTTACTCCATCGCTGTAAAGGTAGTGAAGCTTTCAACAACCCCAATAACAAATTGTTTTGTTCCCCAGTGTAAATAGAACTATGAAAGCAATTTTGCTTCACAATTTTTTTTAAACTTTTGATCTCAGTTGTATCACTGCTGAGATCCTATTAAATACATTATAGAACCTACATAATTCTAAAAATTTAGAAGCAGACTTGGGTAAAGACGCAAAATTACTTTACTGATTATTACATTCTTTGTAAAACAAAATCCTAATGATATTGTTCAAAATACAAAATATGAAACTTTGAACATACGTCTTATTTGATAATCCGAAGAACTGAAAAGCTTTTGGTAAAATTTCGTACACCGGAAGTGGGTGTTTACCTTAACTGTTTTTTGTTTTTTTCCAATATTTTCTTAAATATGAACAATATCACAAAAACATTTAAACAAACATTAAAGACAACAAAGAAATGAACATCTTTTGTTTGAAAACATTTTTCATAAAATCATTTTTATTCGAGAATTTTTTTATTTTTTTATTTTGGTTTATAATTATAAAACGATAATAGTTACAGCAAATTTATGTTAACAATAAATGTAGAGTACACTAAAATGAACAACTTATAAAGAATAAGCTTTTTCGAAATCCCTTTAGTTTTTGAGTAAACTGCGTTTTTGAATTTAAAGTATAATTTTTCCATCTTTCATAATTTTGACGTTTGAAACGTCAGTTTCATCCGCTCGATGTACATTTAAAATATGATTTAAATTGAAAATAAACCATGAAAGCGTAAATATAAATGATACCATCAAGACGGAGAAAGTAACATGATGGCCACATCACCATTTTTTTAAATTAAATTAATAAATACATTTCTTTGTGTTTCAGCTATTTTAAGGACATCGAGCGTTTCCAGCAATGTGTGGTCCGCTGTAGCTGCAATTATCGTGCTGCATATTGCGCTAGGAATGTATATTTACAAAGCATATAGCGACGCCGGAAAGGCTAAACCGGAGAAAGATGACAAAGTCGATTAAGTCTATTTTAAACGTTTTATGTACTATTTTAAGTGTTACTAGAATTTTGTAATGCGATCAAAAATATACAATTATATTTATATTATGTTAATTATAGTTTCCTTCGCACGGACAGTGCAACGTTTTGGTATTGTATTGTAGTTAAGACTGTTCTCTCATGCCCACTTGCACCACAGCCGATTAACTTTAATCAGTGGTTTGTACTTCTTTAAAACACGAAAAATTCACAAATTGTTTAATTACACAATAACATACTCATCAAAGAGAGATATTCCCGGATTTTGACTTAAGACGTTTAATCATGATTAACTTTTTAACCACTGCGGTGCAAGTGGGCCTCGGTGTGTCTATTTCCCGTCTGTTCTTAGTCATTCTTCTCATTTGAGCGACGTAGGTAAGAGGCGTGTATGAGGAAACGTGGGTGGAAGCATAGGTGGTGTCTGAGAGGTTTAGGACCTGGAAAGGATTGAGACAGGGGTGTCCTCTGAGCCTGGTGCTGTCCAATCTATATATTAGTGAGTTAGAGGAATTGTTGAGGAAAGGACAGGAGGGGGGTTGGTGATTGGAAAGTGCGTATGCGGATGATATAGTGTTGATGGCGAGAGATTGGGAGGGAATGAAAGGCATGTTGAAAAGGGTGGACAGATGTATGCACAAGAGAGGACTGTGTGTGAATGTGTGAATGTGGAGAAAACGAAATGGATGAGGTTCAGGAATAAAGGGTGAGAGGGGAGAGTGGAAGAGGGAGGTGGTTGAGAGGGTGATTAAGAGTTATTTGGGTTTAAAATAACTCCGTAAGTTAATGTTAATTTCCCAACAACAACAAATCCTATTTATTGTTTATTGTTAAACCATTAATACCTCTGTAAATTACAATTTGAATCATTAAAAATCAATTTAACCATTAAAAAATTGCTGCGGCAATATTTATTATTGCAGGATTTTTATAGCACTTTTATTTCAAAAGATTAAAGGATTATATGTTTATCGGTGATTTAATGCTCAAAGTATCAAAATCATCGCTTAGAATTGCTATTTAAAAGCTTTTAAACATTTTACATTCCGATTTCCGTCCGTCGTCGCCATCTATTAGACGGAGGCTGAACTGCTAAGTGATGTTTTTGAACAGCGCCAAAATGCTTGAACTTTATACTTATTGTCAAAGTGTTAATATTTAGCAATGGGCTGCGCATGAAACGGTAGACGATTTAATTCTGAATCGAATGGTGTATAAAATAGCTAAGGAAATTTAGCGGTTTTCCTGTAATTTGCGAATGAAAATTAAGCACGACACACTTACCGACATTTACAGTTCACTGTAACATAAAAATTCAATAAAGAAGAATTTGCTATATTCTTCAATCAAATACGGGTTACAATACTAATTCCTGATTAATCATTCAACTATTTATATTGTTAATGCATTACAATAAGAGAAATATACGAGAAATCACAATCTAAGTAGAGGGCTCTACCTGTTATCGTGGGGATACACTAATTAACAATTTGTGGATGTAATAATTGTTGTAATAATAAAAGAATATTTAAAAACTTAAAAAGAATGTTGTCTCATGATTAAATAAATTCACTTGTGGATATTTACGTACTTAAATTGCAGAAACAATATTTTATAATATACACGCCTAATCCCAAGCAACCCGATATACGCATAACTCGAATTAATTTACTATTAAAAACTTCTAATTTTATACGTAACAGGGACAAAACCATAAGTGTAATCCTGAGTAAAGTTTCAAAAATAGTGGGAATATTTAAGTATTTAAAATGCGGAAACAATGGTATTATATAAACGCCTACTTGTAGGCAACCCAATATACTATAACTAATATTATCTTTATTAAAAACTTCTAATTTTGAATATAATAGGGACACAAGCATGAGTGTAATCCTTAGCAACGCTTTAAAAATATTACACTTATGGTTTTGTCTCTGTTACGATTAAAATTTGAAGTTTTAAATAATAAACCATTATTAGTTATACATATATTGGGTTGCCTGTAAGCAGGCGTTTATATAATATAATTATTTCTGCAATTTAAATACTTTAATATTCACATTATTTTTTAAGCTTTACGGAGGATTACACTTGCGTGTAATGTTTTGTCCCTGTCACGTTTAAAATTGGAAGTTTTTAGTAATGAATTAATATTATGTATGCGTGTATTGCATTGTCTGTAAGTAGGCGTTTATGTAATATAATTATTTTTGTAATTTAAATACTTATTTTATATTCGCACTATTTTTGAAGCTTTACTGAGGATTACACTTATGGTTTTGTCACTGTCACCTTTAAAATTGGAAGTTTTTTACAGTAGTTATGCGTTTATCGGGTTGCCTGCGATTAGGCGGATATATTATAATGTATTGTTTCTGCAATTTAAATACGAAAATATCTTCAAGTAAATTTATTTGATTATAAGATACCAGTCTTCTTAAGTTTTTAAATATTCTTTCATTATTAAAACAATTATTAAATCCACAAATGAAAACGTAGTTTGTCCCCACGATAACAGAGGGTACCCTCTATGAAGATTAGGATTCCTCATATATTTCTCTTATTGTAATGCATTTATAATACAAAAAGTTAATTGAATAATCAGTAATAAGTATTGGGACCCGTATTTCATTGAAGAATATAGCAAATTGTTGTGCATTTAGGTTTTAAGTTACAGTGAACTGTAAATGTCGGTAAGTGTGTCGTGCTTAATTTTCATTCGCAAATTACGAGAAAACCGCTAAATTGCCTCAGCTATTTTATACACCATTCGATTGGGAATTAAATAGTCTATCGTTTCGTGTACAGCGCATTGCTGAATATTAACACTTTGATTATAAGAATAAAGTTCGAGCATTTTGGCGCTGTTCAAAAACATCACTTAGTAGTTCGGCCATCGTCGAATAGATGGCGACGAGGCGTGGAAATGCGATTGTAAAATGTTTAAAAGCTTTTAAATAGTAATTCTGAGGCATGATTTTGATAATTTGATCGTTAAATCATCTCAAAACTTGTAAAACTTTACTATTTTCAAATAAACGTGCCGTAAAAATCCCGGAATAATGTATAACGAAGTAGAAGCTTCCTACATAACAAATATAAATAATTATTAGTTACACGTGTATTGGGTTGCCAGTAAGTAGGCGTTTATATAATATAATTATTTCTGCAATTTAAATACTTAAATATTACCACTATTTTTGAAGCTTTACTAAGGATTATATTTATGGTTTTGTCGCTGTCACGTTTCGAATTGGAAGTTTTTAATAATAAATTAATATTAGGTATGGGTGTATTGCGTTGTCTGTAAGTTGGCGTTTATGTAATATAATTATTTCTGCAATTTAAATACTTAAATATTACCACTATTTTTGAAGCTTTACTGAGGATTACACTTATGGTTTTGTCACTGTCACGTTTAAAGTTGAAAGTTTTTAATAATAAATTAATAGTACTTGTGCGTATATGGGGTTGCCTGTGATTAGGCGGATATATTATAATGTATTGTTTCTGTAATTTAAATTCGAAAATATCTACAAGTACATTTATTTTATTATAAGATAACATTCTTTTTAGGTTTTTGAATATTCTTTCATTATTAAAACAATTATTAAATCCACAAATGAAAACGTAGTTTAGCCCCACGATAACAGAGGGTGCCCTCTATGAAGATTAGGATTCCTCATATATTTCTCTTATTGTAATGCATTTATAATATAAAAAGTTAATTGAATAATCAGTAATAACTGTTAGAACCCGTATTTCATTGAAGAATATAGCAAATTGTTGTGCATTTAGTTTTTAAGTTACAGTGAACTGTAAATGTCGGTAAGTGTGTCGTGCTTAATTTTCATTCGCAAATTACAAGGAAACCGCTAAATTGCCTCAGCTATTTTATACACCGTTCGATTCGGAATTAAATCGTCTATCGTTTCGTGTACAGCGCATTGCTGAATATTAACATTTTGATTATAGGTATAAAGTTCGAGCATTTTGGCGCTGTTCAAAAACATTACTTAGCAGTTCGGCCATCGTCGAATAGATGGCAACGAGGCGTGGAAATGCGAACGTAAAATGTTTAAAAGCCTTTATATAGTAATTCTGAGGGATAATTTTGATAATTTTAAAGTTAAATCACCTACAAACTTGTAACCCTTTAATATTTTCCAAATAAACGTGCCGTAAAAATCCTACATTAATTTTAATGATTTAAACGGTAATTTATGGAGGGATTAAAGGTTTAATAATAAATAATGAAGTAAGGTTTGTTGAATTTAAGAATAATTATCTAATTTGGTTGAAAAGTCGAGTGCGAAAAACCCCAAAATGCACACCCATAACTTGGCGCCAAATCGTCGTAGGAACTTCGTTCTTTGAGTCCTGCATAGGGAATTGATCAAATTTTGATGCCTTTATGGTGGATCGAGTCGACAATTTTTTTCCAACTCCGTACACATCGTCAAAGTTGGGCATAGTTTACTGAAAAAGCTTTTTTTCACAGGGTTGCTAGAGGGGGGCGGAAGGGTTTACGCTTAAGTTCGCATGCATGACTTTAAAGAAGACACTTCAAAGTTTTCCGCCCTCAAAGATTCATCACAATCGATTGAAAATACGAGTTATGACGTTATGAAAATGGTCACGAATTTCATGTTTTTTTTTCACCTGTGTATTCAAATGAAATATCCATGTTCAGTTATATCTGTCAGTACATTAATACATCATTAGTGCCACGCGAAATGTTGGCAATAAAGTAATGTATTCAGTGAAAAATGTTAAATTTTGTGGGAAATAATTAATTTTTTATAATAAATTAGGTTGAGAACAAAATTATTCAATACATTAATTCTCTTATTTTTTTGTAGAATCAACTGGCGTCGTCAGTTTTCTCGTATCTCGTTTCTCCATCATAACACCCGCAGACCGGTTTCGACCTTTCAGGTCTCATCAGTGCAGTTAATGTGCAGTCAATTGCTGATGGGAAACCTAGCAACTAACTGCAATGATGAGTACTGAAAGGTCGAAACCGGTCTGTATGTGTAGTGACGGGGAAACAATATTGATGTTTATTTTATTATTGTTACATTTTCCGCCGTTGGTATATTCAAATATCTGTCACTTAGATTGGGTTTAGTACAACATTCAGGCAATAGATTCCGCCACTTTGATGTTTCTACCTTTAACTAATAAACATATTTATAAATGTATTATGTTTAAATTTGAAACTCTTCCGAATCTAAGAAATTCGGGCCTGGACTCCACGGAACCTCCGGCGCCGCTGAGTATCTTTAAAAAAGTACACCTTCTTGCTAATAGCTCACAATTAAGTACTATATTATAAATTACGGGTGGCATAATTTGGCAATTAGGTAAAATGCTTTCATGGATTAAAATTAGAAGGGATTCCCCCAATGTCATTCTGTTCTTGTTCCTTACAATTTTCCAGTAAATTAAATGTTATTGCTTATTAATTACATATACAATCATCTTTATGGAAGAATAACTACGCAAACTAACGATTATATAATTAATTAAAAAGTCATTTTCACCGGCCATCGACCTGAGGAAAAGTTACAATACATTCCGTCAATAGGATTTGCGTTATTCCACGCGAACACGATGAAAATTGATGAAAAATTGCAATTATTTTAATGACGCGAAAAAAATACAAAAACAATTGCTACTCACTTGAAACTTCTCAGGATCACTCAATATGAATTAAAGATTGATTTGGTGGAAAATTACAACACATTCCGTCAAAAGCATTTGCGTTATTTCACGCGAACACGATGAAAATTGTTGAAAAATTGTAATTATTTTAATGGCGCGAAAAAAAATATAAAAACAATAGCTACTCACTTGAAACTTCTCAGTATCACTCAATATGAATTAAAGATTGATCTGGTGAAAAATTACAACACATTCCATCAAAAGCATTAGCGTTATTTCACGCGAACACGATGAAAATTGATGAAAAATTGTAATTATTTTAATGACGCGAAAAAAAATATAAAAACAATTGCTACTCAGTTGAAACTTCTCAGTATCACTCAATATGAATTAAAGATTGATTTGGTGAAAATTTACAAAACATTCCGTCAATAGAATTTGCGTTATTTCACGCGAACACGATGAAAATTGATGAAAAATTGTAATTATTTCATTGACGCGAAAAAAAAAATAAAAACAATTGCTACTCACTTGAAACTTCTCAGGATCACTCAATATGAATTAAAGATTGATCTGGTGAAAAATTACAACACATTCCATCAAAAGCATTAGCGTTATTTCACGCGAACACGATGAAAATTGATGAAAAATTGTAATTATTTCATTGACGCGAAAAATCAAAATAAAAACAATTGCTACTCACTTGAAACTTCTCAGGATCACGCAATATAAATTAAAGATTGATTTGGTGAAAAATTACAACGCATTCCGTCAATAGAATTTGCGTTATTTCACGCGAACACGATGAAAATTGATGAAAAATTGTAATTATTTCATTGACGCGAAAAAAAAAATAAAAACAATTGCTACTCACTTGAAACTTCTCAGGATCACTCATTATGAATTAAAGATTGATTTGGTGAAAAATTACAACACATTCCGTTAATAGCATTTGCGTTGTTTCACGCGAACACGATGAAAATTGATGAAAAATTGTAATTATTTCATTGACGCGAAAAAAATATAAAAACAATTGCTACTCACTTGAAACTTCTCAGGATCACTCAATATGAATTAAAGATTGATTTGGTGAAAAATTACAACGCATTCCGTTAATAGCATTTGCGTTATTTCACGCGAACACGATGAAAATTGATGAAAAATTGTAATTATTTTAATGACGCGAAAAAAATATAAAAACAATTGCTACTCACTTGAAACTTCTCAGTATTACTCAATATGAATTAAAGATTGATTTGGTGAAAAATTACAACATATTCCGTCAATGGCATTTGCGTTATTTCACGCGATCACGTTGAAAATTGATGAAAAATTGTAATTATTTTAATGACGCGAAAAAAATATAAAAACAATTGCTACTCACTTGAAACTTCTCAGTATCACTCAAAATGAATTAAAGATTGATTTGGTGTAAAATTACAACACATTCCGTCAACAGCATTTGCGTTATTTCACGCGAACACGATGAAAATTGATGAAAAATTGTAATTATTTTAATGACGCGAAAAAAATATAAAAACAATTGCTACTCAGTTGAAACTTCTCAGTATCACTCAATATGAATTAAAGATTGATTTGGTGTAAAATTACAACACATTCCGTCAACAGCATTTGCGTTATTTCACGCGAACACGATGAAAATTGATGAAAAATTGTAATTATTTTAATGACGCGAAAAAAAAATATAAAAACAATTGCTACTCACTTGAAACTTCTCAGTATCACTCAATATAAATTAAAGATTGATTTGGTGAAAAATTACAACACATTCCGTTAATAGCATTTGCGTTATTCCACGCGAACACGATGAAAATTGATGAAAAATTGTAATTATTTTAATGACGCGAAAAAAAAATATAAAAACAATTGCTACTCACTTGAAACTTCTCAGGATCACTCAATATGAATTAAAGATTGATTTGGTGAAAAATTACAACACATTCCGTTAATAGCATTTGCGTTATTTCACGCGAACACGATGAAAATTGATGAAAAATTGTAATTATTTTAATGACGCGAAAAAAATATAAAAACAATTGCTACTCACGTGAAACTTCTCAGTATCACTCAATATGAATTAAAGATTGATTTGGTGAAAAATTACAAAACATTCCGTCAATAGAATTTGCGTTATTTCACGCGAACACGATGAAAATTGATGAAAAATTGTAATTATTTCATTGACGCGAAAAAAATATAAAAACAATTGCAACTCACTTGAAACTTCTCAGTATCACTCAAAATGAATTAAAGATTGATTTGGTGAAAAATTACAACACATTCTGCCAATGGCATTTGCGTTATTTCACGCGAACACGATGAAAATTGATGAAAAATTGTAATTATTTTAATGACGCGAAAAAAAAAATATAAAAACAATTGCTACTCACTTGAAACTTCTCAGTATCACTCAATATGAATTAAAGATTGATTTGGTGAAAAATTACAACACATTCCGCCAATAGCATTTGCGTTATTTCACGCGAACACGATGAAAATTGATGAAAAATTGTAATTATTTTAATGACGGGAAAAAAAAATATAAAAACAATTGCTACTCACTTAAAACTTATCAATATCACTCAATATGAATTAAAGAATGATTTGGTGGAAAATTACAATACATTTCGTTAATAGCACTTGCGATATTTCATGCAAACCTGATGTAAATTAATGAAAAATTGTAATAATTTTGTTGACTCATACAATATATAAAAACAATTGCTACGTGGAAGATTTCCAGGTTGCGCCAGATTTAAACGTTTCAAGGAAACGTACACCTTCTTAGTAGATATTAAAAGTGAGAACCATAAAAAGGGTTAACTGTCAAGTTTTTCTGTTAACAACTTTTTGTTATTTCAAAATTATTGTTACCAAAAAAAAACACCTTTATTGGCATATACATATTTACATCATTATATTAGCATTATTTCTCCTGCACTCCTTTTTCCTCCCCAATATCTGGAGCATCTTTATCACGGCCCCATCCTCTTTCATCCCTTCCGCTACCCTCTTATTCCTTTTCCCTCCCACCCATTCCTCATTCACTCCCTCACGTTGGGGGTGAACAAAATACCCTTATATTTACATCAGAATAGATTTTAAGCTCAGAGTCAGTTTTATTTTCAATAAAATGATAGTGACCAACAGTAATCATTTTTAAGTACTAATTTATGTATCTCGCATCAAGGCACTATTTTATCAATGTTGCGTTGAGAGAAGAGATGTTTGTGTAAAGTTCTGTATCGTCTGTATATGCCAGAAGGCAAACCTAACAGTATTTAAGATGGAATGAATGGAAATAAGAATCAACGGTCCTAGATTTGAACCTTGAGGAACCCAGATTCCATGCCAAATTTGTAAGAATGGGATCCATTGTAATTTACATAGTGGATACAATCTGATAAATAGGATTTTAGGTCGCTCCTTGTTATCTATAAATAACATCTGATGTATGTTGTGAGATCGAGACAAGATTAGTGATTTTAGATCAATCAATATTAAATTATTTTGGCTGAGAGAGATAAGGGATTTTTAAAGATTGTATTATAGATAACAGGCTCAAATACTTAGATAAGTTGCCAAGTAACAAAATTGGACGGTAGCTTCAAAGAAAATGTTTATCAAACACTTGAGAAACTCTCACTTGTTGCAGATGCATTAAATAAATTTAATAAAGACAAAAAGTAGCCTGAATATTTGAATATTCAACCTGTTCGTAACTCTGCAAAGCAAAATGAAGTCTTACTAAGACTATAAACAAATAACTTATTGAAACAACTACTTCCCAAACATTAGAAAATGGTGTTACTTTCTCTGACTTGATGGTATCATTTATATTTACGCTTTAATGTTTTATTTTCAATTGAAATCATATTTTAAATGTACATCGAGCGTTGTGTAAACTCCGATGAAATTGACGTTTAAAACGTCAAAATCATGAAAGATGGAAAAATTATATTTCAAATTAAAAAATTCAGTTTACTCAAAAACTAAAGGGATTTCGAAAAAAACGTATTCTTTATAATTTGTTCATTTTAGCATTATCTACAATTATTATTAACATACATTTGCTGTAACTATTATCGTTTTATAATTATAAACCAAAAATTAAAAAAAAAACAATTTTTTTTCTCTCGAATAAAAATGATTTTATGAAAAATGTTTTCAAGCAAAAGATGTTCATTTCTTTGTTATCTTCAATGTTTGTTTAAATGTTTTTGTGATATTTTTTATATTTAAGAAAATATTGGCAAAAAACAAAAAACAGTTAAGGTAAACACCCACTTCCGGTGTACGAAATTTTACCAAAAGCTTTTCAGTTCTTCAGATTATCAAATAAGATGGATGTTCAAAGTTTCATATCAATTGCTCTATTAGTTTTTGAGAAACAGACACAATTTTTTTTTCCAGAAATTGTTGAAATGGCATCTAGGGACCCCAAAACGGATATTTCCGTAAAAAAAATGTTGAAAAAAAAATCAATACTTTCTCGTACTTCGTAACGGAGAAAGTAAAAAACACAGAGACACACTTCACGCACCCAGGGGCCAATCAGAGTGACGTGAAGTTTCTTGGTGGTATAAATACATTTAGAATTGTAATTTAAACTTAATGAAGTATGTATTTTTCATTTGTAAAATAATGCCCACTTTGCTGAAAAAAACTTTTTACCTACCAATAAATTATCCTCGATCCCTGATATGATATTTTGATCAAGAAGGAATTTTAGTGATTTAAGATATTCCAAGGAACTCCTACAGATGTCATCAGTACCGTGATCAATGCGAAAAACCTCGAAAATATTTATTCAAGTCATGGTATCTTCTATTTAATAACAATTTTTTTTGACGTATAGAAACCCCGAATCAAACCAGTGCTTTCTTTAGGAAATCATTCCAAAGCCAATTTTTTAGCAAAAGTAAGAAGGGGGTACTTTTTCAAATTTTCATCAAAAATTTTGAATCGCCAATTTTAATGAAATCCGACTAATTGACACACAAGGAACACATATTTGAAATCCGCGTTCAAATTGGATTTTCCGTTCAGCCGCTACGGCCGTTCGAAGTCTGAAAAAATCGACTTTTCTCAAAATTTTCCATAAAGTTCATGGTGACTTGTTAACTTTTTTGCATTTTTTCCTAGATGAAATTTTTTAACGCCAATCGTTTTATCTCGTTCTTCTGATGAAGAAAAAGGGTCTACGATGATAATTAAAAAAAGTTGATTTGTTCGATTTTTTCCATTTTCGAGTTTTCTTTGCTGACGCGTCACGGGCTTCAAATTGATATTTGTTCTTGCGAAAATACATTTTCTGAAGCGTCTTGAAGGGATCTTTCCAGTGATGTATAGAAACCCCGAATCGAACCAGTGGTTTCTTCAGGAAATCATTTCAAATGCAATTTTTGGGAAAAAGTAAGATGGATGATTTTTCAGGTTTTCGTCAAAAATTTTGAATCGCCAATTTTAATGAAATCCGACTAATTGACACACAAGGAACACATATTTGAAATCCGCGTTCAAATTGGATTTTCCGTTCAGCCGCTACGGCCGTTCAAAGTCTGAAAAAAACGACTTTTCTCAAAATTTTCGATAAAGTTCATGGTGACTTGCTAACTTTTTTGTATTTTTTCCTAGATGATATTTTTTAACGCCAATCGTTTTATCTCGTTCTTCTGATGAAGAAAAAGGTATTACATAAGGGTCTACGATGATTATTAAGAAACTTGATTTTTTCGATTTTTTCCATTTTCGAGTTTTCTTTGCTGACGCGTCACAAGCTTCAAATTGACATTTGTTCTTGCGAAAATACATTTTCTGAAGCGTCTTGAAGGGATCTTTCCAGTGATGTATAGAAACCCCGAATCGAACCAGTGGTTTCTTCGGGAAATCATTTCAAATGCAATTTTTGGGAAAAAGTAAGAAGGGGGGACCCTTGGATGATTTTTCAGGTTTTCGACAAAAATTTTGAATCGCCAATTTTAATGAAATCCGACTAATTGACACACAAGGAACACATATTTGAAATCCGCGTTCAAATTGGATTTTCCGTTCAGCCGCTACGGCGGTTCAAAGTCTGAAAAAATCGACTTTTCTCAAAATTTTCGATAAAGTTCATGGTGACTTGCTAACTTTTTTGCATTTTTTCCTAGATGATATTTTTTAACGCCAATCGTTTTATCTCGTTCTTCTGATGAAGAAAAAAATTACATAAGGGTCTACGATGATTATTAAGAAAGTTGATTTTTTCGATTTTTTCCATTTTCGAGTTTTCTTTGCTGACGCGTCACAAGCTTCAAATTGATATTTGTTCTTGCGAAAATACATTTTCTGAAGCGTCTTGAAGGGATCTTTCCAGTGATGTATAGAAACCCCGAATCGAACCAGTGGTTTCTTCAGGAAATCATTTCAAATGCAATTTTTGGGAAAAAGTAAGAAGGGGGGACCCTTGGATGATTTTTCAGGTTTTCGTCAAAAATTTTGAATCGCCAATTTTAATGAAATCCGACTAATTGACACACAAGGAACACATATTTGAAATCCGCGTTCAAATTGGATTTTCCGTTCAGCCGCTACGGCCGTTCAAAGTCTGAAAAAATCGACTTTTCTCAAAATTTTCGATAAAGTTCATGGTGACTTGCTAACTTTTTTGCATTTTTTCCTAGATGATATTTTTTAACGCTAATCGTTTTATCTCGTTCTTCTGATGAAGAAAAAGGTATTACATAAGGGTCTACGATGATTATTAAGAAAGTTGATTTTTTCCATTTTCGAGTTTTCTTTGCTGACGCGTCACGGCCTTTAAATTGACATTTGTTCTTGCAAAAGTACATTTTCTGAGGGGTCTTGAAGCGATCTTTTCAGTGACATATAGAAAACCCGAATCGGACCAGTGGTTTTTTGAAGAAATCACTTAAAAATCGAACCAGTGGTTTTTCCAGGAAATAATTTTTAATGCAATTTTTGAGTAAAAGTAAGAATGGCGGACCCTATAATTTTTCAAGTTTTCGTCAAAAATTAAAAATCGCCAATTTTAATTGATTCCGACTAATTTGCACCCAAGGAACACAGATTTGAAAACCGCGTTTGATTTGGATGCTTCGTTTAGCCGCTACGGCTATTCAAAGTCTGAAAAATCGACTTTTCATAATTTTTCATAAAATCCATGGTGACGCCAACATTTTTACAATTTTTGCTAGATGAAAACACCAGTCGATGTAGCTCGTTCTTATGACGAAAAACAGGTATTACATAAAGGTCCACGATGATTATTAAAAAAGTTGATTTTTTCGAGTTTTCTTTGCTGACGCGTCACCGGCTTCAAATTGATATTCGTTCTTGCGCAAATATATTTTCTGAAGGGTTTGGAAGAGATCTTTTCAGTGATGTATAGAAAACCCGAATCGAACCAGTGTTTTTTTCAGTAAATCATTTCAAAACCAATTTTTGAGCAAAAAAAAAATTAATGATATCTCATTTTGTTTAAGTGTATTTGCTTGTTATCATATATAATTATAAATATTTGAGTGCTATTGATATGCGTATACGTGTCCTTTAAAATATCAAATATGTAATACAGAGTTATAAAATTATATCGACGTAGATAAATTGTATATAATTACAAAATGTTTCGGTCGCGTGGCCACGATTTGTTTTAATATCTACATTGAATAATAAATCTCAACAAGTACTTATTAAATCTAAATTCAAATGCAATTAAGTTGTTTACGATTAAAAAGAAAATATCATATTTTTTTAAATGACATTTACGTCCATTATTTGAAATATATACAGTAGAGTGGTTCTTATTTTAGAAGTATATGAAAATCAACGGGAAACTTGTTCGTATAGATGAAAAACTAATAACCGTAAATTTTGAGCCATATCGAACAGTGCGTATCCTTGCCCTCTAAAATTTGAAAAAGTGGGTTTATTCCCTTTTTTTTTTATTTTGGTCCACCCTAATATTAAACGGTCCACCCTAATGGCCAAATTATATATTATGTCGATAGAGGACGTTAATGTGAATCCAAAACGAGTTTATTTGTTGAAATTGGACTAAAATTGACGAAGTTGTTAATGTTTTACGAAACTACAAGCCAAAGATTCAAAATATCGGCCGGAAAATCAAAAACCCTGGACTAAAAGTAAAAAATGCAGACCGAAAACTTGAGAATTTAGGTAAAGGAAAATTAATTTGCCATTTTCACCCCCAAAATAATATGCTCAGAGTAAATTTCTGGCCAGAAACTCGGAAATAATAGCCAGAAAATAAAAAATAAAATCACCCAACAAAATCAATCATTCAAGTTAAAAAATCTAAAAAATATGAAGAAAATCATAAATTTAGACCAAAGTCGAAAATTCGGGACTAAAAATCAAAAATGCAGATTAAAAAAATTGAACAAAATTTCGGCCAAAATAAGGAAAAATTTATACCGCAAAGTCGAAAATGCAAGTAAAAAATCTAAAATAGAGGCCAAAAAAATGAAAAATCAACAATCGTGGCCAAAAATCAAACATTTTGACTCGGGCCTAAAAATAAAAAATGCAGACCAAACAAAACGAAATTTTCTGCCAAAATAAAGGTAATGTAGGACAGAAGATTCTGCATTTAGACTAAGAAATCGAAAATGCAGGTCAAAAATCAGAAATATATATTTAAAAAAATCCACAATCGGGACCAAAAAATCCAAAATTTTAACCAAAACTCGAAAACTCTGGTTTAAAAATAAAAAATGTAGACACAATAATCAATCATTCAGGTTACAAATTCAAACTATAGGACCAAAAATAAGAAATTCGAGCCTAAAAATAAAAAATACGGATCAGAAAATTGAAAATTTAGGCCAAAATAAAGAATATTTCGACTGAATGATCACAAAAGACCAAACAATTAGTGAACAATCGAAAAAAAACAGGCCAAAAATCTTAAATATGAGCCAAAAAATTAAAAATCCCGGTCTAGAAATAAAAAAATGGTGACCAAAAAATTGAAAATTCAAGTAAAAGAAAAACAATTGTTCTTATATATTTTTATATTAATAAAATTAATTTAATTTTTCATAATTTCGCGCTCTGTTCAAAAAATTCACACAATTTGATAAAGGTTTGTGTCCAACTTTTTCCAAAATCATCATGTCGAATGAATTTTGAATTTTGAGTTGATTTTTATATTTATTTCAAGCCACCAAAATTATAACAATTTTTTGCGATTTTTCGCAGTGATGACATGAAATTATGACAAAATCTGGTGACGGTGTATAAGCAGTTTTCCGGATAATAATAATCTCAAATGATTTTTGAGTAATTTCGGAAAATTTTAAGTTTTTGTTTGACAATTGTTTTTGTAAATTCTTGAGAGCATTAAAATGATTAAAATTTTCCAAAAGTTCACGTGCTGTTCAAGTAAAAAATTGGTTTTGATATTTATCCAAATTTTCCCAATATCATAATTTCGAATAAATTTTAAGTTATTTTGGAAGGTTTTAAATCGTTGGCAGTTGTTTTTATATATATTGTAAGCCACCAAAATTATAACAATCTTTTTCCGATAATTCGCACTGATTACAAGAAATTATCACAAAATCTGGTGATAGTGTGTAAGTATTTGTTTACTTAATAATAATCTCTAATGATTTTTGAGTAATTTTAGAAAATTTTGAGTCCACAACAATTGTTTTTGTATTTTTTTTGAGAGCATTAAAATTATTACAATTTTCATAATTTCACGCGCTGTTCGAATAGAAGTATCACAAAATTTGGTTCAGGTGTGTATCCAGATTTTCCCAAAATCGTAATTTCGAATGATTTTTGAGTTATTTTGGAAAGTTTTGATTTGATGGCAATTGTCTTTATATTTATTTAAAGCCACCAAAATTATAACAATTTTTCACGATTTTTCGTGATAACTGATTACATAAAATCTGCTGATTTTTCACATAATAATAATAATTTCGAATGAATTCTAAGTAATTTTAGAAAATTTTAAGTCGACAAGAATTGTTTTTATATTTGTTTGAGAGCTTTAAAATAATTACAATTTTCCATAATTTCGTGCGTTGTTCAAATAAATGTACACAAAATTTGGTTTTGGTGTGTATCCAGATTATTCCGAAATCATAATTTCGAATGTATTTTGAGTTATTTTAGAAAGTTTCAAATCGATGGCAATTATTTTTGTATTTATTTGAAACCATTAAAATTACTAGAATTTTTCATAGTTTCGCGCGCTATTGAAATAAAATGTATGTAAAATTTGACGTTGGTATGGATCTATCTTTTCAGGAAAATATAATCTCGATTGAATTTTGAGAAATTTTGGAAATAGAACCATAACCACAAGTATTGCATTTATCAGTGAGATCCCTTTCATCTGCTTTAGACAAGTGTAAAATAAGTGACAGAAATGCCGCGCATCTTCTAATTACCGTCGATGAGGGATTAGGTCACAAAACATCGAAATATACAAGTATGATATAACTGAAACATTCACAACTCTGTCAATTTGAGTCAGATTTTAACAAATAAATTCGTTTTGAATTCGTATTAACATCCTCTGTTGGCAAAGTATATCATTTGACCATTAGGGTGGACCGTTTAATATTAGGGGGGTTAAAATGAAAAAAAGGGGGAAAAAACGATTTTTTTTCAAATTTTAGACGCCCAGGGCTCGGTTAGGTCATGATCGATATAGCTCAAAATTTACAGTTATAAGTTTTTTATCTATACGAATAAGTTTCCGGGTTGTCCCGTTGATTTTCACATACTTCGAAACTCCACCATATATGCTAAAACCACTCTAATATACAGGGTGTCACAAATAAACAAAATGAAGTCTTACAACAGGCATGTGGGCCGCATGCGACCCACTTACAAGCCCGGCAAGGTTGGTATCAAATATTAAAAAAAAAAATTTTTTTTTTTGGCCTGGGATGCATGTCCATGTGGCCAGCTCTAGCAAAAAAAAAAAAAAAAAATTATATACAAGGTAAAAATAATTATTTTTTGTTTAGTTTCAATTGTAGTTTTTTCTTTGGTAATGCGGCCCGCTGCTTGTGTGTAATACTTGATGTGGCCCTTGGTGGTAAACGACTTTCACATGCCTGTCTTACAAAGACTAAGAACGAATAACTTATCAGAACAACTATTTCCCTGGCTAACGCCACGGTGAATATTGAATTATAAAGGGTGATTCAATTGGTATTTCCATGTAAAAGATATTAAAAAGAACGCGGAGAAATTGGAAAATATAAAACATATTTATTTGCCCTTTGAGGTTAGTTCATTATAATTATGTATGATACCGTGTAAATATAATCCGTTTGTGAAAATTTTCGACTACTCCGTGACACAAATCAGGTTCTATGTCGGCTATTTCGCGCCGGATCCCCTGTTTCAGCTCTCCAATGGTGTTTGGTTTATTCTTGTAGACTCTGCTCTTTGGATAGCGCCAAAAAAAAAAAACTGCGGGAGTTAAATCACATGATCGCGGCGGCCAATTTATGTCGCCGTTACGTGAAATAATTCGACCTGAAAACTTGCCGCGCGTATCATTTCTCTTGCTGTGTGGCAGGTGGCACCGTCCTGTTGAAAACAGAAATCTTCGCTGTCCCCCCTTAAGACTATATCAAAATTTAAATTCATATTGGATGCAATGTTTCTGATAAAGCAAATAAAACTTAAGGGGCCCAGGTTAGACTTTTGAGGCACATCGCTTGTCAACATATTGAATCCATTTACTTACAATATCACCTAAGAAGAGAGCATAATATTTGGGAAAACCCATGATTAGACAGTTTTCCAATTATGAGGACATCGATAGCTTTTTGAAAGTAATAATAAATCGCATCAACTTGCCGAAAATGGGAAAATTTAAGAGGTTGACCAGATGCCGACGGATTGTTGCTGTTTTGAGACGTGCTTATAAATTTTCGTCGAAACGTTAATTTCATATAATTCAGCAAGGTTATGTATTAAAGCGATAGTCCTATCTCATTGATGTTTATCGATATTGTTGACTAATATTGATAACATTATTGTTAATATAAATCAAACATTGAATCAATTTGTGTAAACATTTAAGTAATAATACTTGTACCTTATTCTTATCAGTAATCTAACAATCAGTTTTTAAACGGCACTCCAGAGACACTTTAAATCCCATAATCTTCGTTAGTGACGTTCATTCATTATTGAGCGATAAACAAGCCAGGGGAGATTCTTTACGTAATCTACCTAGCTATGAAGGGAGACAATTGAATGAAAAGTCATATTTTATTTTTCGTTGTCAAAAAATTCGCAATTAAACTCCTATAGTATATAGTGTATCAAGGGCCGAAAATAGGCTTTAGCAACAAAAAGCACAATTTTTTAAAGCTGAAAAATGCCATTTTTAACAATTAAAAAACTATCGAAAAATGCTGCTTTTAATAGCTGAAAAATTCCATTTGTATAGGTGGGAAATACCCTTTTTGACAGTTGAAAATATCATTTTCGACAGTTTAATAATACATCTCTTAATAGCGAAACATATCATTCTTGACAACTGCAATAAACCATTATTAACAATTGCAACACACCATTATTGTCAGCTAAGAAATACAATTTAATGCCATATTTGTGATTTTTTCATCTTCCAATTTTTGGTTTTCAAAAATTCGAATAACTAAAATGTTTATTTTGATATTTTTTTAAATATATTTATCAACAATTGAACAGTACTTTTATATAAAATTATTGGTAATATTTTAGTAGTAATTTTCTTTTCAGTTTCGTATAAATATGTTACCCCATTTTTGCCAAGATTTGACCTTGAAACGCTCGAAAAATAAGATTTTATTTTTTTAATCACTAAAAATTATTATAATAATCTGAAGAATTCACATATATTTTTTACCCAAATAAAAGTTTATTTCGGGTATTATTTTTTTTAAGTTTAACAATTTTTTTCGCCCTTTCTAACCTTGAAAAAATTTACTTAATTTGGATTATATTGGTATAAAAATATTTATGATTTTTTTCAGATTTTTATAGTGGTTAAAAACAAAAACCCATTTTTCGAGGGTTTCATAGTCATATCTTGACAAAAAATTGGGTTGTTTATACGAAACTGAAAAAAAATTAATACTGAAATACTAATAATAATTTTACATAAAATGACGGTCCAACTGTTGATAAATATACAAAAAATTTCGTAAAAATATTAGTTATTCGAATTTTTGAAGTTGTCGCAACAAACGTTGGAAGATGAAAAAAGTCACATAGATGGTATTTATTGATAGCAATCATATGACGAAATAAAATTTTAAATTACACTTTTTCAAGACTTTTAAGCATTTTTTCGGGACAATTTTTTTAGTACTCTTTGTCATTTTTTTCAAGACAATTTTTTCTAGTACCCTTTTTGGCATTTTTTTTCAGTTCACTTTTTCAAGACTTTTTAGCATTTTTTGGGACAATTTTTTTTAGTACTCTTAAGACTATTTGGCATTTTTTCCGAGACAATTTTTTTCAGTACTCGTTTTGGCATTTTTTCAGTTCACTTTTTCAAGACTTTTTAGCATTTCTTTGGGACAATTTTTTTTTGGACTCTTGAGACTCTTTGGCATTTTCTCCAAGACAATTTTTTCCAGTACTTTTTTTGGAATTTTATTCAGGACCATTTTTTCCAGTACTCTTTTTGGCATTTTTTCAGTTCACTTTTTCAAGACTTTTTAGCATTTCTTTGGGACAATTTTTTTTTTGGACTCTTGAGACTCTTTGGCATTTTTTCCAAGACAATTTTTTCCAGTACTTTTTTTGGAATCTTATTCAGGACAATTTTTTCCAGTACTTTTTTTGGCATTTTATTCAGTTCACTTTTTCAAGACTTTTTAGCATTTTTTTGGGACAATTTTTTTTTGGACTCTTGAGACTCTTTGGCATTTTTTCCAAGACAATTTTTTCCAGTACTTTTTTTAGAATTTTATTCAGGACAATTTTTTCCAGTACTCTTTATGGCATCTTTTCAGTTCATTTTTTCAAGACTTTTTAGCATTTCTTTGGGACAATTTTTTTTAGTACTCTTAAGACTCTTTGGCATTTTTTTCAAGACAATTTCTTCCAGTACTCTTTTTGGCATTTTGTTCAGGACAATTTTTCCAGTACTCTTTTTGGTATTTTTTTTAGTTAGTAGTAGTTCACTTATTCAAGACTTTTTAGCATTTCTTTGCGACAATTTTTTTTTGGATTCTTGAGACTCTTTGGCATTTTTTCCAAGACAATTTTTTCCAGTACTCTTTTTGGCATTTTATTCAGGACAATTTTTTCCAGTACTCTTTTTGACATTTTATTCAGGACAATTTTTTACAGTACTCTTTTTGGCATTTTTCAGTTCACTTTTTCAAGACTTTTTAGCATTTTTTTGAGACAATTTTTTTTGGACTCTTGAGATTCTTTGGCATTTTTTCCAAGACAATTTTTTCCAGTACTTTTTTTGGAATTTTATTCAGGACAATTTTTTCCAGTACTCTTTTTGGCATTTTATTCAGGACAATTTTTTCCAGTACTCTTTTTGGCATTTTTTCAGTTCACTTTTTTCAAGACTTTTTAGCATTTTTTCCAAGACAATTTTTTCCAGTACTTTTTTTGGAATTTTATTCAGGACAATTTTTTCCAGTACTCTTTTTGGCATTTTTTCCAAGACAATTTTTTCCAGTACTCTTTTTGGCATTTTTTTTCAAGACAATTTTTTCAGTATTCTTTTTGGTATTTTTTTCAGTGCTTAATTGGCATTTTTTTCAGGACAATTTTTTTAGTACTCTTTTTCAAGACTACTATGGCATTTTTTTTTCAAGACAATTTTCTTCAGTATTCTTTTCCAGACCTCTTTTTGGCATTTTTTTTTAAGACAATCTTTTTAGTACTCTTTCTCAAGACAAAATCGTTACTTCTACAGCAGGCTTTCTACAGCAAAACATAATTCAAAAATGATATAATTACGTAACACCAAGAATAAGAGTCTCTTTTAACCAAATTATTTTAAGTTGTTTCGTGAATACATGCCTGAATTTAACTTTATGTATTTTATACCTGATGTGTCCAATATTGTAATGGCAATATAAAATTGTATTTTCTTCTATTCTATTCTTAAGACTCTTTTAGGCATTTTTTTTAGACAATTTATTTCGGTACTCTTTTTGGCATTTATAATCAGTACTCTTTCAAGACTACTTTTGGCACTTTTTTTTCAGGACAATTTTTTTTCAGTACAATTTTTTAGTACTCTTTTCGGTATTTTTTTTAGACAATTTTTTCCAGTACTCTTTTTGGCATTTTTTTTTCTGGACAATTTTTTTCAGTACATTTTTTTCAAGACACTTTTTGGCATTTTTACTTTCTCCGTTACGAAGTACGAGAAAGTATTGTGATCGTGAAAAAAATTTCAAACATTTTTTTTACGGAAATATCCGTTTTGGGGTCCTTAGATGCCATTTCAACAATTTCTGGAAACAAAAATTGTGCTGTGTGTCTGTGTGTGTGCGTGTGTCTGTCTGTCTGTGCGCGCTGTATCTCAAAAACTAATCCAGCAATTGATATGAAACTTTAAACGTAAGTCTTATTTGAGAATCGGAATAACTGAAAAGCTTTTGGTAAAATTTCATACACTCGAAGTGGGTGTTTACCTGAACTGTTTTTTGTTTTTTCCCAATATTTTTTTGAAATATGAAAAATGTCACAAAATCATTTAAACAAATATTGAAGACAACAAATAAATTAACATCTTTTGTTGGAAATTTTTCATAAAATGATTGTTATTCGAGAAAAAAAATTATTAATTCGTTTTTCGTTTATAATTATGAAACGATAATAATTACATTGGCATTTTGACCATCTTATCTCGGGATACCCTTTTATTACCTCATAAATGGATTTTAAGCAGGAACGGGATTCGATCGAACTAAGCACCGACATGCGGCAGCATTCACTCGCCGATCGAGTTTCGCATTTGTATTTTCTCTGACTGTACGTGAAATATCGCCCATCCCTATTCACCACCCAATTCCGGTGTATGAAATTTTACCAAAAGCTTTTCTGTTCTTCGGATTACCAAATAAGGCTTATATTCAGTTTCATGTTAATTGCTCTATTAGTTTTTGCGATACAGCGCGCACAGACAAAACACAGGCACAAATTTTCTTTTTCCAGAAATCGTTGCCTCTGGGGATCCCAAGAACGTTTTTTCGTAAAAAACATTCACTATCACAATACCTTCTCGTACTTCGTAACCGAGAAACTATAAATTGCTGAATTTATGCTTTAACGGAATATTGTAAAAATTGAAAGATTTAATATTAACCACTGCCCATTTAGTGCTGTGGTCGATATTGATCATTTACACTACAGTTTAAGTAGATTTTTTGCTTAAATACTCAATTTAATTGCAGAGAAGTGCAATGTGCAAGAGCCCACATTCTTTTGGATATTCATTATATAACTGTAAACCAAGATTACTCACGATTCAGGTTTTTATAAGTGTCCGGTTTATTTTCTCCGGCCCGGCAGGTATGCAGGACGATTCATCCTTGCAAGGTCGAGGCCGATTCATCTCTCAAATATTTAATTATCCTTTGATTATTACAAAAGAATACATCGCTATTGGCAAAACCGTTGATATAAATGTCTCTTAAAAGAAAGTACACATAAAGACTGGTGTGTTTAATCAACGATTTTTTTTTCGTATTTGTAGTTAAAACGTTATTAATCATTATTGATTATACCACGTAATAACGTTTACAACCAAAGTTCAAATTTAAAAATTCACAACTTAAGTTTCTACGTGTGAAGGTCACTTCACACATGAAACATGTCGCGAATTTTTGTTTGTACATATGTAACAAGTGTATGTATAGAACAATAAATTAATTGTGGTAAAAACATAGTCAGTGTTTTACTCTGTGTTATTTATTTATATTTATATTATCTAAAATATAGTTGTACTACGAGCCCTACGAGGGAAGACTTGTAATTGACAATCGCCATTTTATATAATAATAAATTTTTTTCTCGAATAAAAATGTTTTTGTGAAAAATGTTTTTAAGCAAAAGATGTTCATTGCTTTGTTGTCTTCAAAGTTTGTTTAAATGTTTTTGTGATATTTTTCATATTTAAGAAAATATTGGCAAAAAACAAAAAACAGTTAAGGTAAACACCCACTTTCGGTGTACGAATTTTTACCAAAAGCTTTTCAGTTCTTCAGATTATCAAATAAGACGGATGTTCAAAGTTTCATACCAATTGCTCTATTAGTTTTTGAAATACAGCGCACACAGATAGACACACACTAACACACACATTTTTTTTTCCAGAAATTGTTGAAATGGCATCTAGGGACCCCAAAACGGATATTTCCGTAAAAAAAAATTTGAAAAAAAAATCACGATCACAATACTTGAGAAACGGAGAAAGTAAATATCGAAAATTTTAATAAAAAAATCAACAATCGTGGCAAAAAATCGAAAATTTAGAGTAAAATTGAAAACTTACGCCTAAAAATAAGAATCTAGACCAAAAAGTGTATATTTCAACAAACATATGGTGGCCAAAATAAAAAAATATTTAGGCCAAAAAAATCAAGAATTTGAAGCAAAAAATACAAAAAAAGGCCATAGATTTAAAATACAGGCCAAAAAAATCAAAAATCTTGTTCTAGAAATAAAAAGTGCCAATGAAAACATTTAAATTTCAAGTAGAAGAAAAACAATTTGCCATTTTAAACCTCAAAAATAACTTTTATAAACTGGTTTCCGACCCAAAACTCAAAAATAATGGCCAAAAAATAAAAAAAAAATGGTGATGTGGCCATCAATATCTTCGATTTGATAATATAATAGTTATTTATGTTTATACTCTCATGGTTTATTTTCAATTGAAATCATATTTTAAATGTACATCGAGCGTTGCGTAAACTCGGATGAAACTGACGTTTAAAACGTCAAAATTATGAAAGATGGAAAAATTATACTTCAAATTCAAAAACTCAGTTTACTCAAGAACTAATGAGATTTCGAAAAAAACTTATTCTTTAGAAGTTGTTCATTTTGGCATTCTCTACAATTATTATTAACATAAATGTGCTGTAACTATTATCGTTTTATAATTATAAACCAAAAATTTTAAAAAAATAATAAATTGTTTTCTCGAATAACAATGATTTCATGAAAAATGTTTTTAAACAAAAGATGTTCATTTCTTTGTTGTTTTCAATGTTTGTTTAAATGTGTTTGTGATATTTTTCATATTTAAGAAAATATTGGCGAAAAACAAAAAACAGTTTAGGTAAACACTCACTTTCGGTGTACGAAATTTTACCAAAAGCTTTTCAGTTCTTCAGATTATCAAATAAGACGGATGTTCAAAGTTTCATATCAATTGCTCTATTAGTTTTTGAGATACAGCGCGCACAGACAGACACACACACTTCGTAACGGAGAAAGTAAAAATGGTGATGTGGCCATCATGTTACTTTCTCCGATTTGATGGTTTAATAGTTATTTATATTTATAGATTCATTCATTATTTTCAATTTAAATCATATTTTAAATTGAGCGTTTCACATGATCGAATGGTGATGACGTTTGAAACGTCAAATATATGAAAGGTAAAAATGACAAATTATGTTACAAATTCTAATAATTTTTACCGTAAGTTTACTGAAAAACTAAAAAAGAGTCCTGAAAAAGATTTCTAAAAATGGTCCCGATTAAAGAGTCGTAAAAAAATCTCTTAAAAGTACTGAACAAGAAAGTCTCGAAAGGGATTTCTAAAAATAGTCCTAAAAAACCTAATAAAAGCCCTGAACAAGAAAATCCTGAAAAAGTTTTCTTAAAATAGTCCTGATTTAAAAGTCCTAAAAAAACCGAATAAACGCCCTGAACAAGAAAGTCCTGTAAAAGATTTCTTAAAATAGATCTAATATAATAAGTACTAAAAAAACCCAATAAAAGTCCTGACAAGAATGTCTTGTAAAAAGTCCTGAGAAAAAGCCCTGAAAAAAGAGTCCTGACAAAAAATATCTTAAAAAACAGGTCCTTCAAAAAGACCAGAAATAAAGTCCTGAAAGAATGTCCTAAAAAAGAGTTCTTACAAAAAAATTTGCTGGAAAAACAGTATTGGAAATAAAGTCTTGAAAAAAGGTTCCTGTTAAAAAGTTGTGAAAAAGAGTCGTGAAAAAGGTCCTGAAAAAAGTATTGCAAAAAAAATCCTGAAAAATTAAGTCTTCGTATAAAACACCAGAAATAAATGTCGTTTAAAAAATCCTGCAAGACATCCAAAAAGAGTCCCAAAAAAGGATAGACCTAAAATATGTCCTGAAGAATGTCTTGAAAAAGTTCCAAAAATAAGTCCTGATAAAATATTCAGAAAAAAAGTCCTGTAATAACAGTTTTGAAAAAGAGTTATGGAGATAACATCGTAAAAGAATTCTAAAAAAAAACATTTCTGAAAAAACCCTGTGAAAAGATTATTAAAAAAACACCTGAAAAAGTTCTGAAGAAACCCCAAAAAGAGTCTTGAAAAAAAATCAGGAACGAGAAGTCCTGAAAACTAATCCCATAAAAAATGTCCTGAATTATAGTACTGAAAAAAGTCCTGTAAAGAAGGTTTGAAAAAAAATTCCCGAAAAAATAATACTGAAAAATGCAATAAAGAAAATTCTGAGAAGAATTCCAAAACGAAGTCCCAAACAAGAGGTTCTTAAGAAAGAACTGGAGGAACAGTCCTGGAAATAAAGTTTTAAAAAAGAGTCCTGATAAAAGCCGTGAAAAAACCTCCCGAAAAATAGCCTTCATACAAAATACCAGAAATAAATGTCCCGAAAAAGAGTCCTAAAATAAATCCTGAAGATGGTTCAGAAAAAGAGCCCTGATGAAATATCATAAAAAAATTGTCCCGTAAAAACATTCCCTGAAAAATTGCCCCGAAAATAACATCTTTAAAACATAAACAAAAAAAAAATCTGAAAAGAAAGCATTGTAAAAAGTCCTTAAAAGGATCTGAAGACATTGTCCTGAAAAAATCCCAGAGTCCTGCAAAAAGGCCTGAAATAAGTCCTTAACAAAATTCCTGAAATAAAAAGTTTAGAAAGTAGTCTTAAAAAAAATGCCAAAAATATCTAAAAAAAACCTTACAAAGGTCCAAAAATGGTTATGAGAAAAAAAATTCTAAAAAATGTTTTGAAGAAAATTCTGAAAATTTTTTTCTGAAAAAAATCCCGAAAATAAGTCCTCAACAAAGGGTTCAAATCGTCAAAGTTGGACATGGTTTCCTGAATTTTTTTTTTTTACAGGGGTGCTAACGGGGACGGAAGGGGTTACGCTTAAGTTCGCATGCATGACTTTAAAGAATACACTTCAAAGTTTTTCGCCCTCAAAGATTCATCAAAATCGATATTCCCCGAAAAGTACTCTCCGGTCGTATGGTCGAACGAAGTATTGAAACTTTAAATGCGTTTTTCTCAAAACCGTATTTTCAAATTCGGTGACCACGACATCTCGAAAACTACTGCACCGATTTCTTTCAAACTTGGCACGTATATTTGAGATATAATAGGCCAGGGATCGAACAAAGGAATTTTTCGATAAATTGTTCTTATTTGTTTTTGATTTCTGACAATCCAAATCCGAGTAGCAGTGGCTACCGCGAAACCTGTTTTCTCAATGGCTTTTTTTTTCTGAAAATAATCCCGAAAATAAGTCCTCAACAAAGGGTTCTAAGAAAGTAACAAAAACGTCCCGAGAAAAAATTCCTGAAAAAAAAATCCTGTTAATAAAATTTTGAAAAGAAATCCTGAAAATAAAGGTCCTAAAAAATAAGTTTTAACATATTCTGAAAAAGAATCCTCGAGGAAAGGTCTTTTAAAAAATGTCCTTAAAAGAGTTCTGAAAACTTTGTCCTGATGTCCCAAAAAGGCTAAAAGAACAAAAAACTGTTAAGGTAAATATTCGGAAATACGAAATTTTATCAAAAGCTTTACAGTTTTTCGGTTTCTCAAATAACACTTATGTTCAAGTTTCATGGTCATTTCTGTATTAGTTTTTGAGACACAGCGCTCAAAGCAGACTGTTATGTAGAGAAAAAATGGTGATGTGGCCATCATGTTACTTTCTCCGACTTTATATTTACGTTTTCATGGGTTTATTTTCAATTGAAATCATATTTTAAATGTACATCGAGCGTTGCGTAAACTCGGATGAAACTGACGTTTAAAACGTCAAAATTATGAATGATGGAAAAATTATACTTCAAATTCAAAAACTCGGTTTACTCAAAAACTAACGAGATTTCGAAAAAAACTTATTCTTTAGAAGTTGTTCATTTTGGCATTCTCTACAATTATTATTCATATAAAATTGCTGTAACTATTATCGTTTTATAATTATAAACTAAAAATTAAAAAAAAAATAATAAATTTTTTTCTTGATTAAAAATGATTTTATGAAAAATATTTTCAAGCAAAAGATGTTCATTTCTTTGTTGTCTTCAATATTTGTTTAAATGTTTTAGTGATATTTTTCATATTTAAGAAAATATTGGCAAAAAACAAAAAACACTTAGGGTAAACACTCACTTCCGGTGTACGAAATTTTACCAAAAGCTTTTCAGTTCTTGAGATTATCAAATAAGACGGATGTTCAAAGTTTCATATCAATTGCTCTATTAGTTTTTGAGATACAGCGCGCACAGACAGACACACACACTTCGTAACGGAGAAAGTAAAAAACGATTCATAAAAATGTAGCCCAAGCGTCCAAATATACTGGAGCTCAAAAGTAATATAACACCCAGAAAGAAACATGTTTTAAATGTTTTTGTATTAAATTTACGTTCAGTTATCGTGTCAGAATTACAATTTGGTGCAGGTTGAACAAAGAATACTGGCAAAAATTTAATAATGTGTTGTAGCTTAATTTTTCGGAAAAGTGTAAAAATCGTACAGAAAAAATTGAGATAAAGCAGTAAAAACGTTATCGCTTTTTTTTTCTTTCCAAGGTGAACAAAACGTACGTATTTGTTGCTGAATTAAACCTCATCTAAGAAGTGTTGTATTACTTTTGAGCTCCGGTATATTAGCACGAATTTTGTTGTAAAAAATCACGCACCCGAAAGAATATGAACCTCAAATAAATCACTAAAGATAAAAAATAAAATGGTTATTATTAACGTTATCAAAGTTTATCTGTAATCGATAAGCGCAGAACATTCCACTTACAAAATAATACCTTCACGGACGGCCCAGCATTCAACGCATTTGCAACAATGAATCTTCCAAGGCGACTTCTAAGTCTCAGCGCTCGGTTTCAATCGACTATTTCATGTGAGGAAGTTAGGATACCCGTACCATGGGGCCACGTAGCTGGAAAGTGGTGGGGGCCACAAGACAAACGACCAATTTTATCCCTACACGGTTGGCAGGTTCGTAATAATTACAATTTGATGACTAGATCAACCATAATTTTTTTTGCAGGATAGCGCCGGGACCTTCGATCGGCTGATCCCGTTGCTTCCGAAGAATGTGGGATACCTAGCGATTGATTTGCCCGGGCACGGGTTTTCATCACGACTGCCACCTGGAATGTTTTACAGCGGAATCACCGAAGTCTTTAACATAAAGTTAATCAAAGATTACTTCGACTGGAAGAAGGTTTCATTTCTGGCGCACTCCAGCGGTGCTTTTTATTCGTATACCTACAGCTTCATCCATCCAGAAGAAGTGGACTTTTTAATGTGCATAGATCCCCTGCTGTTTTTAACCGATCCACTCGACAATACTCTGTACCGTAAGCTACTAAACAATTTCTTAAAGTTCGATAAGCAGATTACGCTCAAAACCGAAACGCCTAGCGGTTCTTTTGATGATTGGGTGAAAAAAATGTACGGCGCGACTGGTGGTTCGATGGATTTGGATAAGTGCAAATACGTGCTGCAGAGGAATATTTTGCCAGTGGAGAACAAGCCCGGGTTTTACTCCTACAACAATGATCCGCGCTTGATGGCTTACTACCTGTTTAATTGGGATGCTAACCTCTATCGCAACGCTGTGAAACTGATAAATTTTCCGGTTTTATTGGCCGTAGTTCTTGCGGAAAAGGAATATATGGGAATGAAGATTTTCTCGATGAAGGATTTAATGAATAGTTCAGATTTCTTCGAAAGTCACAAGCTGGAAGGAACGCATCACGCGCATTTGAATAAACCGGAGATGTTTGCAGGCATCATAAGTGATTTTATGAAGAAGCACGATAAAGATGATAGGAGTGCGGAATTTGATATGGCCCGTATTAGACATTGTTAACTGTATTGACTTTTGAAATAAAGCAACTAATCAGCATGTTTTTAAAAAGGTTACAAGTTAAGATGCGCTTGTGGTATGTCCCGGGCTTCCGTCTCAGAAAGTATATGTTCTAACAAAATATAGTTATACTAATGGAAATTGTTAAGAGAGAGCAGAAATTTACGAAAAGTATAATAAATCGAGGCCTGTCGATATTTTATACTTTTAAGTCGTTCTTGTTTGGCTTAGTTTTTTTTTTCTTTAATAACTAATATTATTAATAATTAAGGTAGTAATAGTGTATTAAAATCTTCGTTTGTAACATAGAAACTATGGTAAATTAACTATATTGTTTAGATTAAGTTATGGTAATTGTAAACATCCTGACGACAATTTCATTTTGTACATGTAAATGACACTTTGAAATAAAGAAAGAATTATTATTATTATAATTATTATTATTAATATTGGGGATAATACCATTTTTATTGTTATTGTATATTTTAATTAGATATATTTATTGTATATATTTGTGTATTGTATAATTTATAGTTTTTAAGGCTGTTCAATCCGTTCGAAAAATAAAGCGTTATTGGCACTCGGCTCTTTACTGATTGTGGTATGAACGAAAAAAATTAAGTTATCATATTTTACACAAGGTTACATAAAGGATGAATGTTGGTTACTAAAGAATTATATTTTTTATAAGTATTTCTGATAATGTGTAATTTAGTGTTAAAAAATTGGTATTTTCAACATTAAATAAAATTTAAATAAACGCTAAAAATTCAAAATGTTTTACTATAGAAGCACAGATTGTTTCTTTAGTAATAAAATCCATTAAGCCAAATTAGTTTTAATTGAAAAATAAGGACGCAATTACGCTAGAACCTTGCGCGAGATATTTTAGTAGGCGTAAAGTGACGCCATCTGCAGAAAATAGTTCCCGCAGAGTGGTAACTGTATTCAGACATATTAAGAAGGCAGGGCATTTCGCGCATTTGAAGTTTCTTATCGATTTTAAAAATAATCTACTATATTTTACGTAGCTTTTAGAGCTACTATTATTATTATTTAAAAAAAAAAAATTTCGATATACATGTAATCGCATTACTTCACATCAACCAATGAAATAATGGTATAAAATCATCAAGTTACTGTACGAGTTTGGCATACATTTTTAACGAAAAAAAATAAATTAAAAATTTAAAAAAAAAATTTTTTTCCAGAAATTGTTGAAATGGCATCTAGGGACCCCAAAACGGATATTTCCGTAAAAAAAATTTTTGGAAAAAAAATCACGATCACAATACTTTCTCGTACTTCGTAAGGGAGAAAGTAATAATGTATTGTCATCCACTTTCAACTTGATCTGTGTAAAACCTTAGTTAATATCACCAATAAATATATTATTATTATATTATTATTATTATTATCAACGGTTACCCAAACTTTGATTGCTTCTTAAAACGTGATCGCTATATAAAATTACAAAGTTACCCAAACAGTAATTGCTAATTAAACTGTGACTCTTACATAAACAGTGATTTCTACTTAAATTGTGGCTGATGGTTGTAAGAAGACAATATAGAATAGCATTTCTAAATATTATTTTATATTCATTAGTTTATACTTACATTTTCCTCTAGATTTTAAAGAATCGTACGAGAACTGCTCTTATGCTCATGTTCAAAATTACGATTTTCATGAACTGAAAAACATTAAAAACAATTGCTACAAGTACCAAACTTCCCAAACTTACTAAAAATTTATTTTACTCCAAGATTCAGTGCGAATATATTGAAATAATACCACGAAAACAATTTTTAATTTACAAATTTCATATTTTACCAGTCAAAAACAGCATATTTTAAAAATCAAAAAATGGCATATTCTACCAGTCAAAAATAGCATATTTTAATAGTAGAAAATAGCACATTTTAATAGTCAAGAATTGCATATCTTAATAGTGAAAAATTGCATATCTTAATAGTCAAAAATAACATATTTTAATAGTCAAAAAATGGCATATACTACCAGTCAAAAACTGCATATTTTAATAGTCATAAAAATAGCATATTTTAATAGTCAAAAATAGCATATTTTAATAGTTAAAAATGGCCTATTTTACCAGTCAAAAATAGCATATCTTAATAGTCAAAAATAGTATATTTTAATAGTCAAAAATAGTATATTTTAATAGTCAAAAATAGCATATTTTAATAGTCAAAAGTTGCGTATCTTTATAGTCAAAAATAGCATATTTTAATACTCAAAAATAGCATATTTTAATAGTCAAAAGTTGCGTATCTTTATAGTCAAAAAAAGCATATTTTAATAGTAAAAAATAGCATATTTTAATAGTCAAAAATAGCATATTTTAATAGTCAAAAACAACATATTTGAATTTTTTTTAAATTTATTTTATTTATCTATTATTTGTATTTAGACACTCCTGGAGTGTATTACATCGTCAATTATAAAGAGTTATTAAATTAAAGTTTTTAAAATTAGAATTACATAAGTACACTTATAAAATTGTTATTGAAGTGTATTACATCGTCAACTATAAAGTGTTATTAAATTGAAGTTCTTGAAATTAGAATTACATAAAGTTTTTAAAGTTAGAATTATATAAGCACACTTATAAAATTGTTATTGAGTTATTTAGGGTGCATAAAATTATAAAATTATTATTAAGTGTCTGTAGATATTCATTTATTATATAGAAAGGTGACGCCAGAAAATACTTTTTTAATTCGGCTTTGAATTGTTTTCGTATATCTATAGCAGTAATAGTCAAAAACAGCATATTTTAATAGTAAAATATTGCTTATTTTAATAGTTAAAAACAACATTTTATTAGTCAAAAATTGCTTATCTTAATAGTCAAATATAACATATTTTAATAGTGAAACAATGGCATATTGTACCATAGAAAAATAGCATATTTTAATAGTCAAAAATTGCATATTTTAATAGTCAAAAAATGGCATATTGTACCGTAGAAAAATATTATATTTTAATAGTCAAAAATAGCATATTTTAATAGTCAAGAATAGCATATTTTAATAGTCAAAAAATAGCATATTGTACCATAGAAAAATAGCACATGTTAATAGTCAAAAATAGCATATTTTAATAGTCAAAAATAGCATATTTTAATAGTCAAAAATAGCATATTTTAATAGTCAAAAATAGCATATTTTAATAGTCAAAAATAGCATATCTTAATAGTCAAAAATAGCATATTTTAATAGTCAAAATAGCATGTTGTACCATAGAAAAATAGCATATTTTAATAGTCAAAATAGCATATTTTAATAGTCAGGAATAGCATATTTTATTAGCCAAAAATAGCATATTTTAATAGTCAAAAAATGGCATATTTTAATAGTCAAAAAATGGCATATTGTACCGTAGAAAAATAGCATATTTTAATAGTCAAAAATAGCATATTTTAATAGTCAAAAATAGCATATTTTAATAGTCAAGAATAGCATATTTTAATAATCAAAAAATCGCATATTGTAACGTAGAAAAATAGCATATTTTCATAGTCAAAAATGACCTATTTTACCAGTCAAAAATAGCATATCTTAATAGTCAAAAATAACATATTTTAATAGACAAAAAATGGCATATTGTACCAGTTAAAAACAGCATATTTTAATAGTCAAAAATGGCCTATTTTAACAGTCAAAAATAACATATCTTAATAGTCAAAGCAGCATATTTTAATAGTCAAAAATGGCCTATTTTAACAGTCAAAAATAGCATATTTTAATAGTAAAAAATGGCATATTGTACTAGTCAAAAATAGCATATTTTATTAGTCAGAAAAATTGCATATTGTACCAGTCAAAAATAGCATATTTTAATAGTCAAAAATGGCATATTTCAACAGTCAAAAATAGTATATCGTAATAGTCAAAAATAGCATATTTTAATAATCAATAAAATAGCATATTGTACCAGTCAAAAACAGCATATTTTAATAGTCAAAAATGGCCTATTTGAACAGTCAAAAATAGTATATCTTAATAGTCAAAAATAGCAAATTTTAATAGTCAAAAAATGGCATATTGTACCAGTCAAAAATGGCATATTTTAATAGTCAAAAATGGCCTATTTAAACAGTCAAAAATCGCATATCTTAATAGTCAATAATAGCATATTTTAATAGTAAAAAAATAGCATATTCTAATAGTAAAAATAGCATATTTTAATAGTCAAAAATGGCCTATTTCAACAGTCAAAAATAGTATATCGTAATAGTCAAAAATAGCATATTTTAACAGTCAGAAAAATGGCATATTGTACCAGTCAAAAATAGCATATTTTAATAGTAAAAAAATGGCATATCGCACCAGTCAAAAATAGCATATTTTAATAGTCAAAAATGGCTTATTTTAACAGTCAAAAATAGCATATATTAAAAGTCAAAAACAGCAATTTTAATAGTCAAAAATAGCCTATTTTAACAGTCAAAAATAGCATATATTAATAGTCAAAAACAGCGTATTTTAATAGTCAAAAATGGCCTATTTTAACAGTCAAAAATAACATATCTTAATAGTCAAAAGCAGCATATTTTAATAGTCAAAAAATAGCATATTCTAATAGCAAAAATAGCATATTTTAATAGTCAAAAATGGCCTATTTCAACAGTCAAAAATAGTATATCGTAATAGTCAAAAATAGCATATTTTAACAGTCAGAAAAATGGCATATTGTACCAGTCAAAAATAGCATATTTTAATAGTCAAAAATGGCCTATTTCAACAGTCAAAAATAGTATATCGTAATAGTCAAAAATAGCATATTTTAACAGTCAGAAAAATGGCATATTGTACCAGTCAAAAATAGCATATTTTAATAGTCAAAAATGGCCTATTTTACCAGTCAAAAATAGCATATCTTAATAGTCAAAATAGCATATTTTAATAGTAAAAAATAGTATATTTAAATAGTAAAAATAGCATATTTTAATAGTCGAAAATGGCCTATTTCAACAGTCAAAAATAGTATATAGTAATAGTCAAAAATAGTATATTTTAATAGTCAGAAAAATGGCATATTGTACCAGTCAAAAATGGCATATTTTAATAGTAAAAAAATAGTATATTTTAATAGTAAAAACAGTATATTTTAATAGTCAAATATGGCCTATTTTAACAGTCAAAAATAGCATATCTTAATAGTCAAAAATAGCATATTTTAATAGTAAAAAATAGTATATTTAAATAGTAAAAATAGCATATTTTAATAGTCGAAAATGGCCTATTTCAACAGTCAAAAATAGTATATCGTAATAGTCAAAAATAGCATATTTTAATAGTCAGAAAAATGGCATATTGTACCAGTCAAAAATAGCATATTTTAATAGGCAAAAATGGCCTATTTCAACAGTCAAAAATTACATATTTTAATAGTAAGAAAATAGCATATTGTACCATAGAAAAATAGCATATTTTAATAGTCAAAAATGCGTTTCTTAATAGTAAAAAATAGCATATTTTAATAGTCAAAAATGCGTTTCTTAATAGTCAAAAATAGCATATTTTAATAGTCAAAAGTAGCATATTTTAATAGTAAAAAAATGGAATATTTTACCAGTCAAAACTGGTATCTTTTAACTGCCAAAACTGCCATATTTTACCAGTCAAATGTGGCATATTTTATAAATTAAAAAGGGATATTTTAAAAGTCAAAAGCGACATGTTTGTCTAGTTATAATAGCATATTTTAACTGTCAAAATTTGCATATTTGCCAATCAAAGTTGGCAACTTTAAAAGTTAAAAATAGCACATTTTTAAAGGCAAACATTGCTTATTTTAACTGTAAAAAATGTCTATTTTGGTAGTCAAAAATGCCATATTTTTAAATAATCAAATGTGGATCGAGTTTTGTATCGTTGAATAGCTTTTTGAAAACTTAAACATTCGTTTTTTTCTTTTTTCGATCCCATGTGTAATTTCTTGAGATATCTGCAATAAAAAATGGGGGTTCCCATCTAAGTTCCCATCCTTCCTTTTTTTAAGGTAGATGGGAGGAGGTTTTGAGGCGAATCTTTCGATTCCCTCGATATTTTCGATCTCATTGATCGTGGCTGGTTTAGGAATATCCGGTACACGCGTGGTGGTATATTTTAGTGTTTCATGTCCCGCTTCCTCGCGTCTCCTCTTTTTAGCTTGCTCATCCCCACCTACCGATACTACTCTTCCCTTCAAATATAAATTCCCAAAAAAACCCTGTACAAACTCTGTACATCAGTGATATTCCCGCAACAATTGACACATACTTAATTAATCCATAAACATAATAGGCGGGGCCAAAAGACCATTGGTCGATACCTGAGTACAATCATTCTTTCTTATAAAAAAAATCGATACAATAACGATTTATAGCATTAAAAAAAAAGTTGAAATTTAAAAATAGAAAATTTATTTTTATTTTCGAGTCATTTCATCGAGTTTTCTTTAGAATTCCTTGGAAACGTATATAAAAAACTAAGAAAAGTATGTCACCTCACATACTTGTATTGCAAAATGTAAATAAAGATATTATTTATTTATCTATCCGTCAAAAACTTACCGCGAAGGTTGTTTAAAAAAAAATCACGCTCCCAAATGAATTTGCATTTCAAATAAATCACTAATTAGGTTCAAAAAATAAGTGGCAAATATTAACGTTATCAAAGTGTATCGGTAACCGATAAGCGCAAAATATTCCACATTCAAAATAATACCTTTAGAAACGGTCCAAAATTCAATGCATTTGCAACAATGAATCTTCCAAGGCGACTTCTAACTCTCAGCGCGCGCTTTCAATCGACTATTTCATGCGAAGAAATTAGGATACCCGTGCCATGGGGCCACGTAGCTGGAAAGTGGTGGGGGCCACAAGACAAACGACCAATTTTATCCATACACGGATGGCAGGTTTGTAATAATTACAATTTGATGACTAGATCAACCAGATTTTTTTTTTGCAGGATAGCGCCGGAACCTTCGATCGGCTGATCCCGTTGCTTCCGAAGAATGTGGGATACCTAGCGATCGATTTGCCCGGGCACGGGTTTTCCTCACGACTGCCACCTGGAATCTTCTACAGCGGAATTTCCGAAATTATTAGCATAAAATTAATCAAAGAATTCTTCGAGTGGAAGAAGGTTTCAATCATAGCACATTCCAGCAGCGCTTTGATGTCGTATACCTACAGCTTCATCTATTCAGACGATGTGGACTTCTTCATATGCATAGATCCGTTGCAGTATCTAACAGATCCATTCGACAATGCAACGTACCGTAAGCTACTAAACACTTTCCTGAAGTACGATAAGCAGATTGCACTCAAAATCGAACCGAATAGCTATACGTTTGAAGATTTGAAGAAAAAAGTTTTCACCGCATCGGGTGGTTCCATGGATTTGGATCAGTGCAAATACATACTGCAGAGGAGTGTTTTGGCAGTGGAGAACAAGCCCGGGTTTTACTACTACAACAATGATCCGCGATTGATGGGTTACTACCTGTTTAACTGGGATGCTAACCTTTATCGTAAGGCGGTGAAACTAATAAAGTTTCCCGTTTTATTGGCGATAATTCATACGAATAAGGAATATATGGGATTGAAGGTTTTCTCGATGGAGGATTTAATGGACGCTTCGGATTTCTTCGAAAGTCACAAGTTAGAAGGAACGCATCATTTGCATTTGAACAAACCGGAGTCGGTTGCAGGCATCTTCAATGATTTTATAAAGAAGCACGATACAAATGATAGGAGTGTCGAATTTGATATGGCCCGGATTAGACATTGTTAACTGTGTTGACTTTTAAAATAAAGCAACTAATCAGTATGTTTTTTAAAAAGGTTACTAGTTAAGATGAGCTTGTGGTATGTTCCGGGCGTCTCAGAAAGTATATATTCTAACAAAATATAGTTATACTAATGGAAATTGTTAAGAGAGAACAGAAAGAGTAATAAAACGTGGCCTGTCAATATTTTATAGTTACAGGTCGTTCTTGTTTGGCTTAGTTTGTTTTCTTTAATAACTCAAAAGGTGTTGGAACGTCGGTCTTGCTCTTTGTTTTTTGAAATGAACATTTGTGTGAAACTGTAAAGCTGTGGCATTAATATATAATTGTTATTATTGTTTGCGTTTATTATTGTCATAGAGACAAGGTGGTGGTAAAACTACCAATTGTTATTTTTAATGGTTTAAGTTGACTGTGCCAAATTATTATACAGTTGCCTAGGATCTAAGAAAACATCAAAAAAATGCATCGAAAATTTGTTTTTTCCTGATATGATAATCGCCGAATACAAGAAAACTATTGAGATTAGGAACAGGGAACCCTTATACAATCTGAAAGATAATTGGATTCTACTTGAGGATACGTTACTAAATACAGGGTGTGCCATTTGAAAAAACGAAGTTATTTAACTTTATAAGTTGGGTTTTTCTACCGCATTTTTTTCATCACCCTGTATAATTTTTTTGCATGAAATCATGGTTGGCTCTATAGTTTGAACCTTCAACTAAATAATAGAAATGATTTTAATCGTTCAACGTTAATCACTGGGGCAAAAATAATATTTCACCCAGATCTTGCATTTCAACAAATCTTCGAATATTTCGAAAACGGCAAACAATAGGTATAGGAAGTATTGAAGTAACTCACCTTTATTTGCTCCATATAATTCAAAAATGTTAAAAAATACAGGGTGTTCCATTTAAAAAAACATAAGTTTGGTCTGTAACTTTGTTATGAGACACCCTGTATAAATTTAAATATTTTTAGGGCGTGCAGCTCACTATTATACACAACTTTTGCACAAAACATTTTTAGAAATTTTGAAAAATAAACACGTGATTGACCGTTCCCAGAGCTCTGAAATACCCTGTATATATTTTTCAGTCAAAAATGTTATTTTCCAGCTGTCAGAAAAGGTATTTCTCACCTATTAAAATGGTATTTTTCAGCTATCAAAAAAAGTATTTTTCGACATTTTTTATTTGCAGAAAAATGGCATTTTTCAGCTGTCAAAAATTGTACTTTTTATTGTCAAAAATTGTATTTTTTAGCTGACAATAATGGTTTGTAACAGTTGTCAATAATGTTTTATTGCAATTGTCAAGAATGGTATTTTTTCAGCTGTTAAAAATGATATTTTTCAGCTGTTAAGAAGTATATTAGTATAGTTATAATAGTTTAGTTTATTCGTGCCAATATCAGGAATTTACAAAAGTCAGAAAATAGAATTCACTTACAATTAAAATTGTAAACAAAAATTAAATGTTAAAAATGTTATTTTTCAGTTGTCAAAAATGTTTCTTTTAATGTCGAAAAATGTATTTCTCACCTATTAAAATGTTATTTTTCAGCTACCAAAAACAGCATTTTGCGACATTTTTTTAATTGTCAAAAAATGGCATTTTTCAGCTGTCAAAAATTGACTTTTTGTAGTCAAAAATTGTATTTTTTAGCGGGCAATGGTATGTTTTTTTTTTTGGCCTGGGATGCATGTCCATGTGGCCAGCTCTAGCAATGGCATGTTACAGTTGTCAATAATGGTTTGTTGCAATGGCATTTTTCAACTGTTCAAAATGGCAGTTTTCAGCTGTTGAGAAGTGTATTATTCAACTGTCAAAAATGATATTTTTCAGCTGTCAAAAATGCGATTTCCAACCAATAAAAATGCTATTTTTCAGCTATCAAAAGCAGCATTTTTCAGCACTGTCAAAAATGGCATTTTTCTCGCCAGAAATGTTTACTATCCTGGAGCCTATATGCGTCGCACACTAACAAATCACATTTACTTTTATTACACATGTCGGGCAGCTCGTTATCCTTCAGGTCTATCATCGATAAATAATTACTCACGAAGCCATTCGATTTATTCGTATAGTCAATAAAAGTTCAATGTTGTTCCCTCGAAATTATTATTTAAATTATGATTAGTAATTTATAATATATAACTGTTTTGATCGAAAACGACTATTGCATATGAACTGAGTTTATTTCCAGTATAGAGACCTTTCTGGCATTATTAAATTATTATTATTATTATAAATTGAATCGATCAGTTTGGATAACTTGCTTATTACTTATGTTAAAGACTTGGTTAAGTGAACAAAGTAGAACAGTTTTATACGCATGAAAACTTAAACATTTTGAAGAGTTTCGAAATTATTTAGAATTAACTAAGAATCGCCAAATTTTTAGTTTCTCTGTTACGAAGTACGGGAAAGTATTGTGGTTTTTTTAAATCACGGTTTAATGGAATTGTATGAAGATTTTAAAGGAATCGAACGGTTTTCAATTTTTGCGTATTTTTCATCTTTTTGGCGATTTTTTTGCGTCATTTAAAAATGATTTTTCTTTTAAGTTTGGAAATCTACAAAATGGTTTAATATAATTTAACCTCAACGTTTTGCACTTTTTTTTCAAAATACGAAGACAAAACTCACCTGAAAATAACTTGCATTTTCAAAAAAACAACTTAATTTTGCATTTGAATTTAATATTTTCAAAGTTTAAACTGATTAGTAAAGAAAATATAGATACTGTGAATTGAATGTAATTTTTGTTCAATTTAACTATTTTACGGTACGAACAGGATTTTTCTTTGGAAAAGTATTGTGATCATGAAACATTTTTCAATTTTTTTTACGAAAATATCCGTAAATCTCTAAAGACCATTTCAAAGATTTTTGGAAAAAAATGGTGATGTGGCCATTATGTTACTTTCTCCGACTTGATGGTATCATTTATATTTACGCTTTCATGGTTTATTTTCAATTTAAATTATATTTTAAATGAACATCGAGCGTTTTGTAGACTCTCATGAAACTGACGTTTAAAACGTCAAAATTATAAACCCAATTTACTCAAAAACTAAATGGATTTCGAAAAAAACTTATTCTTTATAAGTTATTCATTTTGGCATTCTCTACAGTTATTATTAACATAAATTTGCTGTAACTATTATCGTTTTATAATTATAAACCAAAAATTAAAAAAATAATAATACATTTTTTTCTCGAATAAAAATGATTTTATGAAAAATGTTTTCAAGCAAAAAGATGCTCATTTCTTTGTTGTCTTCAAAGTTTGTTTAAATGTTTTTGTGATATTTTTCATGTTTAAGAAAATATTGGCAAAAAACAAAAAACAGTTAAGGTAAACGCCCACTTCCGGTGTACGAAATTTTACCATAAGCTTTTCAGTTCTTCAGATTATCAAATGAAACGGATGTTCAAAGTTTCAAATCAATTGCTCTATTAGTTTTTGAGTTACAGCGCGCACTGCAGACACACACACACACACAGGCACACACAATTTTTTTTTTCCAGAAATTGTTGAAATGGCATCTAGGGACCCCAAAACGGATATTTCCGTAAAAAATTAAAAAAAAAAAACACGATCACAATACTTTCTCGTACTTCGTAACGGAGAAAGTAAAAATATGTCTGTGCGCGCTGTATATCAAAAATTAATGGAGCAATTGATATGAAACTTTAAACATAACTCTTATTTGATAATTAGAAGAACTAAAAAGTTTTCGGTAAATTTTGCTCACCGGAAGTGCGTGTTTACCTTAACTGTTTCTTTGTTTTTTTCCAATAATTTTTTTAATATGACAAATATTACACAAGTATTTAAACAAATATGGAAGATAACAAAGAAATGAACATCTTTTGTTTGCAAATATTTTTCATAAAATTGTTATTCGAGAAAAAAAAATTACATTTCTTTTAATTTTCGGTCTATAATTATAAAACGATAATAGTTACAGCAAATGTATGTTAATAATAATGATAATTGTAGATAATGCCAAAACGAACAATTAATAAATAGTAAGTTTTTTTTCGAAATCTCTTTAGTTTTTGAGTAAACTGACTACTAGGATTTGAACTGTAATTTGTCATTTCCATCTTTCATAATTTTGACGTTTCAAACGTCAGTTTCATCCGAGTTTACACAACGCCCGATGTACATTTAAAACATGATTTGAATTGAAAATAAACCATGAGTATAAATATAAATAACTATTATACCATCAAAATCTGAGAAAGTAACATGTTGGCCACATCACCATTTTTTTTTCTATTTATTCATTCGACGTCACTCGAAAAGGAATTTTTCAAAAACTGAAAGCCTGCAAAATGATTTAATGGAATTTTACCAGCACTCGAAGACAAAACTTACCTAAATATCTCCATTTTTATCTCTATTTTAATTTAATTTAAACTTGAAAAACCAAATTTTGATAATTAATAATTTTTAATTAGGATATTTTGTAAAACTAATGAGATTTTAAAAGACAATTTTTAACCTTTGTGCAATTGTCTTACATTGCTTCTTTTTCATTGGAAAACGAAATTTTTCAAAAAATCAAATTTATTCTAAATTGAAACTGATTAGTAAAGAAAATATAGATCCTTTGAATTGACATAATGTCTGTGGAATTTAACTATTTTACGATACGAACAAAATTGTTAAGTTGCCATTAGAATTTTCTGTTGGGATATATTGTTAACTTATGTTTGAAATTTGATATAATAAAACACATTCTTTTATTAGTTGACTGCAGTTTCGGCAAATACGCTTTCCATTCTCAAAACTAAAGCTTTACTTAAACAAAGTTAAAAAGTGTTTTATTGATCATATAAAAACATACCGCGTGTTCGATAAAAAACGCCCAATGCCATAACTCTGTAATTTATTGACCGATATGAATGAACTAAAAACCAAAGTCAATGGTTGTTTAAATTTATTTATTTATTTACAAAACCCAACAGACTCAATGTCCATTGACAGGGTTACAAAATACTAACAAATGACATCAATATTGATTTTTTTCAATAATAACTTCGTTGTCAAATGATAGCCAACTTAAAATTTTTAAACTTATGTTTGAATTTTTTAAAATTATTTTTCTGAATCCAATAATGCCCAATATGTTGTTTTTCGTTCAAAATTTTGGTCGAAAAAAATTAAAATAAATCTCAAATAAATTGGAAACAACCTTACTTGTTGCAGAAAGCATTAAATAGATTCAATAAAACGAAATATAGCCTGAATATATGAATATTCAACCTGTTCGTTAATCTGCAAGCAAAAATTAAATCTTACTAAGACTATAAACAAATAACTTATTGAAACAACTAATAACATACAAATTTCTTTTGTATCATTTACTATTCGGAGTGGCACTAGCCAGGGAAGTAACAAATGTCATTTGTTGTAAGGTTATGTCAAACATGAATAATAAGAACCCAATAAATGTTACAACTCAATGTAGAATAGAATAAATAAGTATTAATTCACCTGCGATTTAGATGTTCTCTGATTATTGTAAACACTAAGTAGAACGTCGAACTCTAAAAGTCCACGAAATTGTCGATCCACTATCTTCGACTTTTTAAAGGCGCCATATCGTCTCAAATTTCCTTTAGGTTTTGGTATTTGCCGCTCTGGAAATCGTAGATGATAAATTCGTGTCTTCGATTTCTATTACAATAATAAAATAAATTTGTGACATGTCTGTTACTTCGTTATTGTTCATGATTATGTCGAAACACTCACTAATAACAAATGGTTGACATTACTTACACAATAAATGACATTTGTCGATTTGAATTTTTTCAAGGCACACTACATTTATTACCAAAAAAATCATGTGAACAAGATTTATTATTATTTTTTTCTAGCATAAATATTAACTTAAAACCAACATAACGGGCATAATTGGATTCAGAAAAACAATGTCTAATATTATAAAATTAGAAAAGTATATGCAGTTGAAATTTAAAGTTGACTATCACTTGGTAATGAAGTTGATTTTGAAAAAAAATTATAATTACCGTCATTTTATAGTATGTAAATAGCCATTGACATTGACTTAATTTTTTAGTTCATTCAAATCGGTCAATAAATAAGAGTTATGGCGTTGGGCGTTTTTTATCGAACACGCGGTATATAATGAAGTAGAATCTTCTTCATAACAAATATTTGAAATTTGAATTTCATCTACTCTACCACGTTATATTTATTTGGGTATTTCAGTGCAAAAGCTGCAATGCGGACCACAAGAAATCCCAAAACACACAAAACTGTTGCAATGTCAACGTGAAAACGAGTTGACCAATTCGTAATCTGCTGCGCAACAAATACCAATACAACTAGTTTCCACAATCCCAACATCAAAAACGAGCAAACCGAGCTCCCGATCGCCAGTCTTAAGCCAAACCTGTGACCGCGCGCGTGTCCACTTCTTCTTTCGCCGTTTATCTCGATCCAAAAATGTACCTGATCGCACTGTTGGTGTTCGCTGTGGGCGCAGGTGCAAGGCACGCAAATCCAAAATCAAAATTCACGAGGGATAGTGATCATATTGTTTTTCTGGACGATCACGAGCAACTGCCGAAGGGAAGGTCGTGCGAAGGATCCTGCGGAAGCTCTCAATCGGTGAGTGCTCTTCGTGATTGACTGAATGATTGCACGAGGTCGGGATTATGTGTCAATGACGTTATATGTATTGGTTTCACGTAGTGGAGTTATAATCTGATCTGGGATTAGTATTACCTGGTTTTGATTTTATAGCTTCAGGGGTAAAGCAATTATGTTTGTTTCGTGATTCATTTTGATCATTTACGAGCTACTGTAATTTGCAGGTGGAATTTATTCGAAAACATCAATTAAAATAGTACGTAAGTGGAAGATGATTGACTTCAAATCAAAAATATTGTTTCATCCAGAAAATTAGCTTAAACGTAAACTTTATAAACCGAATTGAAAAATTCAAAATGTTTTGTGATTAAATTTTTCAATCCAGTTTAATTGTGGACTACCACGCAGTAACGGTAGCAACCAACCTCTTCATTATTATATAACATGTGAAAAATTCCTCAAGTACAAAAATTTAAAGCGATTGTAAAATGAGGTGTAAAAATAGTTCGAATTTTGATCAAAATATGGTGAATATAGTGCAATTTAAAAATTGGTTAATACATTTTTCGTGAAATTAACGCAAACCGTCAAAATTGCATGTTTTCAAAACTGCGATTTTGATTTTGTTTGAATTGCACTATTGTCAATCACCCAAAGATTTTAAATTGCGATTTGATTTTTTTTTTAAATTGCACAACTGCCGAACATTGATGATTCAAACGTCAACATGTAGAAAATTTAATGCGGTTTTAGAATGGGTAACGAAATTTTCTAGTAAAATGAAGACAAATTGCAAAAAACACACGTTTTTGCAATTTTTAAGATTTCAAAATTTTTGATTTATTTTTTATACTGTACCACCTTGTCCGATTTTGATGACTCTAACGCCAACAGGTGGCAAATTTATTCCAAAGAGGATTCTCAATATTTTTCATGGAATTTTGCGTTAAAACTTTTAAAAATTTCAAAATCGCAATTTTGATTGAAACCAAACGCAACTGCGAATTTGCTGATCCGAACGCCAAAATATGACGATTTTAGTGTGATTTTAAAAGAGATATTACAAATATTTTCGTGAAAATTAACACAAAATGCAAACATTTCACTTTTTTAAGTAATACGATTTTAAAACCGAAATTTTGAAATTGCACAACTACTAAACGATTTGCATGATTTTAACGTCAAAATAGGCAAATTTAGTGCAGTTTAAAAACTGTTCTATAATCTTTATCGTAAAATTAACGATAAAGATTAAAATTGCACGTTTTCCAAGTCCAAATATTAAAAATTGCGATTGTGATTTTTTTCAATTGCCCAAATCTCCAACGCATTCGATTTTAATTTTATTTTTTTTAGGTTTTAAAACCTCAAATTTTTTTAAATTTTAAAACCCCCAAATTTTCTTGTGAAATTATCAAGATGAAAAATCCCACTTTTTTAAATTCGCAATTTTGATTTTTGAAATTGCATAACTGCTAAACCCGTTGCCGATTTTGATGAATCTAGCGTCGTAATGTGGAAAATTTAGTGCAATTTGAAAACTGGTTAATAATTTTGTTAATGAAATTAACGCTAAACGTCAAAATTGCACGTTTTCAAAGTCCAAAGATTAAAAAAAAATTATTTTTAAAATTGCACAACTGCCAATCGTGTAATGGCAAATTTAGTGTAATTTAAAAATTGATTAAAACATTTTTTGCGAAATTAACGCAAAATGACAAAATTGCACATTTGCAAAGTCCAAAGATTTAAAAAACGCGATTTTGATTTTTAAAATAACACAACCTCTAAACGCATTGTCCAATTTTGATGATTTTAATGTCAAACTGTAAGGAATGTAGTACAATTTAAAAGTGGTTAATACATTTTTTCGTGAAATTAACGCAAAACGCCAAAATTGTATGTTTTCAAAGACCGAAGATTTAAAATTGCGATTTTAAATTTTTTAAATGTACAACTGCCGAACATTGATGATTAAATCTTCAAAATGTGGAAAATTTAATGTAGTTTTAAAATATGGAACGAAATATTCTGGTAAAATGAAGAAAAAATTGCAAAAATTATATTTTTTTTGTAATTTTGAAGATTTTAATTTTTTTTTATTGTACAACGGCCAACCGCTTTGTCCGATTTTGATGACCTAACGCCAAAAGGTGGCAAATTTATTGCAAAAGTTGGTCCTCTTTGTTTTTCGTGTAATTAGCGCAAAACCTTCAAAGATTTCAATTCGCAATTTTGATATATTTTTGGTTTGATCACCAGATGAAACATGATTGAATAGTTGTATTATTAAAAAATAATAAAGAATAATCACTTGGTTTGTTTCACTTTCATTCAATAAATAATTAAAGTGAAACAGACCAAGTGATGATTCTTTGTTATTTTTTAATAATACAAATATCGCAATTTTGATTTTTCAAATTGCGCATCTACACGCGTTCAAATTTATTGATTCAAATGCTAAAATATGACGAATTTAGTGTAATTTTAAAAGAGATTATAAATGTTTTCGTGAAATTAACACAAAATGCAAAAACCACTTTTTTTAAGAAATGCGATTTTAAAACCGAAATTTTGATTTTTTAAATTGCACAACTGCCAAACGATTTGGACGATTATAACGTCAAAATGTGGCGAATTTAGTGCAGTTTAAAAATTGGTCCACAATTTTTATCGTGAAGTTTCACAAAACCCCAAAACTGCACGTTTTCAAAGTCCAAATATAAAAAATTGCGATTTTGATTTTTTTAATTGCACAATTCATTGTGAAAAATCCCACGAGTACAAAAATTTCGAGATGTTGAAAAATTGGGTGTCATATAAATTGTTTGAAAGTCCGAAATACAGTTTTTAAAACAAGCAAATTTTACTAAAAAAAAAAATTTATCGGTGAAACAAACTTTTACATTAAATATGTTATTGTAGAACAATTATCAATAAATCAAAAATTGCCATGCAAATCATTGTTTCTTTGGTATATGTATGTGTTGTCTGTGAGCAATATAAAATGTTTGATACTCTCTTGTGAATTGCAGTTTGTAAACTTTCACAAACATTGGGATTTAAATGGATTTTATTCGACGAATTAAAATTGGGCACATTTACCACTGCATATTTCGATTGAGGAATTCTAAATTCACAAAGTATTTATTTACAGTTTTATTTCAAAATCTCAAGACATATTTCATTAGATAAAGTGGCCTTGGCAAGGTATACCAGAATAAAACATGTCCAGATCGAATTGAAACACGTCAAGGAAAACCCCATTAAACCAAAATAATATGAATAAAAAATGAATTTGTGGATTTGCGACGAGTAAACGGAAATAACCTGTTGCATATTAAATGTTACAGATGAGATGTGGTAGAATTAAAATTCATTCGTGTACCAAGGAAATACCAAACATTTTTTTCATATTCTTTACGTTATACATATCATAAATTTTAATTTGAGGTATAAAATAATACCTATTTATTCATATGACGTTAGTGCAATCATTAGCCAACTTTTTTATTTCTGTTATTTTATTTCTCACAATATTTATTTTGAAGACTAGATATTAACAAATAACTTGTTGTATCTGTTAGTAATGAACGTTTACTGTCTCAAACGTTTGTTAGGGTCTGTCGATATTATAAAGATGTAAAGACAAAACGTTATGCCAAAAATTAGATTATTATTTCTAAATTAATTTATGTGTGCTTATTAACATAACCCTTATTACATGAAAATTTGTCTAAATATGAGCTATTACTAGTTTACTAGCTAATTCAATGATGAATATTGGATTATACCAATGAAACATCGATTTTTATTAATTTCTACTTTCACCGTTACGGTTTGTAGAATAAATTATTAAAATGTATATTTCTCCACGAAATAATCTTAACAAGGACAACTCGTGATAAAGTTTGAAATAAATCATGTTGTATCGGGAAACCTAGCAACATAATTTATTTCTCATTTAAACAATTGTTGTAGAACAATAAAAATAATTTGAAACATTACACTGCGTCAGCGTTTTTATTAAAAGATACCATGGAGTTTCAACAAGTAACAGCCTCATCGATCCAATATTATTTCTCAAAATCTAAAGAATTTGAGTTTCGATAAACATTACACTTGTTGAATTACTAGTGAAAATTGTACATATCTATCTTCTTTCTTGTTATATTAATTGATGAGGCTGTTATTCGTTGAAAATTCATATCACTTTTTAAGTATTCAAGTAAAACACTTTTTTAGTTTTCAAAAACTTTTATTGTTGAATTTCTACGCAAAAATGTCTTCGCCCGAAGAAACCAGTGTGGGGAAACAATTGTTGCGAACAAATTAAACAATAAAAGTTTTTGAATATTAAAAAGTGTTTTTACTGTAATACCTAACAAATTCATTCTTGTTAAAAAATCGTATTAATACAGTATAGAGGATATTGAAGAGGATATTGAATAATTAATGAATCAATCCATTGTAGTTAAAATGTGTAAAAAATACCTCTGATGAGTAATTGCGTGTGAATAGCAATTATCGTAACATTAGACAAATATCGCATTTTAAATATTGAATAATTATAACTTATCGAAGTCCGCTCTGATCATTGGAAGAAGAGGAGGACCAGCCCTAGTGGCAAATGCACCGTGTTGAATTAAAAAGCGGGCCATAGGGATTTTCATGTAAAATTTCAAATGTATTAATATTGGCTCCCCTAATTATTTGACAGTATCGGTCTTCTTACATTATTTTTAAAGCTTTTTAAGCTGAATTATTTGGTACCTCACTCAATAGTTTCTACAGAGTACTTACCGAGATATTTGCAAAAAACTTTACAACTATTTTGAATTTAAAACAATGGTTTGCCATGATATCATAATGGCGGATATTTAATTTTGTTCTAAAAAGTGACGTTTGTTGTTTCAATACGATTTATTATTAAATGGTTTCACGTAGGTACTATTTAAGAACTTTATGTGAATTTCCAGAGAAGGAAATATCCAGCAAAAGTACTATTCAATGAATATTTTGGTTTCTAAATTTGAAATGTGTTACAACTGGGTTCACTTAATTATCGGTCTACTTACATTATTTGTAATACTCGTTGAATACTATTTTTGTTGGACATTTAACACTTAACATATCACGTTCACTTCTTAAATAGTACCCGAGTAATACCATTATAATCATAAATAATTTTTCTTGTGTAGAATACACGACCGGTTTTAAATCATAATGCGACAGCAAACGTCACATTTTAGAACAAAATGAAATATCCGCCATTATGATTTCATGGCAAACCTTTCTTTTTAATTCGAAATAATTGTAAAGCTTTTTGCAAATATCTCGGCAACTACTCAGCAGAAACTATTGAGTACGGTACCAAATGATTCATCTTAAAAAGCTTTAAAAATAATGTAATAAGACCAATACTGGCAAGTAATTAGGGGAGCCAATATTAACACATTTCAAATTTTACATGTAAATCCCTATGGCCCTTATTGCAATTCAACACCTTGTATATTATTCTAACCTATTTTTTCCTCGCTATCCATTTTCATTATATACAGGGTGTAGAATTAATTCACGCACCGAGGGATTTCCATGTTAAATTCAAAATGTTCAAATATTGGTTCCCCAAATTATTTTAGAGAAAGTGTAAATATGTTTCTTGCAGAAGAAAAAATACTGTATACAACCACATCATCACTTATTTGTTTACTTTCCATACAAAGGGGAAATCGAGAAAATTAAAATTACAATTTAAGCAAAAATTGGTGATGCCTTGGAATTGCTGAAGCAAAAAACTGTTGAACGTTAGCCGTCATGTTTTAATCAGAAAATTAGACTTATTTTAAGTAATTCTAAGTTAATATTATTCATTCGTTGAATGAAAAGATCCTAATGGGTAAATGGTACTATTCTGGCACTAGTGCACGTGCAGAAAATGTTATGTTTGGTGCAGATTATTCCAATCGATTCTGCTACAAAAGTTAATTTCCTCGATTTCCCCTTTATTTCCATTATATGGGAAGTACAAAAAATAAGTAATGATATGATTGCAAACAGTATTTTTTGTTCTTTACAAGAAATATAATAATAATAATAATAATAAGTTTATTAAAATAAAATACAGCATACAATTTGATATTTTACATGTAATAAACAACTATAGCCCACAAAAGATAAATGTCTTGTGCGTGGGAATTAGTTAAATACTCTAAAACTAAACAGAAATAATTTAAAATAAATACAATGGAATGAAAAGCAAATACACCAAATGATACTTATTACAAATTTATAACGCAAACGCTTAGAACAATCCCTCAAAAATATTGTCACAATAATCTTCGTGTTGATGTAATACAATTTTTTTAAGTTCACATTTAAATTTGTCTTCTGCACTTAAACTTCTGATATAACATGGTATTGCATTCCTAACTCTTGGTAGCACATAATCAAGGGACCTCTGGCCTATTTACATTTTTTCTCTAAAATAACTTGGAAGCCAATATTTCAACAATAAAAATTTAACATGTAAATCCCTATGGTGAATGAACTAATTCTTACACCCTGTAGATATCGGGAAAATCACCGAATATAATTAATTAATGATGGTTTAAACAAAAAGTGTAATAGTTAATTACGGTAATATTCAATTTCTATATCACACACTATTTTGGAAATTAGAGCAGGTAATGAACATAAACAATAATGTTTGTGAAAAATAGAATTAATGAATGAATAAAATTTATTTGTATTTTAACGTTGGAGTAATTATAACACACCTTCATTGTGTAACCTGCGCACAAGATTTAAATAAATCAATATAAAAAATAAACATATCATCATATCACATTTTCAGATATGAAAACCACAAAGTGCCAGTTCAGGATATGAAATATAAAATTTTCCTGTTCTTCAACTCGGACCTTGGTTTTAACATGGCAAATAATGTTTGAATCAATTAATTAACAAACAAAAAATATTTTTTGTTGCCTTCACAACAAGTAATAGTTATTTATTATACGAATGTGGAATGTACGTAATTAGTCCCGTAAGAAAAAGTTTACTCAGTAATTTTCTTAAGGGACTAATGAGGAATTCCATATGAGTATAATATAAAATTTTATCCAAAATCGTCTGTAATTGCATTAAATATTGAAATAATGTTTATAAAATGTTGACAAGATATTTTGACGTACGTGGTGTTATTTGAAATATTTCAAAAATCCTATAAAGGATCTATGCATTCCGTTAGAGAAACTTATTCTCTCACAAGTGGGTAATTTGATTATTACACACGATTTTGGATAAATAATATTTAATTTTGAAAGCTCTGTTTTTTTAAATTAATCAAAAATTTAATTACACACTTCGGCAGGATTGAAAATGAAAGATTTTTGCATTCAAACAGTTTCTTGCCATTGTAATCAAATCACGACAGACCTCAATCGTGTTTGCATATTTATGTATTTTAAATTGTACAATCTAAAAATATATATAAATATTTTGCTTTGTAATGACCTGATTAAAATCAGTTTGCATATTTACATGATAAATCCATATTATAATTTATTGGTTGACGCAGAATGCGGTATTCTAATAATACATTACATGTTCTTAGAAATGTTGTACTACGTCTGGTTCTGCCGCAATTCTGTTTATTTGGGATTCACCTTTTTTAATGATTAAGCTTATACAGAATTCTATTTTTGTACAGTGAAAATAAACGTAAATGTAAAATACCAATCAACTAAATTTAGACTTATAAATATTTTACCGGTACCTGGAGCGTCTGATCCACCATTATCAGGTCCGGATCTGTAGTGATTTGTATGACTCGTACTATTTACCATGGAGGATATTTTATTTTGATTTTCGCCGTACGAAACGACAGAGAAAGTATTGTTTTCGTAAAAATTCGAAATTTCAACGAAAATATACGTTTTGAGGTCCGACTATTTTTGAAAAATGTCAGACTGTGTGTGTATCTCTATATTAGAAAAACTTTTGACAAAAACAACAATAAAAAAAAAGTACCATAACGATCGATCCAAATTAAAACAGATCCGAAGCTCATGATCGTCACTGCCAAAAATGAAACGAACGACTTTGAATTAAAATAAAATCAGGACAAGTTGGGATATCGTATCCGCAAAAAAAAGGGTTATGTTACTTTCTCCGACTTTTAGCCAGGAAAATAGTTTCCAAAAAATAGTTTTTTTTATTAATTGTAGTCTTTATAAGATTCGTATTGTAGATTACGAAGAGTGTCTTATTTCTCATTATAACAAAACAGAATGGCATATGCAAAATATGTAAAAAAAGCACAGAAGAAATTTACAACGATGGCATTATTCTATAAATTGAATGTTTCCTAAAATACATTTTAAATTTACAAATAATTAAATAATTCGTTATAAAATATATGCTGTTCATATATTTTTGGAAAGATTAAAAAAAAATATAGTGCTTATAAAATGAATTCTCAAAATAATGGAATGTGTAAGAGTTTTACTTAAGTGATGCAGTGACTGATCTAGACAATTGATCCCATTATCTCCCCGTTAGATCCGCCAGTAATGTTATGCATATGAATTTCCTTGGAATATATGCTAATTTTGTTTATATCATAAAATTCGATTCACATTCTTGTGAACCTACTATCCTTGAAAAAAAAACATAATTTTTTAAATAATTATGGGTAATAATTGAAATAAAACTACTTTTATTGGATGTTATTATTTTCAGAGGATATTACAGTGCTAATTATTTATCTTCATGTGACCTTGTACCCGCTATTCAAGGTCATACTAATACTGTTATTTAATGCGTCATTGAAAATCCTACAATATTTTTTTTTCAAAATGCGTATTTTTGGAAATCAAAGAAATAGTCGTTTTCCGTAATTTTGAATACCTTCCCAAAGGTTGCCAATAAAAGATATATTCAGCACAAATCAATTCTAGGATTCGAAAATGTTACATCTCGCGTTGGCGACACTAATCCTTCAGTATTCGTAAAACGGATTAGAGAAAGTAAATTCCTAATATGCATACGGTTAGTCATCGAACTCGGGTGTTAATCAAATTAAGATAAGTAGGTCCAAGTCACATCCGGCACGTACCGAATGGTAAATACGATAGTTCAAAATTCGGGTAATTTAGTTAAGTCACCTTTCAGTTTAAACTACTTGTAATCTGTCCATGCTCAGGTAATCTATTTCATAACTTTGGGATTTAAATGGAATGATTTATGGAGGTTGACTTAAGAGTGCATTGATGTTTGAATAACGGGATTCTATGAATCAACTCACAATACGGAGTAAATTGTGAGTAAATGGTTTAGATTTTGTTCTTGAAAAGATACACGGTTAATAGTAGGTATTATCTAAGAGTTAATGCACCTAACAATGGAAGATTTCCTTGTTATTAGGGTAATCAAATTTCCATTTCCCAGTTCTTAGAAACGGACTTAATTAGCTTAGCTGTATAATTTTAGTGGAAATCAGTTCAATTTGATTGTATTTATTTGCGAAAACGAAATTAGTTTACAACGTATAATTTACATGAACCAATTGCCTTAGGCATCTAAAGTAATTCTCTAGAAAAAAGTTTCTTCCAATATGCGTCAGCTCAACTTGCATTACGGGACGCCAGAGAGTGCAATGCAAAAATTCGCATTTTCTTTAGAAAAGAAGTTTTCTTTTAACCCTTTAACGACTAAAGTGACTCAGATTCAATGTTTTTAGTTACCCATTTTATCATGAATAATATAATCAAATAAATAATTAGCGTAATTTCAAGTCTTATTTTCTATTGGCTCTTCTTATATTGAGTTCTTATATTATTCAAAGAAAGAAACATGTTGTTTGAGGAGTGATAAGTTGAGTAATGCTCAATTACGCCAGAAAAAAATCTTTGGTCATTAAATAATAATAATAACATTTATTTCCTAAGGATATACATTAACATTTAAATGACATTAAGTATATAGGTAAGAAAATAGTCAAAAACCTGTACATCTAAACATTACCAAAATATGTGTAATATTCACTGATCGAGTATGGTTTTATTTATAATAATAATTGTTTTATCTCGCTTTTAAATTTATTCATTATAACCGCGTTAAAGGGTTAATATAACTTTGATCAACTTGAATTTCAGGTAGTTACAATCCAAAAATTTGATAGTATTCTATTCTATGCGTTTTGATTAAATTATGATGAAAATATTTTTCAGAAAATATATGAATTGGTTTTTAACCAAAAAGTATAAAAATATTACGTAAGAAATTTCACCTTGCAACGTAACATCAATATCCAATTTTGACGCACGTTCTTTGAAAAAAAACCTCTCTCTAAATGTCAATAGTTGTCCATTACTCACTACAATGTATTCTATACACATAAAGCGTGACAACAGTTATAATTTATGTTCGATTTATAAACAATTGTCACCTCTAATTGCGTTTTGTAATTTACGAGCGTCGTTCGTAGGAAATCATTGGATTTACCAGTTGAGCTAAAAATAAATATAGATTACCATCGTTATTAACAATTGACAATTATGTAAATTTAAGACCAGACTCTTGTCATCAAGTGGCAATGGATATAGGATGTACAGTGTGTTTCAAAAAGAAATTAATTACAATCACCTATGAATACACCAATTGCCGTGATTAACGCTTTTTTCAACATTTTTGACGTTTGTTTTTAACCGTCTACGAATGTTTAATCAGACATGCGCGTTTCAATTCATAGGTGACTGCGATTAATTTATTTTTGAAACACATGCGTTCCTAACTTAGAACATATACTTATGGAACATGAATACAAAGCATAGAATTGTGTCCAAGAAATGGGATGCAGATGTCTCATTCTATTTTTACTTTCTCCGTTACGAAGTACGAGAAAGTATTGTGATCGTGATTTTTTTTCAAAAAATTTTTTTACAAAAATATCCGTTTTGGGGTCCCTAGCCGCCATTTCAACAATTTCTGAAAAAAAAAACTGTGTCTGTGTGTGTGCGCTGTATCTCAAAAACTAATAAAGCAATTGATATGAAACTTTGAACATACGTCTTATTTGATAATCTGAAGAACTGAAAAGCTTTTGGTAAAATTTAGTACACCGGAAGTGGGCGTTTACCTTAACGGTTTTTTGTTTTTTGCCAATATTTTCTTAAATATGAAAAATATCACAAAAACATTTAAACAAACTTTGAAGACAACAAAGAAATGAACATCTTTTGCTTGAAAACATTTTTCATAAAATCATTTTTATTCGAGAAAAAAATGTATTCTTTTTTTTTTAATTTTTGGTTTATAATAATAAAACGATAACAGTTACAACAAATTTATGTAAATAATAATTGTAGAGAATGCTAAAATGAACAACTTATGAAGAATAAGTTTTTTTCGAAATCGCTTTAGTTTTTGAGTAAACTGAATTTTTGAATTTGAAGTATAATTTTTCCATCTTTCATAATTTTGACGTTTTAAACGTCAGTTTCGCCCGAGTCTACGAAACGTTCCATGTACATTTAAAATCAACCACGAAAGCGTAAATATAAATGATACCATCAAATCGGAGAAAGTAACATGATGGCCACATCACCATTTTTTTTGCCCGAAATGCTCATGCGCGGCCGACGCACTCATAGGTTATTATGAATGTGTGCGCGTGTATTTGTGTGTGTGATAAGAATAAAGTTGGTAGCACTGTCACACACTATCTGCATCCCACTCTTGCAACGCAGGAAGTTCTCTCTCACACTCATGGACTCTTACGGGGATTTCGCGCGATTGGGGACGTGCGCATAGCGAACAAAAGAAATGTTATATCTATCCTTGTCGCACAGATGTTGGGCACTGTTTCAGTACACGTAAGTTATACGGTATTCCTAGTCCATGAGTCTATGTTCTAAGGTTCCTAACCTGTTTTTAAGTCGAAAAGTTTCAATTAACATGTAAAATCAATCATTACAAAGTTATTGAAGCATTGTTTTATGCGAAAAAATAACACCAAACGAAGACCTTGATTGGTTAACAATATCAAATAACGGTTCACAAATAGGGATGGACGATATTTCACGTACCTGTGAGTTTTCACTAGTATTGAAAAATCACAGGTCGTTACTGTCAAGAAATTAAAACAAACATTTTCAAAAATCCATATCTCTATTGAAAATTGTTGAATTTACAAAAACCAAATTGATTTTGAATAAGTGATACTTCGGACATTGAGGATGATTTTTTATGGAATTTTTCCTGCGTTTTTTATATTTTTTTTCTGCGATGTTTTTGTTCAGGTGCTCAAAAAATTAAGACAAATATTTTCAAAAATCCATATTTCTATTGAAAATTGTTCAATTTACAAAAACCAAATTGATTTTGAATAAGCGATACTTCGACCATTGAGGATGTTTTTTATTGAATTTTTCCTGCGTTTTTTATATTTTTTTCCGCGATGTTTTTGTTCACGTGCTCAGAAAATTAAAACAAAAATTTTCAAAAATCCATATCTCTATCGAAAATTATTGAATTCACAAAAACCAAATTGATTTTGAATAAACGATACTTCGGGCATCGAGTATGATTTTTATGGAATTTTTCCTGCGTTTTTTATATTTTTTCTGCGATGTTTTTGTTCGCGTGCTCAGAAAATTAAAAAATAAATTTCAAAAATCCATATCTCTATCAAAAATTGTTGAATTTACAAAAACCAAATTGATTTTGAATAAGTGATACTTCGACCATTGAGGATGATTTTTTATGGAATTTTTCCTGCGTTTTTTATATTTCTTTCCGCGATGTTTTTGTTCAGGTGTTCAGAAAATTAAAAAAAAAAAAAATTCAAAAATCCATATCTCTATTGAAAATTGTTGAATTTACAAAAACCAAATTGATTTTGAATAAGCGATACTTCGGCCATTGACGATGATTTTTTATGGAATTTTTCCTGGTTTTTTATATTCTTTTCTGCGATGTTTTTGTTCCGGTGCTCAGAAAATTAAAACAAAAATTTTCAAAAATCGATATCTCTATTAAAAATTGTTGAATGTACAAAAACCAAATTGATTTTGAATAAGCGATACATCGGACATTGAGGATGATTTTTTATTAATTTTTTCCTGCGTTTTTTTATATTTTTTTCTGCGATGTTTTTGTTCAGGTGCTCAAAAAATTAAAACAAAATTTTTCAAAAATCCATATCTATTGAAAATGATTGAATTTACAAAAACCAAATCGATTTTGAATAAGCGATACATCGGACATTGAGGATGATTTTTTATTAATTTTTTCCTGCGTTTTTTTATATTTTTTTCTGCGATGTTTTTGTTGAGGAGCTCAAAAAATTAAAACAAACATTTTCAAAAATCCATATTTCCATTGAAAATTGTTGAATTTATAAAAATCAATTTGATTTTGAATAAGCGATACTTCGGCCATTGAGGATGTTTTTTATGGAATTTTTCCTGCGTTTTTTATATTTTTTTCTGCGATGTTTTTGTTCAGGTGCTCAAAAAATTAATTTTTTTTTTTCAAAAATCCATATCTCTATTGAAAATGATTGAATTTACAAAAACCAAATTGATTTTGAATAAGCGATACTTCGGCCATTGAGGATGATTTTTTATGGAATTTTTTCAGCGTTTTTTATATTTTTTTCTGCGATGTTTTTGTTCAGGTGCTCAGAAAATTATTTTTTTTTTCAAAAATCCATATCTCTATTGAAAATGATTGAATTTACAAAAACCAAATTGATTTTGAATAAGCGATACTTCGGACATTGAGGATGATTTTTTATGGAATTTTGCCTGCGTTTTTTTATATTTTTTTCTGCGATGCTTTTGTTCAGGTGCTCAAAAAATTAAAACAAATATTTTCAAAAATCCATATTTCCATTGAAAATTGTTGAATTTATAAAAACCAAATCGATTTTGAATAAGCGATACATCGGACATTGAGGATGATTTTTTATTAATTTTTTCCTGCGTTTTTTTATATTTTTTTCTGCGATGTTTTTGTTGAGGAGCTCAAAAAATTAAAACAAACATTTTCAAAAATCCATATTTCCATTGAAAATTGTTGAATTTATAAAAATCAAATTGATTTTGAATAAGCGATACTTTGGCCATTGAGGATGTTTTTTATGGAATTTTTCCTGCGTTTTTTATATTTTTTTCTCCGATGTTTTTGTTCAGGTGCTCAAAAAATTAAAAGAAAATTTTTCAAAAATCCATATCTCTATTGAAAATTATTGAATTTACAAAAACCAAATTGATTTTGAATAAGCGATACTTCGGACATTGAGGATGATTTTTTATGGAATTTTGCCTGCGTTTTTTTATATTTTTTTCTGCGATGCTTTTGTTCAGGTGCTCAAAAAATTAAAACAAATATTTTCAAAAATCCATATTTCCATTGAAAATTGTTGAATTTATAAAAACCAAATCGATTTTGAATAAGCGATACTTTGGCCATTGAGGATGTTTTTTATGGAATTTTTCCTGCGTTTTTTATATTTTTTTCTCCGATGTTTTTGTTCAGGTGCTCAAAAAATTAAAAGGAAATTTTTCAAAAATCCATATCTCTATTGAAAATTATTGAATTTACAAAAACCAAATTGATTTTAAATAAGCGATACTTCGGCCATTGAGGATGATTTTTTATGGAATTTTTCCTGCGTTTTTTATATTGTTTTCTGCGATGTTTTTGTTCAGGCGCTCAAAAAATTAAAAAGAAATTTTTCAAAAATCCATATCTCTATTGAAAATTATTGAATTTACAAAAACCAAATTGATTTTGAATAAGTGATACTTCGGCCATTGAGGATGATTTTTTATGGAATTTTTCCTGCGTTTTTTATATTGTTTTCTGCGATGTTTTTGTTCAGGCGCTCAAAAAATTAAAAGGAAATTTTTCAAAAATCCATATCTCTATTGAAAATTGTTGAATTTATAAAAACCAAATTGATTTTAAATAAGCGGTACTTCGACCATTGAGGATGACTTTTTATGGAATTTTACCTGCGATGTTTTTGTTCCGGTGCTCAGAAAATTAAAACAATTTTCAAAAATCCATATCTCTATTGAAAATTGTTGAATTTATAAAAACCAAATTGATTTTGAATAAGCGATACTTCGGCCATTGAGGATGATTTTTTATGGAATTTTTCCTGCGTTTTTTATATTTTTTTCTGCGATGTTTTTGTTCAGGTGCTCAAAAAATTAGAACAAATATTTTCATATATTAAGCGTTCAAAACATTTCTATTACCAGGCGGAAATATGTAATTGAAGCAATACAGCCGCTTCAAGCCAAAAGTTTAGACTGTAGGGAAAAGGATTTTAAAGATATCGATTCTAAAATTTACGCACGAAAACTTAATTTCAAAAATTACATTCAACGATTTAAAGAAATGTAAAAAAAGCAATTTGATTCAAAAGCTCAAGAACCCTTAAAAATGCATTTCCAATTTTCCCTAACTACATTTATCATATGGAAACAAAACAGCAACACTCTAAGCTTGAATTTTTTTTTTGGCCTCAGAAACGTAGTCCATATGGCCAGCTCAAGGTGGGTACTATTAAGCTTGAATTAACCCTTTGCACTCGTATTTATTAATGTAACATGTATTGTGTCGACAACACGAGTGCAAAGGGTTAAAGATTACATGCAACAATTTGAAAAATTGTATAAATTAATCAATCGAGTAGTTTGCTGCAAAAGCTAAAAGGTATATAAAAAAACAATGCATTTATAATTTTACATAATAAACAATTACCACATCCTTCCACGTTAATGGTCCAATCTTGGATCAAATCCTTAGTGGAAACGGCAACACTAAGCTTGATCTGAAAATTACATACAATTTGAAAAATTGTAAAAAATAATCAATTAAAGAATATTCTGCATAAAAAAACAATGCGTTTCTAAATTTACATAAAAACTTAATGTCAACTTGAATTAAAATGAAAACCATGCGTTTCTAAATTTACATAAAAACCATTATAGCAAATCCTTGATGTCAATGTCCCAGACTTGACTCAAAATGAAAATTGAATTCCGAATTTATTAAAAAAAAAAAATAAATTCAGATTTGTCAAAATTAAAATTGCGTTCAGAATTTATTAAAACCTAAAACAAAATCAGATTTGCATCTCAAAACATTGTTTAAGTCAATTGGAGATAGAATCTGTTAAGAAAATGAATTAAAGTTTTACGTTTGTAACAGCAATGGTTCGTGAAAATTTGGCAGAAGAAAACATTGGCGTAATACTTCCTTTATAAGAGTAGGTAGTGCATCCCTAAGCATTACAAAGGTGTTAACATCTTACCCGTAGCTTCCTCTACAAAAAATCACAAACTGCCACTGGTTTATCAGATGATTTTTCTTACTACTAAACAATCTTTATCTATCAGCTATCTACAAATAAATTATTCTACCTACAGTACATTAAAAAAAAAACCTTGATAAAGGGCTATCGACCTTAGGTCTTTCTGCCCGGCTTTTTCTTAGTTCTTGAAAAGTAACAAACATATACAAAACAATAATCATTATTTCTGCAAATGTATAAGTTAGCAAAATAATATAATATAAAAACTTTAACTTACCTATTAAGAAGCAGTACTACCATTATAGTAATTAAGGTATCTAGGGCGTTTTGAGTTCAATAACGCCCCAGGTCGACGGTGTACAGCCAAGGGGTCCCTGGCTCGAGGGATATACATCGACCGTGGGCGTTTTGTTCATACCGCCCGTGGTGCCTTCAACGTTTTATGTCATACTTGTAGTTTAAATTTATCGAAGATTTTCCTATACTATTTTCTGACAGATTGTCGCGTGGAAAGCCGCGCCGCGCAGATGTTTACGACGTTCGCACGCTTGATTTGCGTTTGGTGAATTGTTGACAATGGATCTGTTGCCGAGATACATATTTACTATAAAAGGGTGTTATAGAAATAACGCCCTAGAGCTTTATTTGGTATTAATTTATCCACCCAGTAACCATGGATCAAACTTCCAACTATATTTGTCATTTATATATGTATGTTGTTTCCATGCCATTATGATTTTTTCAATAATAAACAAGTATGACAAAATTAAAAAAAATTGCAGTATGTCACCATTCATTTGTAAATGAATTGTTTTTTAACTAAACAAGGTTTTCTTCAACTTTCAGGTCCCAGTGAATTTCATAATGGAAATAAGCAATTACTCAATAACCGACGTGCTGTTGAATTACGTGGACGACTATGAAGACGACGCTGCAATAGCTAGTAGGTATCCACACATGCTAACATTTGTAACAAAAATAAACTTAAACTTTATTTCTACAATATGAGTAAGAGTACATCGTAATTTGGCACTACACATAATCACAAACATTTATAAAAATATATACAAGTAAATCACAAAATAAACTGTCAAAATAGCAAACTATTTATCAAAATAAATAAAATGTTGGAAATAAACTGCACCGAGTTTATTTAATACAAAATAGCTTCTGCAATTAACTCAATAAGGAACAAACATAATTTACAAAACCGGGATTAATACTAAAGTACAACATTTTATTTATATTCATAAATAATTTATAAGAACAAACAGGTACTAAACAACAACAATTAATGATGTACACGATTGCACTATTAGTCTTCGCCTTCGGTGGCGTCAAACTCTTTCAACAAGTTTCTCCGACACTTCATGTTACCTTCGTAAATCATCAGGTGTATTACGTAGCCGCTTGAGGTCTCTGAAAACGCCACCTGGAACTTGCAAGGCCTCGACCACTTGGTTTCGCGCTGGTACTTTTTGGAGCTGCGCCTTCGGAACTCGATGTGGCCCTGCGAGGATACGTTTTGAATTTTCATCGGGGTCTCCGGCTCGGCGTCCACGATGTCTCCGGTCAGACGGGTTCGCTTGATGGGGGACTCATCGTTGCAGTTGTGGAGGCCGTCGCCCTGGCCTTTTTCCCGTTTTTTCGAAGAGCCCGGGCTCAGGTTGTTCGGTGGGGTTTTCTCTTCGGAGGTCGTTAGATGCATTGTGTAGCTCGGGGATTCTCTAAATTGATTGATAATATGGTTCATTTTACAAAATTACAATTGTACTAAAATTAAAATGAATTTTACAATCAGTTTCGCGGTAGTAGTATTCTGGTTATATTTATGTGGTAAGTAAAACACGTGTGTTGAGAATTTTCACAAATTTTTAATGTCGAAACACTGCGACATATGTTTCGCCATACAGTGGCTTCATCAGGCAGATGATTAATCATCATGTTTCGACATTAAAAATTTGTGAAAATTCTCAACACACGTGTTTTACTTACCACATATATTATGAAATTTCACCAAGTAACAGCCTCATCAATCCAATGGTTATATTTATGTTTAGCTTAAGGTCACACTCTACAATTTTATAAAATTCGATTTTCTTTTCTTAAAAGGGTCCCAAGGGTTATAAAAATAGTATACCAAAATTTTGTGGGCCTGCAAAAACTATAAGTACGCGAAATTCCTATTCCATATAATAATAATTCTTTATTAACCCTCAACTCGCGATGTCAATAGATTATATTGAAAATTGAAATATAGGTGTTGGTTCAAGAGACCGGCATCGCGAGTTGAGGGTTAATGTCTATACCTAGAGGTTTACATACGTCACAAAAAAGAAAAAAAATAGTACATGCACTCCTGAAACTTGACATGAAAAAATTCTTCCCAAGTGTAGAATTTTAATAAAAATATTTTTTATACGCCCTCTATGGTACCTAGGTCAAAGAGAGAGCAGCAGCAGCGGCCATTGCACTACGAGCAGCAAATGTGTGGCTCGTAAACAATGGAGGAGGCGAACACCGAAAAATTCTGGAGTTTTCCATGAAATGGAACCCAAAGATTGAAATGCCGGTAGACACAATCCCTCGAAAATGCATATTTAACAGAAAGCTCCAAGTAAACCTGAAGCACGTAGATTCAGGCAAAGGCAGTAAACAGGATAACATCCATATGATGAAGCCACTGTGTGGTGAAACACATGCCGCAGTGTTTCGCCATTAAACATTTGTGAAAATTCTCAACACTCGTGTTTTATTTACCGCATATAACATCCATATATATACAGATGAATCGTTAACAAAAACTGGGGCCGGAGTTGGCATACACTGCAAAAACCTATCCCTGAAAAAGAGTACTGCACTTGGGTATCAATGAGTACCCCCACTAAGGTGGAACTCGTAGGTATACCACATGCAGCAAGAGAAATCGCTGATAGAAATATCAAAGGTAAAACTATACATATCATCACAGACTGCAGAGCAGTAATATCAGCAATTAAGAACTGCAAAATCACCTCAGCACTAACGACGGAATGCTGCGTAGCCCTGGAAAAAGTGGCAAACGACAACAAGGTCACCTTGGGCTGGGTAAAAGTAAAGGGAACAAGATAGTAGAAGGGCTGGCAAGAAAGGCTTCCAGACGCCCCACTCGCGGGCCGGAACCTGAACTGCCACCCTCTCTGTCAGATATAATATCCTTACTAAAAGATACATCGACTAAACATCACCAAGACCGATGGAACGACAAGCCTGGCTCCAGGATAACGAGACTTTGTCGCGATGCACCCCAAAACTGCCAGATATTGCATACAACTCTCCTGGGGAACCTACGAAAGATCGTGGGACTATTGACTGGACACTGTAACCTAAGAATGCACCTAAACAGAATGGGCCTCTGCCCAAGTCCCATCTGTAGAGGGTGTGAAGCTGAAGAGGAGACTTCAGATTTTGAATATTGAGGCTCTAAAGTGTGTGTAATTAATATGAAGTGGCAAAAACTTGGGATGATTATTTTAACCTCAAAAAGATAAAATCATCGCCACTTTGAAGCGTGAAAATGTGTAACACCTATATTTGCTAGCAAACCATTCAAAATGTGATCTTCAAACATCTGCTGAACTATTTTGTGTATGATTTCTATTAATGACAATTTCTCAATCGTTTTTTACATCTTTAAATTGTATACCTTTTGCTGTTCATTTAATTTTAATAATTAAAATTAGTGAAGACATTCAAACTAAGACATTTTCACACATAAAAGTATAAACGCACATTTACTGTTTTTAAGCTTACGAAATTGAACAACTCACAACACTAAAAATTAGTGATAGACAAGATCAATAAAAAAAGATCGAGTTGCAAATGATCGATTTTCTCGAGCCGATCGATCTGTAAACTAAAATCACCACTTTGATGCGTGAAAATGTGTAACACCTATGTTTGCTAGCAAATCTTAACCATTAAAAATGTGATCTTCAAGCATTTGCTGAAATATTTTTTGTATGATTTCTAGGGCATTAACGAATTTCTGTGTTGTAAATGTTTGACCATTATCATTATTATCTTCAAACTGAGCACTGCAAATTACAATTAGGTGTTATTTATATTGCCGATTCGAACAGAGGAGAATACATTCAGCCGGTCTGGTCATTAAAGAGAAAAATACCGTGATTAGTGTTTGCTTTGTACAAAATCCATCTTACGTCCTTTATCTGCAAATTGGATCACTGAAAGTACATCTTTTCCAAAAGTATGTTTATTTCCGATGAGATGATTTGCAAATTGTTGAATTGTTTTGTTTAAGTCTGAAGGATCTTTCATTTTCTTTAAGTCTTATTTCAAAATTACGACCTGGATGCCCAATATAAATTCCTTTCCATACTCAGTTTGAAGATGACTAGTGTAGTCGAAACTATAGTCACATATATCAAATATATGGAGGCAAAACAAGGTTTCAAGTGTTTTATTTCGAAATTATATCGAGATGCACCACCAAGTAAACGCCGTCAATATTCAAGCATTATTTATTTATTTACAAAATCCAACAGACAATGTCCATTGAGAGGGTTACAAAATAAAAGTACAAGTACTAACATAAAATTACAAATAACTTACGAATTACAAAGGATTACAACAAAAGGATTGAAGAATAAACTTAAATTGCTAGAAGACATTTTAGTAGATCGTGTTTGAATTGAGAAAATGAGGGTGTGAAGATATCAAGGTCTCCAAAAAATTTATTATACGGTCGGGACAATCGAACAATGGGAGAATTTAAATAGTTTTTCTTTGTGGCATTATAAACAAAGACATCATACATACCGCCTTAGTGCCCCATCACACCAGACCACCATGGTGCGGCACCAGTGGCCCACTAGTCATGTATTAAGTGAAATGAAACATAAGTGCCCTATCACACAAGGCCACAATGGTGGCGGCACCAGTGGCGCCACCATGGTGGATCCAGCCACCAAATAAAGCAACCAGCCAAGACAGCAGCGACCAAAAAAGCAATGCCGACTGCCTGGTGTCTCGACTGGTTGCTTTAGTTGGTGGCTGGATCCACCATGGTGGCCTAGTGTGATAGGGCACTTAATACATTTGGCTGGTGGCGCCACTGGCGCCGCCACCATGGTGTCCTGGTAGGATAGGTCACTTATAGAAAGACGAGGTATTTGGGCCAATATACAAAGATACAAAAAAGTGCTATTATATTTCATTTAACCATTTCGCTGCGGCGTTAAGAAAACGCTCCATGTCTGTGGTACGGCTTTAGATTGGCCTGGAACGTTATATACACTCAGATGCAAAAAAACCGGGTCATTGGGTTATCTTTGCAAAAAACGCGGGTAATTTTTTGTTTTAGTACTTTGAATAAAACTTTTAGTGTTTTACAATCAAAGAGAACATCAGAATGAAAAAAACTACATATGGTACTTATCAGTTTATTTAATGAACATTAATAAGCGAAAATAAAATTTAAAGGTATGCATTCTTCGCTACTTATTGCTCATTCGACTTTATGCACAGATAGCTCCTGGGTTCACTTGTTTGTTTTAGATTAACTGTCATTCTCTGAGCAGATTGTTGTGTTAATTATGGTTCTAAGTGCTGAAGATTGTGCAAAAGCTGTTGCTCTTGTGGCAGATGGAAGAAGGCAGAGGTATGTGTCCAGATTCCTTTATGTCAGTCTTTCTACCGTCCAAAGAGCACTTGAGCGGTTTAGGGAGACCGGCAGAAATATTTGGAGGCCGGGATCTGGCAGGAATCGAAAAACGACTGCTATCGATGACCGATTTATCGTTCTTACTACTCTACGGAATCGTCATGTGACTTCAGTGGAGACCAAAAACCAACTCCGTGAGGTTCATGGTACAGCTATGAATGTGTGGACGGTTCGTCGAAGGTTGCAAGAAGCTGGCTTAAAATCTTATAGACCAGCACCTTCACGATAAATGAAGAAAATTGTTGACGCAAAAACGGAACGTAAATATGCGTCTACAGCAGCGAAAGGGTTAAAGGATCCTTACTGAGAACTTTTATTCTATATAGTCGCCCTGCGTATTTATCACCTGCTCTATCCTCTTCCTAAAGCGCGAGCACGCTGTCTTCAACTTGTCGCGGTCCATGGCGGTGAATTCTGCCTCGATAGCGTCTTAGAGAGAGTTGATATTGGGATGTCCGGACTTGTTAGTTTGTCTCTTGACTACGCCCCATACGTAGTAGTCCAGAGGGTTTAGGTCGGGACTGTTTGGAGGCCAGAACTCCTTCGACCAAAACATGTCGACCTTGTCAGAAAGCCAATTCTGTTTTCTGTCTTCCTTGCTGGAGTGAAAGAGCCCTTCTCGGACCTCCTCTGAGACTGCAAATCCCTTTGCAACGTCCGTATACCGTCGATTTTGGATACCCGAAAAACTTTATAATTTCGGCCGGTGTTAAGGCTTAACTTCAGCACCAACTAGAGGTTACCCCCGAATTCTAATATAGCGTGAACTTTCAATTCAATTTTGTCCGGATTCTAACGGCGTACGCTGTACACTTTGTTCTCGAAACTTAAAATTAAAATCAAAATCAAAGTTGTAATTACAATTACAGTTGAAAAAAAAAATCATTCAATCAATCAAACATTTCGATGCGATGCGTAATAAAGTTCTGGCATACCGCATTTTTCTTCACTTGAAAACGGCATTTTGTTATAAATGTATACCAGTTTTGGAACTGTAGGTCAGGATAAACCAAATTCAGTCGAAGTGTCAAAAATTGCTTTATTAAACAAAAGTGTGTAGCTGTCATTTCCAAGGCACTCTTTGTAAAAACAGGCTTTTTGGCATGTCCATTAAACTGCTAGACCGAACCCCAACACATGACACATCACCGTAATCAGAAAAAAAATCTGTATTTGAAAATGTAAAAATACAAAATGGCGCCCCATAAGAAAAAACAAAGTTGATGATGTTTCCCGAAAATCGAAAGGTCAAATTTTTATTATCATATCACTACGTTGTAGAGCGTACAAATTGTTTTGAAGTATCTCTATAAATAGTCTCGCAAAAAATAAAAACATTTTTTGAAAATTTCGATTTTTTTGGGATATCTTCGGAAGTAGTTGGAATATTTTATGTTTCAAAACAGCATTATGTTTAACTTTGCCCTAATTTAACCGACCTTGTATCTCCTCAAATAACCGAGATCCCCATGCTCGAGCTCCAAAAACGGGCACCTTGTGTAAGTCGACTATTTTAAAGTTTCTGCTAACATTATATCCAAAATATCGTCATCGCCATCTATCATTTTTTTATTCCAATAAGTACGTTCAGTGATTATTCATTGACATTTTACAGGAAGCGAAAAATAACCTCTCTGTGTTTTTAAATCTTTATTACTTGATTTAGAGAAGCATATCATTTACTGTCCTTTAATTTAACACGTTCGGCGCCGTGTCAGCCATCGGTGGCTGACACTACTGGACTTTCCGTTTAGGCCGCGTCAACCAGCGGTGGCTGACACTGAAATTACATTTAAGCTGCGTCTGCCACCACGCACACATAGGCCACGACAACCACCGCTGGCTGACAGCATATAACATGATATAGAACTATAAAATTTACACTGTTTTATGGAATTGCAGAAAATTTATTCAAAATTTAATTAACTTTGACACATTACAGGATTACATTAAGTGTCGAATGAATGAATGCCTATACGCGTCTCGTTCTAAATGTAAACACTCTTTTACTACGATAAGAGACATTGGCCTACAATACCAGTGCTTCTAAGTGGCAAGTGTGGCCTGACGAGGACTGCCTTCAAAATCGGCGTGGGGCTCAACGTGTTAAATCTCAGGCAAATGTGGGTTAACAATGTAGGGATATATGACAAAATTTTCTACTTTAAAACATTTCGTTCATCTCTAAATATTTATTATTTACAAGTAATTAAAATTTCTTATGTTTTTAAGTGAAAAATATTTAGATACACAATTTAAATTACAATTTCAGAAAATGTAAATTCATATTATATTTAATGATTTTAATTGTAAAATTTTCATAAGAATATATAGAAAATGAAACTCTTACCTTGGCGTTGAAATTTTGATGACGTGCGTATCCCTGTAGCCGATATTTGAACATACCTCCACGTTCGGAAAATTATGCTTCACTGTAGCGACTTTGTCCTTCAGAAACAGTCCGATTTTCTTGACGCCCTTAACGGTTTGCCCGAACCAGTCGAGCACAACGTTATCCGACAAGTAGTAAGGAATAGATTCGTTGTGGTTCTCGATGAGGTCGAAGTAAAACTCGGCAAACTCCTTTCCCCGCTTTACCTCTTCCTCGCTAAATTTTTCCATTTCGAATCTGGAAACAATTTTACGTTTCAGATCGACTTGGCGAAAATGTTGAAAGAAGTGAATATACAGGATGGAGTTGACGAAAGGAAAAAAAAACTTTATTATTAATTTTACGGCAAAAAGTCATTCTTTATAAAAAATTCTGCTTGTCGAAAAAAATTGTTTGTCCTCAAAAATATTGAGATGAGATGTACAGGGTGTTAATAATTAAGAAAACAAGAAAATGCTTCAAGAGATAAGAACCATTATTTTTTATTTTCTCACTAAATTCTTCCATTTTGGTAAAAACAATTTTTTGTTTCAGATCGGTTCGGCGAAGATGTTGAAAGAAGTAAGTGTGTTTAATATTAAAATAATGTTAATAACCATGTCATAGTTATATTAATTTTAAACGTGTTGTTGATTTGAAGATTGTGAATGCAGTTTTACAGATGAACATGTAAATTTGATAATCTATTTGTAAGCAAATGCATTGCCACGCAACCAAAACATAAAGCAACATGGTTTTATTTATATTTATAATTATTTAGGCCCGGCAATAACTGCGAAATCAGCCAGCTGTATGCCGGAACTGAAGACGGTCGAGCTAATAAAATCTACGGACCCCTCCATTATCTATTTACCGACATGCACAAGAATCGAGCGATGCGGAGGATGCTGTTCACATAATTTATTAGTGTGCGAGCCAAAGGAGTCGGAAACTGTCAGTTATAAGGTAAGGTTATAAAAAACCAAACAGTTTCAGGTCTAAACGAAAATTATTTTTTCAGGTTGTAAAAACACAATTTGGTGCTGGAAATCGATTGAAATATGTCGGAAAGGAAGTTGTTCACGTGGAAAAACACACGAAATGCGCATGCGGCTGCAAAATTAAGGAAACTGTAAGTGTTCACTGGCAACAAGTACTGAGAGTTAGTTACTACTACATTCTGTTGTTATTAGTGCTTTATGAGATAAATGAGCGTTTAAAGTCATTAAGGAATTGTGGTTTTGATATTTAGCTAGTGAAAAGAAAGCAGTTTTGATATTTTTCAGCACTGTCGCTTCAAGTAACATGTTTATTTTATTTATATCGCTACCGGTTTCAGCCTAGGCCATCTTCAGGCGAAATTGTCATACCACTCTAAGGACAATTTTTCCTGAAGATGGCCTAGGCCGAAACCGATAGATTATTTATATAATCTAAATAAATGTGTACTTCTTTTATAAGAAGTACACATTTATTTAAATTATTTAAAAATGACCACCGCAAATAAATATTGTCACAAGGGTCAACATCTTCAACTTTTTTTTTATCTAAAAATCAGAATTAACACACTATAAGAATTTACATTTTTGATTCTAGCATTTCATTTGCAATTAAAAAACCCCAATCGATAATAAATTACACGTATCTTTCAGGATTGCAACAGGATGCAAGAATACCGTGCCTCGGAATGCCGATGCATATGCATCAACGCCGACGAGGAGAACAAGTGCTACAAAGACAACTCGACGAAACTGTGGGACCCCAACACCTGCACCTGCCGCTGCAGGGACGTCAACAGGTGTTCCACGGGATACGCCTTCGACGGGAACCACTGTAAATGTATGCCCATACCTGTGCGACGGCGTGTCATAGGAGGCGACGACGGGCAGCAGAAGGAGCTCCCTCTCGATTCCCTCCCTGATTCGGTGGTCTACGAAACCAGTGAATACGACAGCACCTAACTTTCGAGGGGACGGCTTACAATTGTGATCGTAGACTTAAGTATTTTCATTGCAAGTGAATTATTTATTCGTGATAGTGCGTCGATTGCGCTATCGAGGATCCAACTGGGCTTAATCCAGTTTTAATTAGAGCACGTGTGTGATAACAATTAGGAATTAATTATGTATAATTCAAATTTATTGATATGAAAATGTATTTTTGTATTTTAAAATAAGAAAATGTACCAGTAAGTTGTTTCATTATAATTGTACAGGTAATATTTGAAGTTATAATTTTTTTTTTGGCGTAGGAAGCTGGTCCATTCTGCCAGAGGTACCATTTAACTGTTTGTATTGATTTCTAATATTTATTTATTATACAGGGTCTTCATTTCAAAAGGAGCCACCCTGAATAACTTTGGATCTGAAGTAGTTACGGTTTTAAGCAAAAATACGTCAATTTTATTTTAGAGGGTGGAACTTGAAAAACAATGTTTCTATAATTTTTTCTTTCACCCCCAGCCACACAATCTTTGGTGTGGCATATTTTGATATGCATATCTCTGAAACAAATGAACTGATTTAAATTAATTTTTATTTGCTGGACAGTATTTTGTATGCCCTTTAAAATGAGGTGTCGTACAAAAGGGGATGCCATTTGAAATTATAAAGATGGGGTGGCTGGGGGTGAAAGATAAAATTCTAAAAACGGTGTTTTTTAAGTTCCCCCGCGAAAACAAAATTGACGTATTTTTTCTTAAAACCGTAACTGCTTCAGATCCAAAGTTATTCAGGGTGGCTCCTTTTGAAATGAAGACCCTGTATATAATGAATGGGGGGGGGATACACTGGACATCCATGGACCCGAACGGCCACTTCTTCATTCCGAAAAAGTGACCGCCGGATGGGATTTGAACCCACGACCACGAGGCTCGTAAGCAGTGAAGTTATAATTACATTAAAAGTGTTAAGTTTTAATTGTTTCATGAGACACTACGAGTAAACTGGTGTAGAATCTGAAGATGACGATTTACGTCAAGGTAAAAATGAGAAGAAAAACAAATTGAGAGTTGAAACATCCGGAAGTTAAATGAAGTACAGCAGAGCTATTAATTGAGACCATCTCCAACAATCAACAAATATTTAAAATAACATGGCACACACAAACAATGCTGCCACCATTGATGGGGCTATTGAGAGAACAACTTTCTCCATGACCACTGTAGAATTTAAGCATTCTGAAATCAATTTTGATTACAGAACGTACACAGTCTCGCTCTTGTTATGGAACAAAACACCATGCGCTTATGTGTTTTGCATGTAATTCATTCGATAACAAGTAATGGAATGAATATTCTCACACCGTTTCGAATACAACACTTATGCCCAACAACTATTGCACCAACAACTCTAGTTAAGTTAGGTAACTCGGATTAATATTATAATCCGGATTAAAATTAGAAGCGTTGCACCGACAATTATATTATAAAGCGAAGTTAGCAAACATGAGATTAGACCCGACAACATTGCATATTTTGTCATCGACTCTATTCCTATTCCGATTGGCCTGAGGCCCGCTAGTCCACATGTTCGACATCAACACTGCAGTCGCCCACTAATGGGAATACTTGTAAATTATTTGATTAATGTCAAAATTAACAATAGAAAGGCGCGAAAGGTCTGGAAATTTTACTCCAGCTGAAAAGCAACTATTGCTTGAAGTTGTGCAGAAATATTACAAAATTCTGGAGAACAAAAGAACTGATGGGGTTACCGTCAAGAAGAAAGCGGAGGCTTGGGAACATGTGGCATCCGATTTCAATGCCTCATATCTAACAATGTGGAGAAGATGCCTATGCAGCTGAAACATACCTGTTTCCTATTAATCTTAATAATAAATGTCTTCTTTTGCTAGTTACCGTACCACGTTTATTCACAAATATCAACTCTCAATATAAACGTCAAATTAAACTTTAACCGCCGAAATATCTGTGGTTAGATAACCCATGTTTACTAACTAAGGTTAGGGGTAAAATTGGTTGGTGCACCTGAAAAAGCTCCAATTTCGGATTATATAACTCAAGTTACATAACTCGTCACTAATTCAGGTTGGTGCAACCGGGCATTGTCAAAATACTATAAACATAACCACAAACGTGATAATTAAACGTAAGTTCTTTGTGTCCATTATTTTATTAGTCTATTTTATCTGTTCGAGGAGAAAGTATAGTCTGCTACTCGGTAAGAATGGAAATTCTGATGCTCGTGGTGGTTCCTCGCACTCGCCTGACAGCTTGCGCAATTTTCAGTGTGCATAAAATAACTAATCGGAAAACTCTTCTTGACAAGTTCTGCAGCCAACCACAACTCTACCCACCGCTAGTGGAGGGTCTGATGGTCAGACACCTTATGAACAAACCAGGAACTACCAATGGTAGAAAATCCAGCGTGCATAAAATTACTTGATTAAAAGTGACACTACCTCCCGGACTATAAGTATTACATGCTAAAAATCATAATACTCTATTTTTTCCGTCCTACAAAAAAATTCATAAATTCTAAAGTGCCCTATTTTTCCATCGCTTGTTTTTCTAAAATATCGTAGATCGTATGATTCTTTGACTATATACTAATGGACTGCTATTCCCCCTCCATTTCCCATATGATCACTGCTCCAAAAGTTGTCCACGAGCTGGAGCCCGATATAAGTCCCGCCCCGGAGCCGAAAATGGAGCGTAATTTAAAAACCGGAAAGCAAAAAAAATATTCCTCGATGTTTTCCTCAGCAACGTGGAGAATGCAAATGCGAGCATATTTCGGCAACTTGGGTCCACTTTCCTGCCTGTTCTTTACAAGCAAAGCATCAACCCATAATTTGCGAAGTTCCGGATTTGATGGAAATCTAATGCAGAATTTTAGGTTATAAGTCAAAAGTCAACTGACGTGTACATCAGCTGACGAGTATTATAACCGCGTTGGCATATACAGTGTGTATCAGCCAAATGGAATAAATTCGGTAATAAATAAATGGGGGCCTGTTCGACAAAACGCTCGGATACGTCGATTAGTATTTTTAGTTGCGAATGTTTTTCAGCAAAAACTTTTTATACAGGGTGAGTCATGTAGCAGAGGCCAATACCAACTTTCTTATTTTAAATGCAACACCCTATATATTATTCAATTTTTGGATTGTTCAGAAAATTCTAGACATATTTCATGTACCATGTCCTATACCTATCTTCAACTGTTTTTTTACTTATTAGTTTTTGAGTGTATTGTAGCGAATTTCTGTAATCAAATAATATTCTTTTTTACTTTCTCCGTTACGAAGTACGAGAAACTATTGTGATCGTGAAACGTTTTTCAATTTTTTTTTACGGAAATATCCGTTTTAGGGTCATTTCAACTATTTCTGAAAAAAAAAAATGTGTCTGTGTGTTTGTTTCCTAAACAGTTGAAGATAGGTATAGGACATGGTACATGAAATATGTCTAGAATTTTCTGAGCAATCCAAAAATTGAATAATATACAGGGTATTGCATTTAAAATAAGAAAGTTGATATTGGCCTCTGTTACATGACACACCCTGTATAAAAAGTTTTTGTTGGAAAAAATGCGCAACTAAAAATACTAATCGACATATCCAAGCGTTTTTTCGAACACGCCCCCATTTATTTATTATCAAATTTATTCCATTTGGCTGATACACACTGTATACGTGGACGTATTGCAGCCTTTCGCATAGCAATATTTTGACATAGTGTGAATATTTGACAATATAAATGTTTATATATTCAAAGGTGTGAATAAATTGCAGGGTATCACAATATGCAATGCGTGCTCATAGAGTCATATGTCATAGACGCAAAATAGCTACCAATTTAGTAATATACAGCAATCATTTAGGGTCCCGCCGCGCCACCGTTGCTTGGAGACACACATAAAGCGGCGCTAGCAGTCCATTAGTATATAGTCAAAGGTATGATTCAGTTTAGACCAATGTCATGGAATAAATGAAAACAAGATTTTACATTATTAAACATTTTCAAGGTTCCAGTTGTAGACACAAATACAATTTGTTAAAAATAGAACTCTAAGAAATTTATTGCTTAGTAGCGAACAAAACAACTAAGTAAAGCAGCTAAATAAGGTAATTATATGTAACCTACGTTATTGTTATTAATCACATTCTAGAATAGAATTATGGGTTCAAAACAATAAATGTGTTTACTACCGTAAAATAATTTGTCAAATCAGCCAAGGTTATGCTAGGTCAATGTTAATTGAAATTGCAGACTACGACGAAAGTGTTGAAATTGCTCCATTCATTAATAAATACACTTATCTATAATTTCCACACGCTTTACACATGATTTCCACACGTTACTTGATGTCCAAAATTAAATATACAATGTAAAAACTGAAATTATTTATTTTGAATAAATAAGAATATTCTTATACAGTGTAATAATAATATTTTTTTTTAGTGCTAGTAACCGTAGTTTTACACAGGTCATTAAAAACATTAGAAATTAACTTAAAAAAAAAATAAATAGGTATACAAATCAAAATTCTGAAATGATAAATACGTTTCCTCAGAAGCGCATACACACTTAAACTTTTCAAATGTGAACCCCCATTTTTTGTTGCATTTATGGATCTACGTAAAATTCTGAGTATTTTTCATGTAGCATACCCCATGTCGATATTCAACTGTTTTCAAAGAAATGGCGTTTAGAAAAGTACTACTACTGTTTTATTTCTGGTAAAAGATAACATGGTTTCATCAAAACATTGGAATTAATAAGCAAAAATCATTATTTACTTAATTAAATGATTTTTCCTGATTAGTTCCAATGTTTCGATGAAACCATGTTATGTTTACCAGAAATAAAATAGTAGTAGTACTTTTCTAAGCGCCATTTCTTCGAAAACAGCTGAATATCGACATGGGGTATGCTACATGAAAAATACTCAGAATTTTATGTAGAATCCATAAATGCAACAAAAAATGGGGGATCACGTTTGAAAAGTTTAACTTAGGGGTCGTATCTCAATTTTGGAACACCCTGTACATTTGAATTGTATCTCAAAAAATGTGCAACTAACTGGTCCTTTCGTGACATTTATTTGAAAATATATCTGTATGTTACACATCCTAAAAGTTTTTCAGTAAAATGAAAAATTAAACACCATGACCCATATCAAACCTCACATTTATGCATGGTTGCTGAATTTGTTAACACACATTAAAATTATTAATCTAGATCGAATTAATGAGAAATTCCTGATCAAAGCTTATACTCTGTTCACATTTTTTTTATTCACGCCGTAGAAATCTTTATCAGGGTGACATTTTTCTTGGTAGTAACACAGTTACTAACAATTTGGTTATGTCATTGCATTTTTTTTTGATATGTGACATATTTGTTGATAGTAAAAAAATTACCAACAATTTAGTGGAAGCGTCATCCCGGGCCGAAAAATATTTTTACCCCTCTGCGCAGCAAGGAAAGTTAGTTTCGGGCAGACATACCCGACAGGTAAGGGCTTATTCTGCCACCGTTAATAGGTGTCTCGAGGTTTAGATAATTTAAATCCGGTGCAGTTTTCATTTGAAAAACATTAGTTAACCCTTTCGGTATGGGTATATCTGCCAATATCACACCCGACGGACGTAAAAAATGTCCATTTTTCAAACATCGATTTCTAGTGTTGGATTTTGCTCCGAAACTAAAAACATATCTGCAGCGTCAATGATGAGCGTTATTCGGATATAAAAACAAGTAAATTCATCAGAACGCTTATTGATGCTACCCGGCTGTCGCAGAAGTTACGTTAAAACGCTTATTGATGTGACCCGTCCTGAAAGGGTTAAAACAGTCGAATTTAAGGTCCAAATGCGCTGTAATAGTTTAGAATTATGACTCGATTAGATTTTGGGGATTACAAGTGTTGCGTCATTATTTTAGACCAACTTGGCCAGATTTCATGCGTTTGCCCACACTGCAGTGTGCCGCCTCCAACTGAAACATCGGAAATCATTGCCGTTTCATGGATAGGTATTGATGAAATTTGCGGGCACTTTAAATTTTTTTGGCCAGGGATGGTCGACCCCAATTTGGTTATGTCATTGCATTTGTTTTGGTTATGTGTAGTGTTAGGGTGGCATTTAAGTTGGTAGTAATAAAGCTACTAACTATTTGGTTATGTCATTGCATTTTTTTTGGTTATGTGTAGTGCAATGTTGAATTTTATAATATCACTTCATTCACATGTAAAAATATTGCGATTGAAGGTGGGGCTAATAAATGTCAAACATCGTTTGTCAAAATTCATTTTGAGATCCAAAAAGCTCTTCTAGGCGAGTTGTGATATTATCAAACAAATTTACAATTTTTTTTGGCAACGTATTGAAATTATAGGTTAACAACATACTTCAATCAGCACTATCAAAATTACAACATGCCAATATAAGGACAAAAAAACACCCCGACTGTGCCTAGAATAAATCGTGGACAGAGTATAGCAAACTTTTTAGTAAACGTGGCAACAATGCATTTTGAAACGCTTGCATGAAAATGGGGTATGAGAATAAAAACATATTCTTGGTGAGGTATCAGTGCAGAAGTGAAGAGCGAGGGAGCAGAAGAATTGGAGGTTAGAGTGTGAGGTGTCTAGGGGTGTGTATAACAATGGCCGCATTCAGGGAATTTGTAGCATTGCAGCGCTTTAAGCTGTACTTGGCTGAACGGGCAATTATGGAACTCGGCGCTTATAGTTTGAACCAGGAACTGTTACATTTTAGGTTTGGTAGCATTGCTTAACTTAACCTTCAACTTCACTGGTGCCCTCTTCTGATTCATCCGTAATTATGAAGGAAATAACCTCCTCGTTTATCTCCATCTCCCCGACGTTTACAAAATAATTCTTTAGCAAACAAACAGGTTAGATTTATTAACACGTGTTTCACTGCCACCTCTTTCGATTTTTCAGGGCTTCCGACAGCTTTTTAGTTTGCTACAACGCCTGTACAGCGGTAAAGCGGAATAATTATATGCTTCAACGTTTCATGAAGCGCTGCCAGTGCTTTAGATAAAGCGGCACCATTCAGGACAAAATTTTAAGAAAGCGCTACAGTTCCCTGAATGCGGCCAATGATTATGTGCAGAGAGTGAGTTTATATGAATATGTGTAATGAAATTTACAATTGAAACTTCCATAGTGCACAGGCAGATTGTTAAAGGGGGGCAATAGGATCAATTTCCCCCCACCCTGGTTTCAGATTTTTAAATCTGTAATGAGCAAAAAAGTAAGTGAAATTTAAAAAATAAATGTTAATAAATCCTTTCCAATATTTGTTTCTAGTACCACCTCTTAGAAGCCTGCTGGATCCGCTTCTGTTATTATGCAAGTATACAAAGAACACTTTGAATAATTCGTTTGTCTATATTTGTGTGGAATAGCAAATTGTACCGCTGAAATTTTATCAAAGTTTGCAGCTGTCATCGTGACTAAATTTTTTTGTAATAATCCTGTACAACGAATCATACACCTGCCCAACCCAAAAAACTAGCTCATAGTCAGTGCGCAGCAGCTGTACCATCCAACCATAAATTTCCACACGGATTACAACAAAAAAAAAAACGCACACAACTTACTTAAACTAAAGTTTCCTTTGTTGTCCTTGCACTCGTTTCTGTTTCAAAATGCACTCGAGCCTCCTGGTGAACGTGTCGACGGCCCTGTTCATGTCGCGGATCTCATCCCCCAGCTTTTGGAGCTCCTGCAGAAACGCACCTGAGAGAAGCGACTTTCGAATTTTCGAGCGACGACGACGCACAAAAACAAAGTTTCGGTTTACTTACTGCTGCCGTTTTTCTGGTTGTCGCTTTCGTCTGACAGCTTCGGCCTTTTCGCACATGAACTCATCTTCCGCCGCGGTGGTTTCGCATCGCCCCCTCGGCCGACTTTCTGACGGTTCGGGGTTTTTAAATTAACCTTCGTTTTCCACCGAGATGCTGCCGTTGCGGCCGACCAAACAACATTAACAGGTTTGAAAACAAAATGGCGCCGGTGGCGTCACTTTCGGGTGGGAGCGGCCGCCGACAGATGGCGGGAGGTGTGTCGGTCTGGAATTAAATTTGAAAATTGGAATTTAATAAAATAGTAAATTAAGTGTACGAATAGAAATTTACTAAATCAAAACAACGTTTAGAGTCTGATTGTTTAAAATTCTTGACTAGTTTCGATGTATCGGATAATACGAAAACAGGAATTTAAAAATCTCTCCAACGAGGCGGATCTAGTCGAGAATTTAAAATTCAATTCAATTCAATTCAATTTATTACACGTAAGCCACCATACACAAAAAATACATTAGCTAAACAGATATACATAATTTGTAGTGGATGTGAAATGTCAGTGAAAATAAACAAATAAATAAATAAATAAATAAATAAAATATAACCCTAGTCTAGTTATTAAATTTAAAATTGCTAATTATAAGTAATAATTTAATAATAAAAATAGTCAAATATATTTCAAACTTAAGATTAAAACTATACAAATACAATACACATTAAAACATTACCGATATAGGCTGTTAAATCTGAGATCAGTGATTTATAAAATCTGAGTAAGTGTAAAAACAGTTTTCAATGAGAAATTTTTTAAGTTTTGTTTTAAATTGCATAAAGCTGTTACAACATTTTATTTCATTTGGTAATTTGTTAAGTACCGCCGTGCACATGTACATTGCTAAAAATGTTACTTCATTCAATACGCACGAACTTTAATCATATGACAATTAAATACTCCGTATTTAATAACAGTAATGGGAAAATATAAGTAGTTCTATTTGTAACGTGCAAATTTCTTTTATATAATTCAATATTATTCGTGGCATCCAGTCAGTTACAGAGATGGCTGGCTGCGTGACCGCATCTATCTGTATTACCACCTCTTGTTCCTCGGCCGTACCAGAAAAAAACCCGCGAACCGTCACTGTTTAATATCCTATACAGAACAGTGACAGTTTAAAAGTTACAAGTGCTTTAGGTTGAACGTTAATCGGTGCTCGAAAAATAAGGCTAGAGGAGGGAAATCGTTTTGGAAAATCAAAAACAAAAGCGTTTAATCAATTCCTAAACTACATCCCTCGGCATTCCTCTATTCGTAACAGCTTGTGGTGCATTGCATAGATATACATTTTCTATGGTGCAATGGCTATAATTCCCGACCACGGCACTACCCCCATGGCTGTAATATATGCAACGATAGTTGCACGTAAGTAGTGTTGCATATATGTTAAAAACAAATGAAAACGTTAATTTACCACCTAATGATGCGTTAACAGAAAATCGATAATTAGTGGTCATCACAACAATGTTTTGCATCATCAAGTTGGTTCCGACAACAGAAAAAAAAACGTTAATTAGGTAAGTAGCTTTTAACATTATAAAAACATGATGGGCATTATGACACTGACATTAAGTTTTTAACCCTAAATAACTAAACATTCGTCTAATAGACTAGTTTTAAACACGCACAAGCTTTTCTATTTTTAATTGGAATATTACAGTACTTCTCTAAAGTTACGCTAATTTGTTAGAAATAATTAAAGATATAAAAATATACTTGTACTTGTTTCTAATTATTTATCCACGAGTCGAATTATTAGTTACAGAATAACACTAACTTAAGTTTAGTTATCTAGGGTTAAATAAAATAGGTCGCCAATCCTTCCCCGGGCCCATCAATTAGGTATCAATACAATAATTGCAATTTTTACAATTACTTTTGTAGCAAACCAAACTAATAAAATGAACTTAATAAACCATAACTTTTCCTGTTATTATTATCTCAAATATTCCGCGAGCTTGGATGAATTATCGAAACATATTTTTTTCGTACGTGTTACCATTTAATTCAAATAAAACGAATTGAAAATGACAAGCTGAAATTATCGAAACTATAGTTAATAAAGTGATACCAACAAAGTTATTCGTTTTATTTGAATTATTCAAAATGCATCACGAAGTGAAAGTCTCCACAATTACTTATTTATATTGTTACCATTTAGTAATTCACCTCGACAGGGCCGTACCTGGGTTGTTGGCCGCCCAGTTGCAAAAATGATAGAGCCGCCCTTTTTAATGAGATTCATATAAAAATTGGGAATGTTTATTTATTTATTTATTTACAAAACCCAACAGACTCAATGTCCATTGACAGGGTTACAAAATAAAGTACAACTACAAATCAAAACTACAAATTAAACATAGAATAATTAATAGTATTACAAAATAACAGCATAACTACTAACATAAAATTACAAATAACTTGCGCATTACAAAGGTGCATACAACAAAACAAAATAATCGAAGAATAAACTTAAATTTAAATTGATTGAATACATTTTAGTAGATCGCGCTTAAATTGAGGAAATGAGGGTGTAAAGAGATCAAGTTCTCCAGAAAATTGGTTAAACAGCCGAGACAATCGTACGATGGGAGAATTTAAATAGTAATTTAACAGAATTGCACATTTTCTCATCTACTGTTTTAAGAAGTTGCTTTGAAATTATTTTTAGCACAAAATGTTCTTTTAAAAATATTTTTGAGTGCCTGTTGGCATTAGTTTTTCTTTTTAAGTCGGCATTTAATATTGACTCGGTCAAATTTTGAAAAAATCACTTTCAAATTGTTTTTTTTCAGAAATATTTTCATTTTTTCTTAGACAAAATTTACTCACAAAATTATGAAAAATTTGCTCCCAGATGAATCTTTCAGAAATACTTCCTTTGTCATTTTTTACTTTCTCCGTTACGAAGTACGAGAAAGTATTGTGATCGTGATTTTTTTTTCAAATTTTTTTTTTTACGGAAATATCTGTTTTGGGGTCCCTAGCGCCATTTCAACAATTTGTGGAAAAAAAATTGTGTCTGTGTGTGTGTGTCTGCCTGTGCGCGCTGTATCTCAAAAACTAATTGAGCAACTTAAATATGAAAAATATCACAAAAACATTTAAACAAATATTGAAGACAATAAAGAAATGAACTTTGGTTTGAAAATATTTTTCATAAAATCATTGTTATTCGAGAAAAAAAAATATTTTTTTGCATTTTTGGTTTATAATTATGAAACGATAATTTATGTTAATAATACTTGTAGAGAATACTAATATTAACAACTTATAAAGAATAGGTTTTTTTCGAAATCCCTAGTTTTTGAGTAAACAGAGTTTTTGAATTTGAAGTATAATTTTTCCATCTTTCATAATTTTGACGTTTTAAACGTCAGTTTCATCCGAGTTTACACAACGCTCGATGTACATTTGAAATATGATTTCAATTAAAAATAAACCATGAAAATGTAAATATAAATGGCTATGATACCATCAAGTGTGAGAAAATAACATGATGGCCACATCACTATTTTTTTATTTTAGGTCTATTTTTTTAATTTTTGTTCTATATTTGAAATTTTTACATTTTTGGGGCTGAAAATGGTAATATAATATTTTTCTTTCATTTTTTCAGTCTTTAATTTTTATTGTTAGAACAGGATTCTTCATATTTTAGATCTCTCACTTGTATTTTCGATTTCTTTATAATAATAATAATAATAATAAACTTTATTACGTATGCCACCATTTACAATATTATATATACATGTTGATATATACAAGTAAAATTAAGTTTGATTACAAATATTAACACGTTACAAATTCAAATTAAAATTTAAAATCAAAATTAAAAACCAAACATCAAAAATTAACAATTAACAATTAAAACTAAAATTAAAGACTAAATTATAATTTATTTTCTTAATTTCGGCCAAAATTTTCGATTTTTTATCTTCAGGAACGAGTTTTTTATGTTTTTTTTTTCTAAAATTTCGACTTCTTGGCCTCTAATATGTTTTTCTTTTAATTTTTTTTTTTAAGTTTTTGATTTTTAGGTCCGCATTTTTTTTATTTTTTTATTTTTTTATTTTTTATTTTTGGTTTACTTTTTTTAATTTTTGAGGCTGAAACCGGCACATTATTTGTTTTTCGCTTAAATTTTCAAATTGTCAGTCTATGATTTTTATTTTTGAACCAGGGTTCTTGATATTTTAGAGCACGCACCTGTGTTTTCGATTTTTTTTGTCGCAATTGGTTTTCTTTGTTGTTGCCAAAAGTTTCGATTTATTTCCTGAAATTTCGATTTTTTGTTTTTTTTTTCATTTTCTATCTCCAAGCCCGAGTTTTCGATGTTTTGTACACATTTTCAACTTTTTGGCCTATATTGTGGTTTGCTAATTTTTTTTTGCCTACATTTTAAATAGAAAAAATATTAAATTATTTTTAAACCAGGATTTATATTATTATATCATATTTTAGATATTTCACCTGTATTTTTGACTTTTTTGCAATTTTTTTTCTTGATTTTGGACAAAATTTTCGATTTTTTAGTGTAGATTTTTTTATCCCTAGGCCCAAGTTTTCAATGTTTGTCTAAATTTTCGACTCTTTGGCCCATATTGTGTTTTTCTTTTAATTTTTTTGACTTTGTATTTTTGATGTTTTTGCTTTAAATTTTTGATTTTTGGCCTAAATTTTCAATTTGGTTCTAATGGTTCGCATTTCTCATTTTTAGGCCCGACATTTTTATTTTCGGTCCAAATTTTTAATTCCTTGTACCATATTTTTTTTTAATTGCTGAGGCTGAAAATAATAAATTATTTTTCTTTCACTTAAATCTTCTAATTTTCGGTCTGAGATTTTTATTTTTAAGCCAGGATTCGTTATATTTTAGATCTTTCACCTATATTTTCGATTTTCTTGTTACAATTTTTTTCTTAATTTCGGCCAAAATTTATTTATTTGCTGAAATTTTCAAATATTTGGTCTGCTTTCCTATCTCTGGGTCCAAGTTGTCGATGTTTTGTCTGAATTTACGACTTTTCGGACTATATTGTGTGTTTTTTTTTTAAATTTTTGGCCTACATTTTAAATTTAAAAAAATGGTGATCTGGCCATCATGTTACTTTCTCCGACTTGATGGTATCATAGCCATTTATATTTATGTTTTGATGGTTTATTATCAATTGAAATCCTATTTTAAATGTTCATTAAGCTTTGTGTAAACTCGGATAAAACTGACGTTTAAAACGTCAAAATTATGAAAGATGGAAAAATTATACTTCAAATGCAAAAACTCAGTTTACTTTATAAGTTGTTCATTTTAGCATATTCTCTACTATTATTATTAACATAAATTTTCTGTAACAATTATCGTTTTATAATTATAAATCAAAAATAAAAAAAAAATTATAATTTTTTTTTTCGAATAAAAGTGATTTTATGAAAAATGTTTTCAAGCAAACGATGTTCATTTCTTTGTTGTCTTTAATGTTTGTTTAAATGCTTTTGTGATATTTTTCATATTTAAGAAAATTCTTCAGATTATCAAATAAGACGGATGTTCAAAGTTGATCTTATCTTACCATCAAGTCGGAGAAAGTAACATGATGCCCACATCACCATTTTTTTAATAAAAATTCTAATATCAATAAATATCTCTATGACGACCTGTAGATCGTCGATCCTTACTACTTCGATCCGCATATCCACATTTCCGTGTGGTCCCACAGCACTGTTCTAAATGACGTCAGGAAGCACACTGACAATAATCATGTTATTACTTCAAGTTTCTAAGCTGATCCGTATTTTTCGAGATACATTTTAAATGGGTGGGGATTAGGGGTTTGGATAAATAATTTCTGTTCAAAAATCATAAAATTAGGCAAAAATTGGGCGCTTTAGACGATTTGTTCAACTGTAGCTCTTTTCCCACCCCCGTTAGGGGTTGGGATAGGGGTGAAGGATTGCGTGTAGGATTGCGTGTAGGATTGCTATGAATATTTTCTGAATAATAATAAAAAAATTTAAGCAAAATTGGACTCGTGGAATGGGTGGGGGTGAGCGGTGTGATTGGGGTTTTGAGTTTTTTATAAACAGTTTTCGGTCGAGAATCCAAAACTGCAAAAAAAAAAATGGGGGGTCCCATTTAAGTTTACGAAGGGGTGGTTTCTAAGTGCCACGGTTAAATACCTCCCAACAAATAAAGAAATACGTGCTTTGTAACTTTGCGATCCGTCGCTTAGTTTTCGAGATATTCAACCGATCCGGAATTTTGGGACACCCGGTATGTGTGTAGTACTTAACTGAAGTTTAAATGCAGTTAAATTGGATGAGGAAATAGGCTTCATATTGGATAGCTTTGTAATTATTTTATTTTATCCAATAACTCCTCAGAAACGAGTTACGTTACGGTATCTTTAACGACACTAGTGTTGTTAAGAAAGTCTTAACAACACTAGTGTTGTCATATGTAGCTTAAAGCAACTCGTTGCTCTAGACATATTGGCATACAAACATCATTTCGCTTTTTGGCGGTTTTCATTAATTCCTAAGTCTCTTACGCTTTCAAACTTTTCTCTCGTAATGTAAAAACCTTCATAACGTTATTACGATTACACCATTTAAAATACTATTATCGAGAAAAATAAGTAATAATAAGACTAGCACCATTATTTGTCTTTCTTGAGTTAATATTTCACCAATGTAGTATACATATTGTGATTGTAAGATGGAATGAGCCAACATTTAAATTTCACTTTCATTTCTGTTTTCAGTGAGTGATTCCCCCTTAACGAACGACCCAGGGCTACGCTGCTATACACATCTCCCGACATCTACCATCAGCGAGCTTACAGGTAAGTCCTTTTTGCTTTACTTTTTGCATATCGCTTGTTGCTTCCAACGAAAACTTTGCAAAGATATCTATAAATATTACAGTCCACTTTTCGAAAATCATTTCCTATCATAATTTTATCAAACGACTAGAGGTCTGCTAAGGTAACCACGGCGCCAACTTGGCCGACATTATATTCCATACAGAGTGTTGAATTGCGAAGCGGATTTATATGTAAAATTTGAAATGTGTTAATATTGGCTCCCCTAATTATTTGACAGTATCGGTCTTCAGGCATTATTTTTTAAACTTTTTAAGCTGAATGATTTGGTATCTTACTCAATAGTGTCTGCAGAGTATTTACCGAGATATTTGCTAAAAACTTTACTATTATTTTGAATTAAAAATAAAGGTTTGCCATGAAAGCATAATGGCGGATATTTCATTTTGTTCTAAAAACTGACAGTAGATGTCGCATTACGATTTACAATCGGCCTTGTATTCTACATAAGAAAAAGTATTTATGATTAAAACGTTTCACTCAGGTACTATTTAAGAACTGTACGTGAATTTCCAGAGAAGCAAAAGTACAATTTAAAATGTGTTACAATTGGCTCCCTTAATTATTTTATAATATCGCTCTACTTACATAATTTTCAATACTCATTGAATAGTACTTTTGCTGGGTATATCCTTCTTCGGAAATTCAACACTAAACAAATCACTTTCACTTATTAAATAGTACGTGAGTAAAACCATTTACTTATAAATACTGTTTCTTGTGTAGAATACACGGCCGGTTGTAAATCGTAATGTGACAGCGACTGTCACTTTTTGGAGAAAAATGAAATATCCGCCATTATGATTTCATGGCAAACCTTTGTTTTTAATTTAAAATAGTTGTAAAGTTTTTTTGCAAATATCTCGGTTAATACTCTGCAGAAATCATTGAGTAAGGTACCAAATGATTCAGCTTAAAAAGCTTTAAAAAAAATGTACGAAGACCGATGCTGTCAAATAATTAGGGGAGTCAATATTAACACATTTAAAATTTTACGTGTAAATCCCTATGGTACCTTAGTATGTCGACTCTACAAATTTGTTAATTAGAAATAAATAAAAATAATTAATTAAATCGTCGTTCTTGTTAGGACACCCTTTATAACTGCCTTCTCATGTTACATAATGTAATATTTTCTTATAATAATTAGTTATGGTGAATTTTTCAATACATTTTATTTATTTAATATTAAGTGGCGTGTATAGTTAACTATATGTGCACAAATATTATAATGTATACTTATTTATTTATTATTATCTAATAAACATTAGCTGAAAGACTATGAGTAATTAATTTTCTGTCTATGGATTACCATAGTAACGGTCACAACCATCCTATTCAAGTATTACTTAAATTATACCCGATGAAGGTAGACCGCTCTTAATGTTTTATTTTAAGTAGCATTATCTATCAATTAAGCATGCTTGGAATATTACCAGTGCACCGATTTAATGTCCTTACATTTTCGAGCGCGTGTCTCTTACTTTGTATGACACCGCCTGCAGGGAGCGCGCAGTTCATTTAGTCAATTTTCATAACTACCAGTTTCTCAAATTATACGAGCCATTCGGAGAAAAAAACGCAATTATTAATTCAAATTACACGAATTCTAAAGCAATATACGACACCGTGGCCGCATCGCATCGGCTCCCTGTAAAATCACAGTGGTAAATTATACTCGAAACAAAAAAAGAGACGCCCCAAGGGCAGAGAGCCGGTCATTTTTTATACTTGTTCCTCCTGACACAGGGAACACGGTAGCCTCTAGCCTGACTCCGGTAACGCCCAATATATATCAGATACATGTTAATGCCTTTTTTACTTCGTACTTTTACCATTCTGTTTTTCTCATTCGTTTTGGATACTTGCAGCGTGGCGCGCGTGTTCGTTTAAAGCAGCATTTCTCAAACGTAAGACGCGCAGGATCCATCTGCAAATTATTATTACCTACGACACCTACATGCTTGCGAATGATTGATATATTTAGTGCATTGCTTACGCCTTTCATTCCAGTGTCGATTATCCGTGCGGGAATGATCAGCTGATCATTCCCGCAGTGCTGCGCGTGACCAATGGCTCGAAAGATAAAACCTAATCTGCCATCTGTCAAAATGACGGAGTAGAATTAAAAATGTTTGCCTCGCCGCTTCTACATGCCGTGTGTTCTAATAAAAACGCCTTAGCTATCGAACCCAAAATTCATTCAAAATTGAGTTATTACGATACGATTTTGTGCGCCACGATAGCTTTATTATAAGTAGAATGTAAAAAAAAAACACCGGCTTTAAGGAATGTAGAAAAATTAGTCGACCGGCTTAGATTATGATAAAGAAAATATGTTCTCTTGTAAGACCCGTTGCGTAGCCATTATTCATGTTAATACCAGTAGCGTATTAGATTTCAGGGCGACATATAATACCGTTTGAAAAAAATTATCACGTTGTAATATCGCGACGGGCCTACGAGAAAGAATTACCGCGTGGACGCTTCTTTTGGTGTTAATGCCGTTTCAGTTTTATGCGGAAATACACGCTGTCAGTTATTGGAACAAACCAGTTTCTAATGTGGCTTGCAACTTTGAAACGGGTTTTGGAAAAATTTCCTTGCATAATGTCGTCCATCCTTTTAAAACCAACGAAACTTGTTTATTACAAAATCGACTGATTAATTAAATTCGACACATACAGGTTTTAAATAAAATAATTTTTCTACTTTGGTTTAACAATCGACCTTTTGTTATATCAAAAATAGTTTAATAATGAGATTGTTTATTTTACAGTTTTGCTCATTATTAAACTGTTTGTGGTAACATTTTAGTTGTTGCGATTGGCAGTACTTAAACGTGACATATGTCGACATCAAAATGTAAAATTGCCGTTAATTCATAATAATTGGAACCGTCCAATGCGTTACACACTGAATATGTTCGATAATGCATATTGGTGGAGTTCGCCACGAGGTACAACTAAGGTTAAAGAAAACGGAGGCGTCATATTGTTCACTTTTTATCTGCGTGGAAAATGTAGGAACTCGGTGATAATGGCCGGACGCATGAATTCACTTGGCTCTCGGTGACGACGTTTAGGCAACACAACATACACTGAGGAAAGCTTGTAATTTATTGTATGTATTATCACTTTGTTTGCAAAACGAATATCACGGAATTTTAATTAGCGTCGATCGATGCCTAACACGAGGAACGAGAAACAAATGTAAACATAACCTTAAATTTCGATTATCATTTAGGCGTTGCATTATTTTATAAGCTTAAATTGGTTACAACTTACGTGGAAATAGTTTGTTTATCGCACCCCTTGGCAACCTCCCTTATTTTTGGAGGTGTGTAAGTAATATTCTTGATTTAATATGTTTTAAAATTAACTATTAAAATCTTAGTGTTGAATATTTGAAATACGTTTGCATATTTTCAGGCGACATTGTATGCTAAGTACTACTATTTAATTCAGGTTAAAGACCTTATTAATTGTCATTATTGTTTGCACCGTTATGTTGTATCTGCTATTGCAATGAATTTATTGATTTGTTCATGCAGCGCGGCATTTGAGGAATGTAAACAACACGAAACCACTTTTTTTTGAAATATACGTTCCATTGAGTAAACACGAAGTACGACACGGGTAGTTGGATCTGCATTTAAATATTAACCGAAATATTAACAGCTTGTTACCAAGGAGCACAGATTTGAACCACGTTCAATTTGGAGTTTTCATATAGCCGCTACGGCCGATCAAAGTCCGAAAAATCGATATTTTTTTGAAAATGTTCAAGGTGACACGCTAATTTTTTTGCTATTGAAGATAGCTGAAATTGTTTAACGCCAATCAATTTCTTTTGATGTTCTAATGAAAAAGAAGGTATACTTCAATAGTGTACGATGATTATTAAAAAAGTTGCATTTTTTCGATTTTTTCCATTTTCGAGTTTTCATTGCTGACGCGTTACGGGCTTCAAATTGACATTTGTTCTTGCGAAAGTACATTTTCCGAAGCGTCTTGAAGCGATCTTTCCAGTGATGTGTAGAAACCCTGAATAAAACCTGTGATTTCTTCAGGAAATTATTTCAAAGCCAATTTTTGAGCAAAAGTAAGAAGGTGGGACCCTTGGGTAGTTTTTCAGGTTTTCGTCAAAAAAATTAAATCTCCAATTATAACTGAATCCGACTAATTGACATACGAGGAGCTCAGATTTGCAAACCGCGTTCAATTTGGAGTTTTCGTTTAGCCGCTACGGCTGATCAAAGTCTGAAAAATCAATTATTTTTTTTAATTTTCTAAAATGTTCATGGTGACTGGCTATTTTTTTTGCCATTGAAGAAACTTGAAATTTTTTAACAGCAATCAATTTCTCTCGTTTTTCTGATGAAAAGGAAGGTATACTTCAATAGTCTACGATGCTTATTAAGAAAATTCCTTTTTTTAACAAAATTTCGAGGGATTTACTCGTGACTTTTTTCACGTTTTCATCAAAAATTAAAAATCTCTAATCCGACTAATTGACGTACGAGGAGCTCAGATTTGCAAACCGCGTTCAATTTGGAGTTTTCGTTTAGCCGCTACGGCCGATCAAAGTCTGAAAAATCAATTATTTTATTGAATTTTCTAAAATGTTCATAGCGACTGACTAATTTTTTTGCTATTGAAGATAGCTCAATTTTTTTAACGGCAATCAATTTCTCTCGTTTTTCTGATAAAAAAAAGGTAAAATTCAATAGTCTACGATGATTATTAAGAAAGTTGCATTTTTTAACAAATTTCCAAGGGGTTTACTCATGTCTTTTTTCCAAGTTTTCATCAAAAATTAAAAATCTCTAAACCGACTAATTGACGTACGAGGAGCTCAGATTTGCAAACCGCGTTCAATTTGGAGTTTTGGTTTAGCCGCTATGGCCGATCAAAGTCTGAAAAATCAATTATTTTATTTAATTTTCTAAAATGTTCATAGTGACTGACTAATTTTTTTGCTATTGAAGATAGCTCCATTTTTTTAACGGCAATCAATTTCTCTCGTTTTTCTGATGAAAAAAAGGTAAAATTCAATAGTCTACGATGATTATTAAGAAAGTTGCATTTTTTCAAAAAAATTCAAGGGGTTTACTCATGTCTTTTTTCCAAATTTTCATCAAAAATTAAAAATCTCTAATCCGACTAATTGACGTACGTGGAGCTTAGATTTGCAAACCGCGTTCAATTTAGAGTTTTCGTTTAGGCGCTACGGCCGATCAAAGTCTGAAAAATCAATTATTTTATTTAATTTTCTAAAATGTTCATAGTGACTGACTAATTTTTTTGCTATTGAAGATAGCTCAATTTTTTTAACGGCAATCAATTTCTCTCGTTTTTCTGATGAAAAAAAGGTAAAATTCAATAGTCTACGATGATTATTAAGAAAGTTGCATTTTTTCAAAAAATTTCAAGGGGTTTACTCATGTCTTTTTTCCAAGTTTTCATCAAAAATTAAAAATCTCTAATCCGACTAATTGACGTACGAGGAGCTTAGATTTGCAAACCGCGTTCAATTTGGAGTTTTCGTTTAGGCGCTACGGCCGATCAAAGTCTGAAAAATCAATTATTTTATTTAATTTTCTAAAATGTTCATAGTGACTGACTAATTTTTTTGCTATTGAAGATAGCTCAATTTTTTTAACGGCAATTTCAATTTCTCTCGTTTTTCTGATGAAAAAGAAGGTATTCTTCAATAGTCTACGATGATTATTAAGAAAGTTGCATTTTTTAACAATTTTTAACTGTACAAACCGACCATTTTCAAGTGCCAAAAAATACATTTTCAAGTACCAAAATTGACAATTTTCAAGTGCAAATAATGACATTTTCCAACTGTCAAAAACGATCATTTCAACTTTCAAAAACTATTATTTTCGAGTGCCATAAATTCAAAATTTTAAGTTTCAAAAACGACAATTTTTAACTATGCAAAATAACCAATATCATGTGCAAAAAAAGTCAAAATTCACAATTTTCAAGGGCCAAAAATTACATTTTCCAAGCGTCAAGAACGATAGTTTAAACTGTCAAAAATTATCATTTACGATTATCATTTACGAGTGCCATAAATGACAATTTTCAAGGTTCAAAAATGACCATTTTCAACTGTCATAAAAGACAATTTTCATGTGTCAAGAATGACAATTTTCAACTCTACAAAGTGCCAAAAAAGACTTTTTTAAGTGCCAAACTTGACAATCATCAAGTGAAAAAAAAATATTTTCAAGTGCCAAAATTGACAATCTTCAAGTGCCCAAAAATGAAATTTTACAACTGTCAAAATTTATCATTTTCAAATGCGTAAATGGTTAAAAAATTACCATTGTCAACTGCCAAAAACGACAATTTTCAAGTGCCAAAAATGAAAAATTTAATTGGCAAATGTCGCAATTTTCAATTTTTACAAAAGGCAATTTTAAGTGTCAAAAAGGCAATTTTCAATTGTGCAAACTGTCCATTTTCAAGTGCCGAAAAAGACATTTTCAAGTACCAAAATTGACAATTTGCAAGTGCAAATAATGGTATTTTTCAACTGTCAAAAAAGATCATTTCAACTTTCAAAAATTATCATTTTCGAGTGCCACAAATTCAAATTTTTAAGTTTCAAAAACGACCATTTTTAATTATGCAAAATAACCATTTTCATGTGCAAAAAATCAAAATTCACAATTTTCAAGGGCCAAAAATTACATTTTCCAAGCGTCAAGAACGATAGCTTTAAACTGTCAAAAATTATCATTTACGAGTGCTATAAATGACAATTTTCAAGGTTCAAAAATGACCATTTTCAACTGTCATAAAAGACAATTTTCATGTGTCAAGAATGACAATTTTCAACTGTACAAAGTGCCAAAAAAGACTTTTTCAAGTGCCAAACTTGACAGTCATCAAATGCAAAAAAATACATTTTCAAGTGCCAAAATTGACAATCTTCAAGTGCCCAAAAATGACATTTTACAACTGACAAAATTTATCATTTTCAAATGCCATAAATGGTTAAAAAATTACCATTGTCAACTGCCAAAAACGACAATTTTCAAGTGCCAAAAATGAAAAATTTAATTGGCAAACGTCGCAATTTTCAACTGTTAAAAATTCAATTTTAAGTGTCAAAAAGGCGATTTTCAATTGTGCAAACTGACCGTTTTCAAGTGCCGAAAAAGACATTTTCAAGTACCAAAGTTGACAATTTTAAGTGCAAAAATAATATTTTTTAACTGTCAAAAATGATCATTTCAACTGTCAAAAATCATCATTTTTGAGTACCATAAATTAAAATTTTTAAGTTTGAAAAATGACCATTTTCAACTGTCAAAAACGACAATTTTCAAGTGCGAAAAATGACAATTTTTAACTGCTAAAAAATGGAAATTTTCAGCTGCCAACAAATACAATTACCATCTGTCAAAAATTCCCATTTTCAAGTGACAAAAAAAACAGTTTTCAAATGTCAAAAATTACCATTTACAGCCGTGCAAAATAACCATTTTCATGTGCAGAAAAATATATTTTCCAAGTGTCAAAAACGAGTTTTTAACTATCAAAATTTATCATTTTCGAGTGCCATATATGACAATTTTCAATGTTCAAAAATAACCATTTTTAACTATGCAAAATAACCATTTTCATGTGCAAAAAAATTCAAAATTCACAATTTTCAACGGATAAAAATGGCATTTCCAAGTGTCAAAAATTAAAGTTTTCAACTGTCAAAAATTCTCATTTTTGAGTGCTATAAATGACAATTTTCAAGGTTAAAAAATGACCATTTTCAACTGTTATAAAAGACAATTTTCAAGTGTCAAGAATGACAAAGTGCCAAAAAAGACTTTTTCAAGTGCCAAACTTGACAATCATCAAGTGCAAAAAATACATTTTCAAGTGCCAAAATTGACAATCTTCAAGTGCCCAAAAATGACATTTTACAACTGTCAAAATTTATTTATTTATTTATTTATTTCCCAACAGGACAATCCCAATATAAGGGGAAATATCACACATAAAACATAATACAGAGTATAACTAAAATACAAAATAAAATAATCTAGATTTCGTCTATACAACATTTACAAATATACAAATATGCATACATGCACACATATACATAATTTCATACCTAATTTATACTATATATATATACATGATTTTAAAGATTTTATAAATTTACTACAGTTTGACATAAATATGTCAATATCATATTGCACATGATGATAGGCTGATAGCATATTTAGAAGTGGCGAATGGGCAAAATGAGAGGTGCGTGGGCGTTTATGACAAAATGTACGAGAATTGCGGGTATTATACGATGGAACATGAAATTCGAGGAGATCTAGAATAAATTTATCATTTTCAAATGCCATAAATGGTTAAAACATTATCATTGTCAACTGCCAAAAACGACAATTTTCAAGTGCCTAAAATGAAAAATTTAATTGGCAAATGTCGTAATTTTCAACTGTTAAAAAAGGCAATTTTTGAGTGTCAAAAAGGCAATTTTCAATTGTGCAAACTGACCATTTTCAAGTGCCGAAGAAGACATTTTCAAGTACCAACATTGCACAATATTAAGTGCAAAAAATAACATTTTCCAACCATCAACAACAATCATTTCAACCGTCAAAAATTATCATTTTTGAGTACCATAAATTAAAATTTTCAAGTTTGAAAAACGACCATTTTCAACTGTCAAAAACGACAATTTTCAAGTGCCAAAAATGACAATGTTTAACTGCCAAAAAATGGCAATTTTCAGCTGCCAACAAATACAATTACCATCTGTCAAAAATTCCCATTTTCAAGTGTCAAAAAAAAAACAGTTTTCAAATGTCAAAAATTACCATTTACAACTGTGCAAAATAACCATTTTCATGTGCAGAAATTTATATCTTCCAAGTGTCAAAAACGAGTTTTTAACTATCAAAAATTATCATTTTCGAGTGCCATAAATGACAATTTTCAATGTTCAAAAATAACCATTTTTAACTATGCAAAATAACCATTTTCATGTGCAAAAAAAGTCAAAATTCACAATTTTCAAGGGATAAAAATGGCATTTCCAAGTGTCAAAAATTAAAGTTTTCAACTGTCAAAAATTCTCATTTTTGAGTGCTATAAATGACAATTTTCAAGGTTCAAAAATGACCAGTTTCAACTGTCATAAAAGACAATTTTCAAGTGTCAAGAATGACAAAGTGCCAAAAAAGACTTTTTCAAGTGCCAAACTTGACAATCATCAAGTGCAAAAAATACATTTTCAAGTGCCAAAATTGATAATCTTCAAGTGCCCAAAAATGTCATTTTACAACTGTCAAAATTGATCATTTTCAAATGCCATAAATGGTTAAAACATTATCATTGTCAACTGCCAAAAACGACAATTTTCAAGTGCCAAAAATGAAAAATTTTATTGGCAAATGTCGTAATTTTCAACTGTTAAAAAAGGCAATTTTAAGTGTCAAAAAGGTAATTTTCAATTGTGCAAACTGACCATTTTCAAGTGACGAAAAAGACATTTTCAAGTACCAAAGTTGACAATTTTAAGTGCAAAGAATAACATTTTCCAACTGTCAAAACCGATCATTTCAACTGTCAATAATTATCATTTTTGAGTACCATAAATTAAAATTTTTAAGTTCGAAAAATGACACTTTTAACTGCCAAAAAATGGCAATTTTCAGCTGCCAATAAATACAAATACCATCTGTCAAAAATTCCCATTTTCAAGTGTCAGAAAAAAAACAGTTTTCAAATGTCAAAAATTACCATTTACAACTGTGAAAAATTGCCATTTTCATGTGCAGAAAAATATATTTTTTTTGGGTTTTTTTTGCAAAACGATCGTAGAAAAATAGTGCTTGTAATTTCGAGCGCAAAACCTGTTTGCCGATCAACGGCAAACACGTACTTTGCGCATCGTCCTATTATTGGGTTTATTTTGTGTATAGTTTCTCATCATCTCCAATTATCTTTTTTTTTGTATTAGCAGTTCAAAAAATTTTTAAAGAAAGTTGTATTCTAGTGCAAAATCGCTAATTACCCATTTTATAAAGATATATAAATCATTGCTAAGTTTATGATTTATTGCATTCGAGTAGTAAACTATAAATTACAGAAATGGAAGATTGCATGCTCGCTTACCTAATACCCGCCTTCCTGTTTTTTTTTCTGTTACGCGTCCTGGCCAGTTTCAGCTAATTATACAAGAAAACAGAAAAAAGTGCTGCCAGTTTATTTCATTAAAAAGTTTTAAATCAAAGAGATAATAACATTCTGCTTCGGGTGCTCCGATTTTTTCCGGCCCCAACAGACGCCCGTCGTCCGTTATTATGTGCCGACCTTGGAACTAGACACCGCAGTGCCATAATGATAAATATACGTTTTGATTTAATGAACTAAATCATTTATGTGTATTATCTGTTGTATATCTTTGAGGTGTACAGCCTTAGAGAGGATAGTACTACGGTTGTGGCGGAGAGCAAGAAGAGGATGGCCCAAAGTCACTGACACCCATGGAGTTCAAGGAGATATTTTCAACCAGTGGCAACAGAATATTATTAACGCGATTTCCCACATTGTCCGTTGTATACGTTAAAGAAATCGTAAATTCAAATTCGAATTCGATGCCATTTTACGAATTTGGTTAAGCGCGGATTAATGTAAATTGTATCAACGGATTGACATGGATTGATTTTTTTCGGTAATTTATGTAAACAAACAGATCAAACAGACATGATCAGATTTTCAGTCTGTAATTAAACCAAAAGGTTTGTATAATTATGGTCGTTTCATTCGAAAGTGAATTAATCGTAACCAATTCAACTTTTTTAATTAATTTTTTCATTAGCAAACATCGACGCCTCGTGTATATCCGCAGGGAAGGCAAATTTTCTTCCCTTGCCCCACCACCGAACATCCACGAGCCGCCGCTGGTAGTAAAGCCACATCGCACCCCTGCCCCTCCGGTGCGAATGATTATCTTAGTATTACCGAAAATTTATTTTAGGAGCTCCGAAATGAAAATAAAACCATAAGACGTCTCTGAATCCTTGTTTTATACCCGGTTTTCCACACTGAATTCAAACATTGAACCAGCGGTGACTCGTGTATGTTCGGCGAGGTGGTTTCTGTAGAAAATTTGATCAAAACAGCTACGGAATATTTGCTATCTCTACACGAGTAAGTAGTGCAGCAAAAGCGCCATCTCTGAACGAAGATCTACGAAGATAGACGAGCCGCCGCTGCTTTACACCCCGTGCAATAAAAAATGTTGAACAAGAGCGGTCCCGTATGCGAGCCTTGAGGCACACCCCCGGTGGCAGTCAAAGTATATGTAACTAGCTGCGCTAACGTGCAATTTTTTCTAAATCTAATAAAAAAATCGATATTTTGATTAAATAATAAAGGAGAATGTAGTATGAGTAAATTTGAAAAGTTTCAAGTCGATTGCATTTGTTTTTATATTTTTTCCAACCATCGGAAAATGAGCAACTTTAACAAAACCACCAGCTGTATTATGGTGTGATTATCTTCAAATTTAGTAAAACATTTTCAAGATTTTGATTAATTTATAAAGTAGAAAGTATTATAAGTAAATTTGGAAAGTTTCAAGTCGATTGCATTTGTTTTTATATTTTTTCCAACCATCGGAAAATGAGCAACTTTAACAAGACCACCAGCTGTATTACGGTGTGATTATCTCCAAATTTGGTAAAATATTTTCCAAGATTTTGATTAATTTATAAAGTAGAAAGCATTATGAGTAAATTTGGAAAGTTTCAAGTCGATTGCATTTGTTTTTATATTTTTTCCAACCATCGGAAAATGAGCAACTTTAACAAGACCACCAGCTGTATTATGTTGTGATTATCTTAAAATTTGGTAAAACATTTTCCAAGATTTTGATTAATTTATAAAGTAGGAACTATTATGAGTAAATTTGAAAAGTTTCAAGTCGATTGCATTTGTTTTTATAGTTTTTCCAACCATCGGAAAATGAGCAAATTTAACAAGACCACCAGCTGTATTATGGTGTGATTATCTTCAAATTTGGTAAAACATTTTCCAAGATTTTGATTAATTTATAAAGTAGAAAGCATTATGAGTGAATTTGAAAAGTTTCAAGTCGATTGCATTTGTTTTTATAGTTTTTCCAACCATCGGAAAATGAGCAAATTTAACAAGACCACCAGCTGTATTATGTTGTGATTATCTTAAAATTTGGTAAAACATTTTCCAAGATTTTGATTAATTTATAAAGTAGGAACTATTATGAGTAAATTTGAAAAGTTTCAAGTCGATTGCATTTGTTTTTATAGTTTTTCCAACCATCGGAAAATGAGCAAATTTAACAAGACCACCAGCTGTATTATGGTGTGATTATCTTCAAATTTGGTAAAACATTTTCCAAGATTTTGATTAATTTATAAAGTAGAAAGCATTATGAGTAAATTTGGAAAGTTTCAAGTCGATTGCATTTGTTTTTATATTTTTTCCAACCATCGGAAAATGAGCAATTTTAACAAAACCACCAGCTGTATTATGGTGTGATTATCTCCAAATTTGGTAAAACATTTTCCAAGATTTTGATTAATTTATAAAGTAGAAAGCATTATGAGTAAATTTGGAAAGTTTCAAGTCGATAGCAATTGTTTTTATATTTTTTCCAAGCATCGGAAAATGAGCAACTTTAACAAAACCACCAGCTGTATTATGGTGTGATTATCTTCAAATTTGGTAAAACATTTTCCAAGATTTTGATTAATTTATAAAGTAGAAAGCATTATGAGTAAATTTGGAAAGTTTCAAGTCGATAGCAATTGTTTTTATATTTTTTCCAACCATCGGAAAATGAGCAACTTTAACAAGACCACCGGCTGTATTATGGTGTGATTATCTTCAAATTTGGTAAAACATTTTCCAAGATTTTGATTAATTTATAAAGTAGAAAGCATTATGAGTGAATTTGAAAAGTTTCAAGTCGATTGCATATGTTTTTATATTTTTTCCAACCATCGGAAAATGAGCAACTTTAACAAAACCACCAGCTGTATTATGGTGTGATTATCTTCAAATTTGGTGAAACATTTTCCAAGATTTTGATTAATTTATAAAGTAGAAAGCATTATGAGTAAATTTGGAAAGTTTCAAGTCGATAGCAATTGTTTTTATATTTTTTCCAAGCATCGGAAAATGAGCAACTTTAACAAAACCACCAGCTGTATTATGGTGTGATTATCTCCAAATTTGGTAAACCATTTTCCAAGATTTTGATTAATTTATAAAGTAGGAACTATTATGAGTAAATTTGAAGAGTTTCAAGTCGATGGCATTTGTTTTTATATTTTTTCCAAGCATCGGAAAGTGAGCAACTTTAACAAAACCACCAGCTGTATTATGTTGTGAATATCTTCAAACTTGGAAAAACATTTTCCAAGATTTTTATAAATTTATAAAGTAGAAACTATTATGAGTAAATTTGAAAAGTTTCAAGTCGATGGCATTTGTTTTTATATTTTTTCCAACCATCGGAAAATGAGCAACTTTAACAAGACCACCAGCTGTGTTATGGTGTGATTATCTTCAAATTTGGTAAAACATTTTTCAAAATTTTGATTAATTTATAAAGTAGAAAGCATTATGAGTAAATTTGGAAAGTTTCAAGTCGATTGCATTTGTTTTTATATTTTTTCCAACCATCGGAAAATGAGCAACTTTAACAAAACCACCAGCTGTATTATGGTGTGATTATCTTCAAATTTAGTAAAACATTTTCAAGATTTTGATTAATTTATAAAGTAGAAAGTATTATAAGTAAATTTGGAAAGTTTCAAGTCGATTGCATTTGTTTTTATATTTTTTCCAACCATCGGAAAATGAGCAACTTTAACAAGACCACCGGCTGTATTATGGTGTGATTATCTTCAAATTTGGTAAAATATTTTCCAAGATTTTGATTGATTTATAAAGTAGAAAGCATTATGAGTAAATTTGGAAAGTTTCAAGTCGATAGCATTTGTTTTTATATTTTTTCCAACCATCGGAAAATGAGCAACTTTAACAAGACCACCGGCTGTATTATGGTGTGATTATCTTCAAATTTGGTAAAATATTTTCCAAGATTTTGATTAATTTATTAAGTAGAAAGCATTATCAGTAAATTTGAAAAGTTTCAAGTCGATAGCATTTGTTTTTATATTTTTTCCAACCATCGGAAAATGAGCAACTTTAACAAAACCACCAGCTGTATTATGGTGTGATTATCTTCAAATTTGGTAAAACATTTTCCAAGATTTTGATTAATTTATAAAGTAGAAAGCATTATGAGTAAATTTGGAAAGTTTCAAGTCGATTGCATTTGTTTTTATATTTTTTCCAACCATCGGAAAATGAGCAACTTTAACAAAACCACCAGCTGTATTATGGTGTGATTATCTTCAAATTTAGTAAAACATTTTCAAGATTTTGATTAATTTATAAAGTAGAAAGTATTATAAGTAAATTTGGAAAGTTTCAAGTCGATTGCATTTGTTTTTATATTTTTTCCAACCATCGGAAAATGAGCAACTTTGACAAGACCACCAGCTGTATTATGGTGTGATTATCTTCAAATTTGGTGAAACATTTTCCAAGATTTTGATTAATTTATAAAGTAGAAACTATTATGAGTAAATTTGGAAAGTTTCAAGTCGATAGCAATTGTTTTTATATTTTTTCCAACCATCGGAAATTGAGCAACTTTAACAAAACCACCAGCTGTATTATGGTGTGATTATCTCCAAATTTGGTAAAACATTTTCCAAGATTTTGATTAATTTATAAAGTAGAAAGCATTATGAGTAAATTTGGAAAGTTTCAAGTCGATAGCAATTGTTTTTATATTTTTTCCAAGCATCGGAAAATGAGCAACTTTAACAAAACCACCAGCTGTATTATGGTGTGATTATCTTCAAATTTGGTAAAACATTTTCCAAGATTTTGATTAATTTATAAAGTAGAAAGCATTATGAGTAAATTTGGAAAGTTTCAAGTCGATAGCAATTGTTTTTATATTTTTTCCAACCATCGGAAAATGAGCAACTTTAACAAGACCACCGGCTGTATTATGGTGTGATTATCTTCAAATTTGGTAAAACATTTTCCAAGATTTTGATTAATTTATAAAGTAGAAAGCATTATGAGTGAATTTGAAAAGTTTCAAGTCGATTGCATATGTTTTTATATTTTTTCCAACCATCGGAAAATGAGCAACTTTAACAAAACCACCAGCTGTATTATGGTGTGATTATCTTCAAATTTGGTGAAACATTTTCCAAGATTTTGATTAATTTATAAAGTAGAAAGCATTATGAGTAAATTTGGAAAGTTTCAAGTCGATAGCAATTGTTTTTATATTTTTTCCAACCATCGGAAAATGAGCAACTTTAACAAGACCACCGGCTGTATTATGGTGTGATTATCTTCAAATTTGGTAAAACATTTTCCAAGATTTTGATTAATTTATAAAGTAGAAAGCATTATGAGTGAATTTGAAAAGTTTCAAGTCGATTGCATTTGTTTTTATAGTTTTTCCAACCATCGGAAAATGAGCAAATTTAACAAGACCACCAGCTGTATTATGTTGTGATTATCTTAAAATTTGGTAAAACATTTTCCAAGATTTTGATTAATTTATAAAGTAGGAACTATTATGAGTAAATTTGAAAAGTTTCAAGTCGATTGCATTTGTTTTTATAGTTTTTCCAACCATCGGAAAATGAGCAAATTTAACAAGACCACCAGCTGTATTATGGTGTGATTATCTTCAAATTTGGTAAAACATTTTCCAAGATTTTGATTAATTTATAAAGTAGAAAGCATTATGAGTAAATTTGGAAAGTTTCAAGTCGATTGCATTTGTTTTTATATTTTTTCCAACCATCGGAAAATGAGCAATTTTAACAAAACCACCAGCTGTATTATGGTGTGATTATCTCCAAATTTGGTAAAACATTTTCCAAGATTTTGATTAATTTATAAAGTAGAAAGCATTATGAGTAAATTTGGAAAGTTTCAAGTCGATAGCAATTGTTTTTATATTTTTTCCAAGCATCGGAAAATGAGCAACTTTAACAAAACCACCAGCTGTATTATGGTGTGATTATCTTCAAATTTGGTAAAACATTTTCCAAGATTTTGATTAATTTATAAAGTAGAAAGCATTATGAGTAAATTTGGAAAGTTTCAAGTCGATAGCAATTGTTTTTATATTTTTTCCAAGCATCGGAAAATGAGCAACTTTAACAAAACCACCAGCTGTATTATGGTGTGATTATCTCCAAATTTGGTAAACCATTTTCCAAGATTTTGATTAATTTATAAAGTAGGAACTATTATGAGTAAATTTGAAGAGTTTCAAGTCGATGGCATTTGTTTTTATATTTTTTCCAAGCATCGGAAAGTGAGCAACTTTAACAAAACCACCAGCTGTATTATGTTGTGAATATCTTCAAACTTGGAAAAACATTTTCCAAGATTTTTATAAATTTATAAAGTAGAAACTATTATGAGTAAATTTGAAAAGTTTCAAGTCGATGGCATTTGTTTTTATATTTTTTCCAACCATCGGAAAATGAGCAACTTTAACAAGACCACCAGCTGTGTTATGGTGTGATTATCTTCAAATTTGGTAAAACATTTTTCAAAATTTTGATTAATTTATAAAGTAGAAAGCATTATGAGTAAATTTGGAAAGTTTCAAGTCGATTGCATTTGTTTTTATATTTTTTCCAACCATCGGAAAATGAGCAACTTTAACAAGACCACCGGCTGTATTATGGTGTGATTATCTTCAAATTTGGTAAAACATTTTCCAAGATTTTGATTAATTTATAAAGTAGAAAGCATTATGAGTGAATTTGAAAAGTTTCAAGTCGATTGCATATGTTTTTATATTTTTTCCAACCATCGGAAAATGAGCAACTTTAACAAAACCACCAGCTGTATTATGGTGTGATTATCTTCAAATTTGGTGAAACATTTTCCAAGATTTTGATTAATTTATAAAGTAGAAAGCATTATGAGTAAATTTGGAAAGTTTCAAGTCGATAGCAATTGTTTTTATATTTTTTCCAAGCATCGGAAAATGAGCAACTTTAACAAAACCACCAGCTGTATTATGGTGTGATTATCTCCAAATTTGGTAAACCATTTTCCAAGATTTTGATTAATTTATAAAGTAGGAACTATTATGAGTAAATTTGAAGAGTTTCAAGTCGATGGCATTTGTTTTTATATTTTTTCCAAGCATCGGAAAGTGAGCAACTTTAACAAAACCACCAGCTGTATTATGTTGTGAATATCTTCAAACTTGGAAAAACATTTTCCAAGATTTTTATAAATTTATAAAGTAGAAACTATTATGAGTAAATTTGAAAAGTTTCAAGTCGATGGCATTTGTTTTTATATTTTTTCCAACCATCGGAAAATGAGCAACTTTAACAAGACCACCAGCTGTGTTATGGTGTGATTATCTTCAAATTTGGTAAAACATTTTTCAAAATTTTGATTAATTTATAAAGTAGAAAGCATTATGAGTAAATTTGGAAAGTTTCAAGTCGATTGCATTTGTTTTTATATTTTTTCCAACCATCGGAAAATGAGCAACTTTAACAAAACCACCGGCTGTATTATGGTGTGATTATCTTCAAATTTGGTAAAATATTTTCCAAGATTTTGATTGATTTATAAAGTAGAAAGCATTATGAGTAAATTTGGAAAGTTTCAAGTCGATAGCATTTGTTTTTATATTTTTTCCAACCATCGGAAAATGAGCAACTTTAACAAAACCACCAGCTGTATTATGGTGTGATTATCTTCAAATTTGGTAAAACATTTTCCAAGATTTTGATTAATTTATAAAGTAGAAAGCATTATGAGTAAATTTGGAAAGTTTCAAGTCGATTGCATTTGTTTTTATATTTTTTCCAACCATCGGAAAATGAGCAACTTTAACAAAACCACCGGCTGTATTATGGTGTGATTATCTTCAAATTTGGTAAAATATTTTCCAAGATTTTGATTGATTTATAAAGTAGAAAGCATTATGAGTAAATTTGGAAAGTTTCAAGTCGATAGCATTTGTTTTTATATTTTTTCCAACCATCGGAAAATGAGCAACTTTAACAAGACCACCGGCTGTATTATGGTGTGATTATCTTCAAATTTGGTAAAATATTTTCCAAGATTTTGATTAATTTATTAAGTAGAAAGCATTATCAGTAAATTTGAAAAGTTTCAAGTCGATAGCATTTGTTTTTATATTTTTTCCAACCATCGGAAAATGAGCAACTTTAACAAAACCACCAGCTGTATTATGGTGTGATTATCTTCAAATTTGGTAAAACATTTTCCAAGATTTTGATTAATTTATAAAGTAGAAAGCATTATGAGTAAATTTGGAAAGTTTCAAGTCGATTGCATTTGTTTTTATATTTTTTCCAACCATCGGAAAATGAGCAACTTTAACAAAACCACCAGCTGTATTATGGTGTGATTATCTTCAAATTTAGTAAAACATTTTCAAGATTTTGATTAATTTATAAAGTAGAAAGTATTATAAGTAAATTTGGAAAGTTTCAAGTCGATTGCATTTGTTTTTATATTTTTTCCAACCATCGGAAAATGAGCAACTTTGACAAGACCACCAGCTGTATTATGGTGTGATTATCTTCAAATTTGGTGAAACATTTTCCAAGATTTTGATTAATTTATAAAGTAGAAACTATTATGAGTAAATTTGGAAAGTTTCAAGTCGATAGCAATTGTTTTTATATTTTTTCCAACCATCGGAAATTGAGCAACTTTAACAAAACCACCAGCTGTATTATGGTGTGATTATCTCCAAATTTGGTAAAACATTTTCCAAGATTTTGATTAATTTATAAAGTAGAAAGCATTATGAGTAAATTTGGAAAGTTTCAAGTCGATAGCAATTGTTTTTATATTTTTTCCAAGCATCGGAAAATGAGCAACTTTAACAAAACCACCAGCTGTATTATGGTGTGATTATCTTCAAATTTGGTAAAACATTTTCCAAGATTTAGATTAATTTATAAAGTAGAAAGCATTATGAGTAAATTTGGAAAGTTTCAAGTCGATTGCATTTGTTTTTATATTTTTTCCAACCATCGGAAAATGAGCAACTTTAACAAAACCACCAGCTGTATTATGGTGTGATTATCTTCAAATTTGGTAAAATATTTTCCAAGATTTTGATTGATCTATAAAGTAGAAAGCATTATGAGTAAATTTGAAAAGTTTCAAGTCGATAGCATTTGTTTTTATATTTTTTCCAACCATCGGAAAATGAGCAACTTTAACAAGACCACCGGCTGTATTATGGTGTGATTATCTTCAAATTTGGTAAAACATTTTCCAAGATTTTGATTAATTTATAAAGTAGAAAGCATTATGAGTAAATTTGGAAAGTTTCAAGTCGATTGCATTTGTTTTTATATTTTTTCCAACCATCGGAAAATGAGCAACTTTAACAAAACCACCAGCTGTATTATGGTGTGATTATCTTCAAATTTGGTAAAACATTTTCCAAGATTTTGATTAATTTATAAAGTAGAAAGCATTATGAGTAAATTTGGAAAGTTTCAAGTCGATTGCATTTGTTTTTATATTTTTTCCAACCATCGGAAAATGAGCAACTTTAACAAAACCACCAGCTGTATTATGGTGTGATTATCTCCAAATTTGGTAAAACATTTTCCAAGATTTTGATTAATTTATAAAGTAGAAAGCATTATGAGTAAATTTGGAAAGTTTCAAGTCGATAGCAATTGTTTTTATATTTTTTCCAAGCATCGGAAAATGAGCAACTTTAACAAAACCACCAGCTGTATTATGGTGTGATTATCTTCAAATTTGGTAAAACATTTTCCAAGATTTTGATTAATTTATAAAGTAGAAAGCATTATGAGTAAATTTGGAAAGTTTCAAGTCGATTGCATTTGTTTTTATATTTTTTCCAACCATCGGAAAATGAGCAACTTTAACAAAACCACCAGCTGTATTATGGTGTGATTATCTTCAAATTTGGTAAAATATTTTCCAAGATTTTGATTAATTTATAAAGTAGAAAGCATTATGAGTAAATTTGTAAGGTTTCAAGTCGATTGCAATTGTTTTTAAATTTTTTCCAACCATCGGAAATTGAGCAACTTTAACAAGACCACCGGCTGTATTATGGTGTGATTATCTTCAAATTTGGTAAAACATTTTCCAAGATTTTGATTAATTTATAAAGTAGAAAGCATTATGAGTAAATTTGGAAAGTTTCAAGTCGATTGCATTTGTTTTTATATTTTTTCCAACTATCGGAAAATGAGCAACTTTAACAAAACCACCAGCTGTATTATGGTGTGATTATCTTCAAATTTGGTAAAATATTTTCCAAGATTTTGATTGATCTATAAAGTAGAAAGCATTATGAGTAAATTTGAAAAGTTTCAAGTCGATAGCATTTGTTTTTATATTTTTTCCAACCATCGGAAAATGAGCAACTTTAACAAGACCACCGGCTGTATTATGGTGTGATTATCTTCAAATTTGGTAAAACATTTTCCAAGATTTTGATTAATTTATAAAGTAGAAACTCTAATGAGTAAATTTGAAAAGTTTCAAGTCGATAGCAATTGTTTTTATATTTTTTCCAACCATCGGAAAATGAGCAACTTTAACAAAACCACCAGCTGTATTATGGTGTGATTATCTTCAAATTTGGTAAAACATTATCCAAGATTTTGATTAATTTATAAAGTAGAAAGTATTATAAGTAAATTTGAAAAATTTCAAGTCGATAGCATTTGTTTTTATATTTTCAAATTTACTCATAATAACTTCCACTTTATCTAATATATAAAATTTTCGTGTCACAGTGTTTGTAACAAAACTCCTTCGAAACGGCTTGACCGATTCTTATGAAATTTTGTGTGTATATTGAGCAGGTCTGAGAACAGGACGTAAACTATTTTTATTACCCCTAAATGATAAGGGTGGTCCACCGCAATTTTTTTATTTTTATTTTTTGGACAAAATTTTTTATTTTTATTTTTTTATGATTCGGCATTAAAAAATACATACAACCCTAAATTTTCACCATTCTACCACCAACCCCTATTTTTTAATAGCGATTTTAGTACTTTAATAATTTTCTACTCTCGGCGATCGATCGCTCGATCAGTTATTCCTTTTCCATTGTTTGCGCCGACGGTTATTAATGGGTTTTAATGGGCTTACCCTGTAGATTCGTATCGATAAATATAAATAAATAAGTAGCTGAAATTATAAAAAAAATATAAACAAAATATTAACAGCAAATGCTGCACTGAGCTCAATTGCAACACTTGCATCCGATGAACAATTAAGTCGGCTTTAAATACATAAATTGGTGATAACGATTGATTTATAATACGCGCGCCATCTCTTGGTGGTTGGAATATCGCTCGCGGTGGTGTTACGAATTAAAATATTCTGCGAAAGATTCTGTGCGCAGTTGAGAATTTTTTTAATAATTTTGCCATTTAGTTCAAATTCGTTGATTATTAAAAAAAATTATGAATTTTTGAAGCAAAATTGCATGTTAGAGCAATCATGAATTTCAAAAATTAAAAAAAAAATATTTCAACTGGCGATATATGTTTTTATTAGTAACAATACACTTCTTACATTCTTTAGCTTTAATAATTTTGTTATTTAGTTCAAATCCGTTGATTATTAAAAAAGTTATGAATTTTTGAAGCAATAATTGCACGTTAAAGCGATCATGAATTTTAAAAATTCTAAAAAAAATATTTCAACTGCCGATACATGTTTTTATTAGTAACAATACATTTCTTACATTCTTTAGCTTTAATGATTTTGTTATTTAGTTCAAATCCGTTGATTATTAAAAAAGTTATGAATTTTTGAAGCAAAATTGCACGTTAAAGCGATCATGAATTTTAAAAATTCTAAAAAAAATATTTCAACTGCCGATACATTTTTTTATTAGTAACAATACAGTTCTTACATTCTTTAACTTTAATAATTTTGTTATTTAGTTCAAATCCGTTGATTATTAAAAAAGTTATGAATTTTTGAAGCAAAATTGCACGTTAAAGCGATCATGAATTTTAAAAATTCTAAAAAAAATATTTCAACTGCCGATACATTTTTTTATTAGTAACAATACACTTCTTACATTCTTTAGCTTTAATAATTTTGTTATTTAGTTCAAATCCGTTGATTATTAAAAAAGTTATGAATTTTTGAAGCAATAATTGCACGTTAAAGCGATCATGAATTTTAAAAATTCTAAAAAAAATATTTCAACTGCCGATACATTTTTTATTAGTAACAATACATTTCTTACATTCTTTAACTTTAATAATTTTGTTATTTAGTTCAAATCCGTTGATTATTAAAAAAGTTATGAATTTTTGAAGCAATAATTGCACGTTAAAGCGATTATGAATTTCAAAAATTCTAAAAAAATATTTCAACTCGCGATACATGTTTTTATTAGTAACAATACACTTCTTACATTCTTTAGCTTTAATAATTTTGTTATTTAGTTCAAATCCGTTGATTATTAAAAAAGTTATGAATTTTTGAAGCAATAATTGCACGTTAAAGCGATCATGAATTTTAAAAATTCTAAAAAAAATATTTCAACTGCCGATACATTTTTTATTAGTAACAATACATTTCTTACATTCTTTAACTTTAATAATTTTGTTATTTAGTTCAAATCCGTTGATTATTAAAAAAGTTATGAATTTTTGAAGCAATAATTGCACGTTAAAGCGATTATGAATTTTAAAAATTCTAAAAAAAAATATTTCAACTGGTGATACATGTTTTTATTAGTAACAATACACTTCTTACATTCTTTAGCTTTAATAATTTTGTTATTTAGTTCAAATCCGTTGATTATTAAAAAAGTTATGAATTTTTGAAGCAATAATTGCACGTTAAAGCGATCATGAATTTTAAAAATTCTAAAAAAAATATTTCAACTGCCGATACATGTTTTTATTAGTAACAATACATTTCTTACATTCTTTAGCTTTAATGATTTTGTTATTTAGTTCAAATCCGTTGATTATTAAAAAAGTTATGAATTTTTGAAGCAAAATTGCACGTTAAAGCGATCATGAATTTTAAAAATTCTAAAAAAAATATTTCAACTGCCGATACATTTTTTTATTAGTAACAATACAGTTCTTACATTCTTTAACTTTAATAATTTTGTTATTTAGTTCAAATCCGTTGATTATTAAAAAAGTTATGAATTTTTGAAGCAAAATTGCACGTTAAAGCGATCATGAATTTTAAAAATTCTAAAAAAAATATTTCAACTGCCGATACATTTTTTTATTAGTAACAATACACTTCTTACATTCTTTAGCTTTAATAATTTTGTTATTTAGTTCAAATCCGTTGATTATTAAAAAAGTTATGAATTTTTGAAGCAATAATTGCACGTTAAAGCGATCATGAATTTTAAAAATTCTAAAAAAAATATTTCAACTGCCGATACATTTTTTATTAGTAACAATACATTTCTTACATTCTTTAACTTTAATAATTTTGTTATTTAGTTCAAATCCGTTGATTATTAAAAAAGTTATGAATTTTTGAAGCAATAATTGCACGTTAAAGCGATTATGAATTTCAAAAATTCTAAAAAAATATTTCAACTCGCGATACATGTTTTTATTAGTAACAATACACTTCTTACATTCTTTAGCTTTAATAATTTTGTTATTTAGTTCAAATCCGTTGATTATTAAAAAAGTTATGAATTTTTGAAGCAATAATTGCACGTTAAAGCGATCATGAATTTTAAAAATTCTAAAAAAAATATTTCAACTGCCGATACATTTTTTATTAGTAACAATACATTTCTTACATTCTTTAACTTTAATAATTTTGTTATTTAGTTCAAATCCGTTGATTATTAAAAAAGTTATGAATTTTTGAAGCAATAATTGCACGTTAAAGCGATTATGAATTTTAAAAATTCTAAAAAAAAATATTTCAACTGGTGATACATGTTTTTATTAGTAACAATACACTTCTTACATTCTTTAGCTTTAATAATTTTGTTATTTAGTTCAAATCCGTTGATTATTAAAAAAGTTATGAATTTTTGAAGCAATAATTGCACGTTAAAGCGATCATGAATTTTAAAAATTCTAAAAAAAATATTTCAACTGCCGATACATTTTTTATTAGTAACAATACATTTCTTACATTCTTTAACTTTAATAATTTTGTTATTTAGTTCAAATCCGTTGATTATTAAAAAAGTTATGAATTTTTGAAGCAATAATTGCACGTTAAAGCGATTATGAATTTCAAAAATTCTAAAAAAATATTTCAACTCGCGATACATGTTGTTATTAGTAACAATACACTTCTTACATTCTTTAGCTTTAATAATTTTGTTATTTAGTTCAAATCCGTTGATTATTAAAAAAGTTATGAATTTTTGAAGCAATAATTGCACGTTAAAGCGATCATGAATTTTAAAAATTCTAAAAAAAATATTTCAACTGCCGATACATTTTTTATTAGTAACAATACATTTCTTACATTCTTTAACTTTAATAATTTTGTTATTTAGTTCAAATCCGTTGATTATTAAAAAAGTTATGAATTTTTGAAGCAATAATTGCACGTTAAAGCGATTATGAATTTTAAAAATTCTAAAAAAAAATATTTCAACTGGTGATACATGTTTTTATTAGTAACAATACACTTCTTACATTCTTTAGCTTTAATAATTTTGTTATTTAGTTCAAATCCGTTGATTATTAAAAAAGTTATGAATTTTTGAAGCAATAATTGCACGTTAAAGCGATCATGAATTTTAAAAATTCTAAAAAAAAAAATTTCAACTGCCGATACATGTTTTTTTTAGTAACAATACACTTCTTACATTCTTTAGCTTTAATAATTTTGTTATTTAGTTCAAATCCGTTGATTATTAAAAAAGTTATGAATTTTTGAAGCAATAATTGCACGTTAAAGCGATCGTGAATTTCAAAAATTAGAGCCTAAACCGTTTTCGGCCATTATCGTCACCACTTTATTTGCTTAATTTCAATGGGCCACACACGGACGTCGTCAGTCACCAGTTATCTGCCTTACTATATATAAATATATATGAACCATGCACGGACGACAGCGCAGCGCAGCGGAGCCGTCGTTCGACACCAGTTACTTTGGTCAATTTTAAAGGACTACACACGGACGACGGCGCAGCGCAGTACTTACTTTGCTCAATTCATGATTATGGTATCGATTTTAATACGTTGGCAGAAAATAAAACGAAGAATGTTGTGTATCATAGAGCATTACAACAATAAACACTGTTTGAATATTTTTTTTTTTATGAATTATACCAATTCGAATTCAATATTCAATATATAGTTAAGCCAGGACAACTTCTGTCGGGTCAGCTAGTAATTTATATAAAATCTTGTAAAAAATTCAGCAAAGTTTTCCTCATTGAATTATTTAAATTTTTCCTGATGATTTCTACTTTCTTATTCATTTAGTATATTTAAATGAGTTGGGTTTAGCAAAAGGTAAAATACATATATTATAGCGTACAAATTATGAACGATTTGTATCACACATCACACGTAAATAATCGTACAAATAGTGAGATACATAATTATTATCGCTGTGCATAATTTAATATTCGATGGTATGCAACATATAATCCTCGGTATAAAATTATATGCAAATCCTTTAATGAACACAATATTCCCGTCAGCAAATAAGGTATACCATCTTCAACATCTCCAATCTCCTTTTTTGGCATCATAATCATCAGCGTAGTATCTGGATTTCTCAATAATTATCTAACGAAGCTCATTTAATTCGATCCAGTGACAGATTTGTGAGGTAGTTCCTATTCCATGTGACCAGTCATGGTAAATGAATCTTCGATCCTGCACGTCTCGATGACGACGAAATAAAAGCACTCGACTTTTCCACCTAAAAACTGGTTTACGTTTTACTCGTACTATTATTTTTACTACAAATGTACCAAGAAACGTGGACGTTCCTGTTTGTGTGTGCGAGTGTGTGTGTATCATTCAGAGGTGAAGACCTGTTTTGTATCATTAAAAAAATACGCCGCAATGTTGCAGACATTTCTCCGTATCGCGAAATTATATTTAATGTATTGCATTTGCATGGGTATTAGCATATAGGTGAAGATAACGCTTGTAATGAAGTGAATAATTAATTAAACTGTATTATTTTTAAGGATTTCAATTGCTTTCATATCTGTACGGGGGTGTACGTGGATGTAATTAAAACTCATTTAAACGCAATTTTATCTTTATTGTTATTTCGTTACTTCGTTTAAATGGTAATTTCTAAATTATATTATTTTAGTTTAAGTTTGTTATGAAAAAGTGTATTTGATAATTATGAAAAACTTATTTTTTTCTTCTGAAGTTAATTTCTTTATTTACACATATATTTTTTAAAACATTTAATATCTCATTTCCTGTAATTCTTCTCCTTGTCCTCACCTCGGGATATAGCTGTTAAAGTTATATGTTCAGGATCTCTAAATACATTTTGTCTGTAGACATGAAAAAATTAATAAAATAAAGCAAGCGCGTCCGCATAGGTCCAGCGATCTTTAATTTTATTGCTAATTCCACATACATAAAATGGATCCACGATGCTGTTACCTGTTAAAACTCCATAATACCACTTAATCTAACACTATTCATTGTTCTACGATATTCGTTTCTGCGGTAATTGAAATCTCACATGGCATTCCTCAGGGATCAATCTTAGGCCCTTTATTTCCCAAAAATAAACTAACGAAAGCAATGAATCTTAAATAATCTGGAATAGTTAAGATAATTTAATAGGAGAACCATTTGAGTCCTATTTCAAAAATTCTTTGGCGACACAAGAGAAATCTATTAATCACTTGTCCCTAACAAATAGTCCTGTTCAACAAGTATTAATCGCTCTCATTTACTGAGACAAATGTGTTCAATATGATAGGATCATTTAAGTGTTTATTTTAATTTGTGTACAAATAACATGTTTTTGAAATATTAGTGATCGTTACACGAGATAACATCAATGATATAAATTAAAGCGTAAACTATTTACGTTGGTACATTTTAATTGGTGATACGGTTTTATTAGAGTCTAGAATATATCCGGTTATTCGATCAGGGAGAAGTTAAAAAAAACATACCTTAGATTATACTGGCAGATTTGATTCGTTTACAATTTTAATTTGATCTACTCCTTTAGACATAATATCTAACTACTCGGCACGGCAAAGGAAGATGGTACAATGACCGTGTTTACCACAACACTCAACAACATCATAAACTCAAGTTTATGATGTTGTAAAATCTTCAGACCCAAAAACGTCAAAAACGCGCGTTTTTCGACTCGTACGTTTCGAAAATTGTGATGCGTATTTTTTAAAATTACAGTACTTCCAAACATAATGTTCGATTTTGTTAATTAAAACGTCAAAATATGCCCAATGATTCAAAAACTAGTAAAATCATCGAATAACGTAAAATTTGAAAAGTTTTCATTCCAAGTCTCAAAATTCGTAAATATGATTTTTGAAATTGCACAATAGAATGTGCTGTTATATTGTAATGCGATCTAAAGGTTAAAATATGGCCAATTTAGTTCTATTCACAAACATATAAAATAAATTCTTTTGAAATCAGTGAAAATTGCAGTTTCTCGAAAATCACGAAATGTAAATGTATTAGGGGCCGCGGTGGCCCAGTGAGTAGAGCTCCTGCTTACGGGCCTCGTGGTCGTGGGTTCGAATCCCATCCGTGCGGTCACTTTTTCGGAACGAAAAATGGTCGTGCGGGTCAATGGATGTTCAGTGTATGTGCTTTTCATCATTATAAATGATTATTATATAAATTATCGGTTGTGACAGAATGCCTCTACGTCAATTTCCAAATCATCCGCGCTTCAAATTCCCGTCAACCATCCTTCCTTAAAAAAAAATAAAGTAAATGTATTAACCGATTTTGTTTCAAACACGAACTAAATTGAATAATACAATCCTGTGTTTTTTTCTTCGATTTTTACAGTTGGAAGCGGTTTTTGTTAACTTTTGCTTTTTTTTTTTTAATTTTCGGTCCCTTTTGAATTTGATTTTTTCAAATGCGATTATTTCGAAATTTCAAGGAGAGATAATTACAGTTTTGTATCGAATCATAAAGTAGAATCGATTCTAAGTATATTTTGAAAGTTTTGAAAGTTGGTCGCAGTTGTATTTCATTTTTTTTTTGTTTAACTTAAAAAATGTGCAGCCTCTAAATGTAACACGACGTATTAAAATGCGATTATTTTAAAATCTAGACGAGGGGAGGTTACAGATTTGTATAGAATCACACAGTAGAATTAACAATGGGAAAGTTTTAAAAGTGAAATTTTGATGACATTTTTTTTTCACCAAAAATGTGCAAACTGAAAATATGAGATGGTGTATTCAAATATGATTATTTCGAAATATCGAGAAGGGATTATTAAAAATTTCAATTCCAATGAACTATAAGTCAATTTTCAAAGTTTGAAATTTGTGGCAACAATTTTTTGGCCAATTAAAAAATGGACAACGTGAAAATGTGTCGCGGCGTATTCAAACGCAATTATTTTTAAATTTCATGAAGATATAATTACAGTTTTTATAGAAATATAAGGTAGAATTAATTCTGAGTATATCTTGTAAGTTTTAGGTTTGTGGCGGTTTTTTTTAAATTTATTTTTTAACAATTAAAAAATGAACAATGTGAAAATGTGTCGCGGCGTGTTCAAATGCTATTATTTTAAAATTTCAAGAAGAGATAATTACAGTTCTTTATATAAAGTAGAATTAATCTTGAGTATATTTTGTAAGTTTTAAGTTTGTGGCAGTTGTTTTTTAATTTTTTTTATCAATTAAAAAATGGACAACGTGAAAATGTGTCGCCGCGTGTTCAAACGCGATTATTTTTAAATTTCTTGAAGAGATTATTACAGTTTTCTATAGAAATATAAAGTAGAATTAATCCTGAGTATATTTTGTAAGTTTTAGTTTGTGGCAGTTATTTTTTTAATTTTGTTTTATCAATTAAAAAATGGACAACGTGAAAATGTGTCGTGGAGTGTTCAAACGCGATTATTTTAAAATTTCACGAAGAGATAATTACAGTTCTTTATATAAATATAAAGTAGAATTAATTATGAGTATATTTTGTAAGTTTTACTTTGTGGCAGTTTTTTTAAAATTTATTTTGTAACAATTAAAAAATGAACACCGTGAAAATGTGTCGCGAAGTGTTCAAACGCGATTATTCTAAAATTTAAAGAAAAGATAATTACAGTTCTTTATAGAAATATAAAGTAGAATTAATTCTGAATATATTTTGTAAGTTTTAAGTTTGTGGCAGTTGTTTTTTAATTTTTTTTATCAATTAAAAAATGGACAACGTGAAAATGTGTCGCGGCGTGTTCAAACGCGATTATTTTAAAATTTAAAGAAGAGATAATTACAGTTCTTTATAGAAACATAAAGCAGAATTAATCCTGAGTATATTTTGTAAGTTTAAACTTTGTGGCAGTTTTCTTAAATTTATTTTTTTACCAATTAAAAAATGGACAACGTGAAAATGTGTCGCGAAGTGTTCAAATGCGATTATTTTAAAATTTAAAGAAGAGATAATTACAGTTCTTTATAGAAATATAAAGCAGAATTAATCCTGAGTATATTTTGTAAGTTTTAAGTTTGTGGCAGTTGTTTTTTTATTTTTTTTACCAATTAAAAAATGGACAACTTGAAAATGTGTCGCGGCGTGTTCAAACGCGATTATTTTAAAATTTCATGAAGAGATAATTACAGTTCTTTATAGAAATATAAAGCAGAATTAATACTGAGTATATTTTGTAGGTTTTAAATTTGTGGCAGTTGTTTTTTAATTTTTTTTAACAATTAAAAAATGGACAATGTAAAAATGTGTCGCGGCGTGTTCAAATGCGATTATTTTAAAATTTAAACAAGAGATAATTACAGTTTTCTATATAAATATAGAGTAGAATTAATCCTGAGTATATTTTGTAAGTTTTAAGTTTGTGGCAGTTGTTTTTTTTTTAATTTACCAATTAAAAAATGGACAACGTGAAGATGTGTCGCGGCGTGTTCAAACGCGATTATTCTAAAATTTCATGAAGAGATAATTACAGTTCTTTATAGAAATATAAAGTAGAATTAATCCTGAGTATATTTTGTAAGTTTTAACTTTGTGGCAGTTTTTTTTTTAATTTATTTTTTAACAATTAAAAAATGGACAACGTGAAAATGCGTCGCGGGGTGTTCAAATGCGATTATTTTCAAATTTCAAGAAGAGATAATTACAGTTCTTTATAGAAGTATAAAGTAGAATTAATTCTGAGTACATTTTGTAAGTTTTAAGTTTGTGGCAGTTGTTTTTTTAATTTTTTTAACAATTAAAAAATGGATAACGTGAAAATGTGTCGTGGGGTGTTCAAATGCGATTATTTTAAAATTTCAAGAAGAGATAATTACAGTTCTTTATAGAAGTATAAAGTAGAATTAATTCTGAGTATATTTTGTAAGTTTTAAGTTTGTGGCAGTTGTTTTTAATTTTTTTTTACCAATTAAAAAATGGACAACGTGAAAATGCGTCGTGGGGTGTTCAAATGCGATTATTTTAAAATTTCAAGAAGAGATAATTACAGTCTTTATAGAAATATAAAGCAGAATTAATCCTGAGTATATTTTGTAAGTTTTAAGTTTGTGGCAGTTTTTTTAAATTTATTTTTTAACAATTAAAAAATGAACAATGTGAAAATGTGTCACGGCGTGTTCAAACGCGATTATTCTAAAATTTCAAAAAGAGATAATTACAGTTCTTTATAGAAATATAAAGCAGAATTAATCCTGAGTATATTTTGTAAGTTTTAAGTTTGTGGCAGTTTTTTTAAATTTATTTTTTAACAATTAAAAAATGAACAATGTGAAAATGTGTCACGGCGTGTTCAAACGCGATTATTCTAAAATTTCAAAAAGAGATAATTACAGTTCTTTATAGAAATATAAAGCAGAATTAATTCTGAGTATATTTTGTAAGTTTTAAGTTTGTGGCAGTTGTTAAAAAAAAAAATTACCAATTAAAAAATGGACAACGTAAAAATGTGTCGCGCCGTGTTCAAATGCGATTATTTTAAAATTTTAAGAAGAGATAATTACAGTTTTTTATAGAAATATAAAGTAGAATTAATCCCGAGTATATTTTGTAAGTTTTAAGTTTGTGGCAGTTTTTTAAAATTTATTTTTTTACCAATTAAAAAATGGACAACGTGAAAATGTGTTGCGGCGTGTTCAAACGCGATTATTTTAAAATTTCATAAAGAGATAATTACAGTTTTTTTATAGAAATATAAAGTAGAATTAATTCTGAGTATATTTTGTAAGTTTTAAGTTTGTGGCAGTTGTTTTTTTATTTTTATTTTTTACCAATTCAAAAATGGATAACGTGAAAATATGTCGCGGCGTGTTCAAACGCGATTATTTTAAAATTTCAAAAAGAGATAATTACAGTTCTTTATAGAAATATAAAGCAGAATTAATTCTGAGTATATTTTGTAAGTTTTAAGTTTGTGGCAGTTGTTTAAAAAAAAAAATTACCAATTAAAAAATGGACAACGTAAAAATGTGTCGCGCCGTGTTCAAATGCGATTATTTTAAAATTTTAAGAAGAGATAATTACAGTTTTTTATAGAAATATAAAGTAGAATTAATCCCGAGTATATTTTGTAAGTTTTAAGTTTGTGGCAGTTTTTTAAAATTTATTTTTTTACCAATTAAAAAATGGACAACGTGAAAATGTGTTGCGGCGTGTTCAAACGCGATTATTTTAAAATTTCATAAAGAGATAATTACAGTTTTTTTATAGAAATATAAAGTCGAATTAATCCTGAGTATATTTTCTAAGTTTTAAGTTTGTGGCAATTATTTTGAATTTATTTTTGGATTAACTTGAAAATTTCGCAACAACTAATTATCGATAATTCTGTACCCAAAGCAATCATAAGCATGTATTACAACTCGCGTGAATATGGCCCCGTTCTTAAGATTCAACCGAAATAAAATCGTATTTTTGAAATGATTAAATTAGATAGTTTCGTGTTTAATTTCGAAAACTTGTGTTTAATTCGCCGAGCTTTAAAAAAACATGCCACAACCTGAAAAACTTTCATTCACTCAAAATTAATTCTAGTTTATGCCTCACATAAAATCTTCTTCCCAATTTTTTAACCAATCGCACGAGAACCGAGTATATGTTATCTGAAAGCAGAAAATTCGCAGAGCGTTAAAAAAAATATAAAAAAAGCTACAACCTGGAAAATTTCCAAATTTACTTAAAATTAATTATAGTTTATGCCTCATATAAGATCTCCTAACAATTCTTGCCTTCTCCGGAAATCCACTTACAGTTCTTAAATAACATCTAAGTAAAACCCTTTAATTATAAATACTTTTTCTTAGACAGAATACACGGCCGGTTGTAATGCTACAGCAACTGTCACTTTTTAGTGTAAAATGAAATATCCACCATTATGATTTCATGGCAAACCTTTGTTTTTAATTCAAAATAATAGTAAAGTTTTCTTACTCTGCAGAAATTATTGAGTAAGGCACCAAATCATTCAGCTCAACAAGCTTTAAAAATAATGTAAGAAGAACGATGCTGTCAAATAATTAGGGGAGGCAATATTAACACGTTTAGAATTTTACATGTAAATCCCTCCTATGGCCCGTTTTGCAATTTCAATTTCAAAATTTGAAATGTGTTAATATTGGCTCCTCTAATTATTTGATATTATTTTTAAAGCTTATTGAGCTGAATGATTTGGTACTTTAGTATTTCCCAACCGAGATAATTGTAAAAAACTATACAATTATTTTGAAAATCGTATTAGGCGTTCTATCGTATTTTTTCGTGAGCCGAACTTTGGTCCTCACGCCCAATACATGAGTTTTCGCCCTTATGCATAAATAACTATTGCAGATATAACACCAAAAACTTTGAGCAAAAACTCATAAAAGTCGAACACTCCTAACATTCATTGCATTTCTGGGGAATATAAATATCAAGTGACTCGTAACGTAATCGCAAGGGAGTTTATGGCCTTTTCGCTATGACAAAACATATCTTTATTGCAAATATTTCCAAACTGACCACTCGTAAAACAAATCGTTAATGCATTCCATGCGGCAATCCGGCGATACTATAATTGGCTTCAGGTTTATGCGGGAGCATAACAATGACAAAGACAAAACGAAAAGTTTTACGGCCCAATAAATCAATAAATGCGTCATGGTTTTGCAGACGATGTGTTTTAGTAGCTTGGTTTTACGGCATAATTCAAAGTGCGAAAAATGCTTTATATAGTTTACCGTTTGAACACGTATTAAGTTTTATTATAGGTGTTAAGTACGCACGCTGCATACACTCAATTTGTGGTCATGCTTATTCATTATTTATCCATCAATACGGGAATGGCGTTCGCGGCGAACGATGTATGACAGGGCGTTGAAAATTATCATTAAATAGTCGAATGTAGTTGAAAATATTTCCGTTTTTTGCTCCGCATGCATGTCAGAAGTAATGACGGTATTTCTTGGGATTTGCCCAACTGAACGCTTCGGATAACAAACACAAAGCTGTGACATTTCACTACTTAGAGATAGTTATACAAATTTGGTTTTTCTACTTTGGTTTAACAATCGACCTTTTGTTATATCAAAAATAGTTTAATAATGAGATTTTTTATTTTACAGTTTTGCTCATTATTTGTGGTAACATTTTAGTTGTTGCGATTGGCAGTACTTAAACGTGACATGTGTCGACATCAAAATGTAAAATTGCCGTTAATTCATAGGATAATTGGAACAGTCCAATGCGTTACACACTGAATATGTTCGAATGCATATTGGGGAGTTCGCCATCAGTACCACTGAGGTTAAAAAAAAAACGGAGGCGTCATATTGTTCACTTTTTATCCGCGTGGAAAATGTAGGAACTCGATGACAATGGCCCGACGCATGAATTCACTTGGCTCTCGGTGACAACTAGGGATGGGCGATACTTCACTTATCTGTGATTTTTCACTGGAATTGAAAAATCACAGGTCGTTACTGTTACTAATGGGCGAATTTCACTGCTACTTAAAATCGCTGTTACTTAAAATCACTGCTACTTAAAGTCACTGCTACTTAAAATCACTGCTACCTAATATCACTGCTACTTAATATCACTGTTACTTAAAATCACTGTTACTTAAAATCACTGCTACTTAAAATTACTGCTGCTTAAATTCACTGCTACTTAAAATCACTGCTACTTAAAATCACTGCTACTTAAAATCACTGCTATTTAAACTGTGACAAACTGTGACTGTTACTTAAAACATAATTGTAAGAAGACAGTACAAGGTGGCATTTCTAAATGTTATTTAATATTCATTACTTTATTCTCTAATTTTTGCAGGGTATTGTATTTAAATTTTGTATAAATATTTAATAAAAAAGACAAATATTTATAAAATGCCATAGTATACCATATAAAATGAAATAAATTACAACTTATGCAATAACAATTATTAATTCATTCATTGAGATTTTATAAAAACGAAAAAAATATCTTGCCCTTCATGGAATTGAACCACAAACTCGCTGTGATCGAAAGTCCGACGGCTTAATAAACCCAAAATGACTCAAAATTAATTTTAATTTAAGATTCAGTGCAAATATCTAAATATACATTTTAAAATAATACCAAGTAACTAATTTTGAAATTGTAAACTTCATCAACTGAAAATTTTTTTTTAAAAATTTACCAAACTGCGAAAATCTCCAAATGCTCCTTGTTAAGGTGCTCAAAAAATTAAACCAAAAATTTTCAAAAACCCATATTTCTATTGAAAATTGTTGAATTTTCAAGCCCCAAATTGATTCTGAACAAGCGATACTTCGACCGCTGAGGATATTTTTTTATAGAATTTTGACTGTGCGTCTCATCTTCTTTTTCTGCGAAATTTTCATTCTGGTGCTCAAAAAATTAGAACTAAAATTTTCAAAAATCCATATCTCCATTAAAAACTGTGAAATTCACAAAAACCAAATTGATTTCGAATAAGCAATACTTTGACCACTGAGGATTTTTTTTATGGAATTTTGTCCTGGCGTTTTATATTTTTTCTACGATGTTTTGATTCAAGTGCTCAAAAAAATAAAACTAAAATTTTCAAAAATTCATATCTCTATTAAAAATTGTCGAATTTCCAAAATCCAAATTGATTTTGAATAAGCGATACTTCGACCATTGAAGATATTGTTTTAAGGAATTTTTTATACGCGTTTTATATTTTTTTCTGCGATGTTTTCATTCAATTGCTCAAAAAATTAAAACGAAAATCTTTAAAAATCCATATTTCTATTGAAAATTGTTGAATTTACAAAAATCATATTGATTTTGAATAAGCGATACTTGGACCATTAAAGATGATTTTTTATGGAATTTTGTCTGCGATGTTTTCGTTCAAGTGCTCAAAAAAAATAAAACTAAACTTTTCAAAAATCCATATCTCCATTAAAAATTGTTGAATTTACAAAAATCAAATTCATTTTAAATAAGCGATACTTCGACCACTGAGGATATTATTTTAAGGAATTTTTTCTTCACGTTTTATATTTTTTTCGGCGATGTTTTCATTCAATTGCTCAAAAAATTGAAACGAAAATCTGCAAAAATCCATATCTCCATTGAAACTTGTTGAATTCACAAAAACCAAATTGATTTTGAATTAGCTATAGTTCGGCCATTGAGGATGATTTTTTATGGAATATTGTCTGCGCTATTTATATTTTTTTCTGCGATGTTTTTATTCAATTGATCAAAATATTAAAACTTAAATCTTCAAAAATCCATATCTCCATTGAAAATTGTTGAATTCACAAAAATTAAATTAATTTTGAATAAGCGATACTTCGACCATTGAAGATATTTTTTATGGAATTTTGTCTAAGTGTTTTATATTTTTTCTGCGATGTTTTTATTCAAGTGCTCGAAAAAATCAAACTAAAATTTTCAAAAATTCATATCTCCATTAAAAATTGTTGAATTTACAAAAACCAAATTAATTTTGAATAAGCGATTCTCCAACCATTGAGGATATTTTTTATGGAATTTTTTCTAAGTGTTTTATATTTTTTCTGCGATGTTTTCATTCAAGTGCTAAAAAAAAATAAAACTAAAATTTGCAAAAATCCATATCTCCATTAAAAATTGTTGAATTTACAAAAAATCATATTAATTTTGAATAAGCGATACTTCGACCACTGAGGATATTATTTTAAGAAATTTTTTCTTCGCGTTTTATATTTCTTTTCTACGATGTTTTTATTCAATTGTTCAAAAAATTAAAACGAAAATCTTCAAAAATCCATATCTCCATTGAAAATTGTTGAATTCACAAAAACCAAATTGATTTTGAATTAGCTATATTTCGGCCATTGAGGATGATTTTTTATGGAATTTTGTCTACGAGTTTTATATTTTTTCTGCGATGTTTTCATTCAAGTGCTCAAAAAAATAAAACTAAAATTTAAAAATCCATGTCTCCATTAAAAATTGTTGAATTTTCAAAAAATCAAATTAATTTTGAATAAGCGATACTTCGACCACTGAGGATATTATTTTAAGAAATTTTTTCTTCACGTTTTATATTTTTTCTCTTCGACGTTTTCATTCAAGTGCTCAAAAAAAACTAAAATTTTCAAAAATTCATATCTCCATTACAAATTGTTGAATTTACAAAAAATCATATTAATTTTGAATAAGCGATACTTCGACCACTGAGGATATTATTTTAAGAAATTTTCTCTTCGCGTTTTATATTTCTTTTCTACGATGTTTTTATTCAATTGTTCAAAAAATTAAAACGAAAATCTTCAAAAATCCATATCTCCATTGAAAATTGTTGAATTCACAAAAACCAAATTGATTTTGAATTAGCGATACTTTGGCCATTGATGATAATTTTTTATGGAATTTTGTCTGCGCGTTTTATATTTTTTTCTGCGATGTTTTCGTTCAAGTGCTCAAAAAAAACTAAAATTTTCAAAAATTCATATCTCCATTACAAATTGTTGAATTTACCAAAATCAAATTAATTTTGAATAAGCGATACTTCGACCACTGAGGATATTATTTTAAGGAATTTTTTCTTCACGTTTTATATTTTTTCTCTTCGACGTTTTCAATCAAGTGCTCAAAAAAAACTAAAATTTTCAAAAATTCATATCTCCATTACAAATTGTTGAATTTACAAAAATCAAATTAATTTTGAATTAGCGATACTTCGACCACTGAGGATATTATTTTAAGGAATTTTTTCTTCGCGTTTTATAAACGCAAAAAAGAAAATCTTCAAAAATCCATATCACTATTGAAAATTGTTGGATTTACAAAAACCGAATTGATTTTGAATTAGCCATACTTCGGCCATTGAGGATGATTTCATATGGAATTTTTATTTTTTTTCTGCGATGTTTTTATTCAAGTGTTAAAAAATTAAAACGAAAATCTTTAGAAAGATTTTTGAAGATTTTCTGAATTGAAAATTGTTGAATTTACAAAATCCAAATCGATTTCGAATAAGCGGTACTTCGGCCATTGAGGATCATTTATTATGGAATTTTGCCAGCACGTTTTAGATTTTTTCTGAAATTTTTTTGGCCATGTGCTCAAAAAATTAAAACGAAAATTTTCAAAAATCCCGATCTTTATTAGTTAATGATTTTATTTCAAAATAATCCTTTGAGAATAGAGCAAATAATCTTTCAAAAGATGCGTTTTTTCAGAGGTAAAACCAAAATAGGAAAACATTTGCCACATACCAGAAACTTTCTAACTTTACTGAACAAACATTCTGCAAAAAACTCAAATTTTAAACTGAATCAAGGATAGTCGTATATTTATTTAGTATAGTAGATAATGTAGCCAAAATATTACCTTCAGTCACAGGTATAATATCAAAAGGAACAACAGGTGGACAAATATTAGCAGAATCATATCAAAGACATTTTTGAGAAACCATTAACAATTTCAGAAGGTATTACGACGTTTACTAACCTTGATCACAGTCACAGTTTAAAATCACTGATATTAGAAAGTAGCAACGTGATTCAAAAGTAGCAGTTGTGCCCATCACTAGTGACGACGGTTAGGCAACACAACATACACAGAGGAAAGCTTGTAATTTATTATATGTATTATCACTTTGATTGCAAAACGAATATAACGGAAGAAACAGCGAGAGTATAATGCATGTTTCATTCGCGGCGAAAAAGAGCCGCTTGAGTCGGTGTGTTAATTCGGTGTGGATTTTAACTAGCGTCGATCGATGCCTGACACGAGGAACAAGAAACAAATGTAAACATAACCTTAAATTTCGATTATCATTTAGGCGGTGCATTATTTTTTAAGCTTAAATTGGTTACAACTTACGTGGAAATAGTTTGTTTATCGCACCCTTGGCAACCTCCCTTATTTTTGGAGGTGTGTAAGTAATATTCTTGATTTAATATGTTTTAAAATTAACTGTTGAAATCGCCGTAGAAATACGTATGTCAAATATTAAATCCGTTCGAAAGGATCAAATGTTTTTAGTGCTGCCAAATGTTGAAAGATAAAACTCACTATGTTTAAGTATATATTTTATTTTAGAACTAAATCATTAACTAAAACCAAAGTAGAAAAAATAGTACTACTATATTATACTTGTTTAATAAGAGGCATTGTGGGGCACTCGTTACATCCCACTCGTGCCACAATATACCCTCTTATTAAACTTGTATAATAATATACTATTATGCTATGCAAAACTTACTTAAAACCAATTATTTCCTGGTTCGTCTTGAACATCTTTTATTTGAACTAAAAGCTTTGATTAAAATTCGAAACAAGATTTCTGTATACATAATAATAACAGGCTCGTATTCCATGCGGTGGACCACATAACTATTACGTGTATATGTAACAAAGTAATCCACTTTCATAATCCCATGAAGCAATTATCTCCGATTCTTCGGCTTCTGACATTTGAATGCTTCCGAGAAATCATAGATGCGACCCATTTAAAATTTTACGACCACTCAAGGAATACATTTGCCGTCTGCTTTTCATATGCGTAGGAGATTTATTATGAATGCGAGCGTACATTGTGAAATTTATGTCGTTCAGAGTTTTTGATAGACGGGTCCGCATTGTGCATCACATCTCCCTTCAGCGATCGTAAATGATACATACGCGTCCGCTTGATGTATTATCATACATTTGTATTGTATGTAAATTTCAGTGTTATGGTAATGCCTATCTATTCCAATAGATGTACAGATAGGGATAACTGAAAGAACAAAAAAAAAATGAAACGGATGGTGGTGAAGTGGCTAATGTCACTGCGTGCAGTGGAGTACCAAATGAGTAAAACGCGACTGTTATCACGCAGACGATATTAATGTCTTATAATCTTGGTAGTAGTGGTAATACAATGTATTGAAACTCAATTTATAAAGAGCTACAAATGGCTATTGAACGAAGTTTTTTAGCCTTTGCGATGCAAATTCTTTATAATTGTGCCGAACGTACCTTGTTTAAGAATTTTTTTTGAGGAACTGAAGTGGCTTAAACATCTGCGCTTTTTTGCAAAATTTTTATTAACCTTTGGTCTACACAATAAAAAAATTGAGTTGTGGTTTTTCCAAAATGGCGGCTCCGGGAAACGCTGTTTAAAAAAAGCTCTTCTGCGAGAACCCTAGAGGTCGCAATTCGTCACCTAGAAGCATGAAACCAAAACGACCTTAAAGCTTACACCCCAAAGAATAGAATAGATCAAAATCACGAAAAAAAATCGCTATAGAAACAAAATGGCGGCCGCTTAGAAACAAAGTATCGTTTTTCGCATGATTTTTTGACTTTAGCCTGCCTTTTGTAAACTTTCAACGTTTCCAATTATTTGCGAAAGATGTTCCTTTAACCCAACAGGATTTGTAGGGTAAAATAAAGTTGATACGGTGGATGGTGGGTGGGCCCTATCCTACAATCCAACCTGTTACCCACGCGCCGATGTTTTCACCAGTAAATAAGTTAATCACAAAAACATAAAGTCTGAAATGTCTTTCGTACTCTTGTGTTATTAATTCATTTCGGCATGTAAACTCTTGTTTAACATCCATAAATTGGAGGGTGGGACAAGGCCCACCCACCCGCCTCTTGCTCCACATACATTTTCACTACAAAATCACGTTTTGTGAACTTTCAATTTTCCCAATTATTTGCCAAAGAAGTTCCTTTAACCCAACAGGATTTGTAGGTTAAAATGAAGTTCATACGATGGGTGGTGGGTGGGCCCTATCTTACAATCCAACCTGTTACCTACGCGTTAGTGTTTTTTTTTTAGATTTTTTTTTTTGTTGAAGTGTTCGACAAATTAAAACCTTAATTTTCAAAAATTCATAATTCACGGAAAAATTGACACATTTTCAAAAATATCAATTAATTTTAAAGGTAGATATCTTGTGAATATATTAAACATTTTGAGCGATTTGATAATATAAGTGATTATTTTTTTTCGATTTGTTTTTGTTGAAATGTTCGACAAATTAAAATTTTAATTTTCAAAAATTCATAACTCATGGAAAAATTGACACATTTTCAAAAATATCAAATAATTTTAAAGGTAGATATCTTGTGAACATATTAAACATTTTGAGCGATTTAATAATATAAGTGTTTGTTTTTCGATTGTTTTTTATTGAAGTGTTCGACAAACTGAAATGTTAATTTTCAAAAAATCATAACTCACGGAAAAATTGACATATTTTCAAAAATATCAATTAATTTTAAAGGTATCTTGTGAATATATTAAACATTTTCAGCGATTTAATAATATAAGTGTTTTTTTTTCGATTTTTTTTATTGAAGTTTTCGACAAATTAAAATGTTAATTTTCAAAAATTCATAACTCACGGAAAAATTCACATATTTTCAAAAATATCAATTAATTTTAAAGGTAGATATCTTGTGAATATATTAAACATTTTGAGTGATTTAATAATATAAGTGTTTTTTTTCGTTTTTTTTTATTGAAGTTTTCTACAAATTAAAATGTTGATTTTCAAAAATTCATAACTCATGGAAAAATTGACACATTTTCAAAAATATCAATTAATTTTAAAGGTAGATATCTTGTGAATATATTAAACATTTTGAGCGATTTAATAATATAAGTGTTTTTTTTCGTTTTTTTTTATTGAAGTTTTCTACAAATTAAAATGTTGATTTTCAAAAATTCATAACTCACGGAAAAATTCACATATTTTCAAAAATATCAATTAATTTTAAAGGTAGATATCTTGTGAATATATTAAACATTTTGAGTGATTTAATAATATAAGTGTTTTTTTTCGTTTTTTTTTATTGAAGTTTTCTACAAATTAAAATGTTGATTTTCAAAAATTCATAACTCACGGAAAAATTCACATATTTTCAAAAATATCAATTAATTTTAAAGGTAGATATCTTGTGAATATATTAAACATTTTGAGTGATTTAATAATATAAGTGTTTTTTTTCGTTTTTTTTTATTGAAGTTTTCTACAAATTAAAATGTTGATTTTCAAAAATTCATAACTCATGGAAAAATTGACACATTTTCAAAAATATCAATTAATTTTAAAGGTAGATATCTTGTGAATATATTAAACATTTTGAGCGATTTAATAATATAAGTGTTTTTTTTTCGATTATTTTATATTGAAGTGTACGACTATTTAAAATGTTAATTTTCAAAAATTCATAACTCACGGAAAAATTCACATATTTTCAAAAATATCAATTAATTTTAAAGGTAGATATCTTGTGAATATATTAAACATTTTGAGCGATTTAATAATATAAGTGTTTTTTTTCGTTTTTTTTTATTGAAGTTTTCTACAAATTAAAATGTTGATTTTCAAAAATTCATAACTCATGGAAAAATTGACACATTTTCAAAAATATCAATTAATTTTAAAGGTAGATATCTTGTGAATATATTAAACATTTTGAGTGATTTAATAATATAAGTGTTTTTTTTCGTTTTTTTTTATTGAAGTTTTCTACAAATTAAAATGTTGATTTTCAAAAATTCATAACTCACGGAAAAATTCACATATTTTCAAAAATATCAATTAATTTTAAAGGTAGATATCTTGTGAATATATTAAACATTTTGAGTGATTTAATAATATAAGTGTTTTTTTTCGTTTTTTTTTATTGAAGTTTTCTACAAATTAAAATGTTGATTTTCAAAAATTCATAACTCATGGAAAAATTGACACATTTTCAAAAATATCAATTAATTTTAAAGGTAGATATCTTGTGAATATATTAAACATTTTGAGCGATTTAATAATATAAGTGTTTTTTTTTCGATTATTTTATATTGAAGTGTACGACTATTTAAAATGTTAATTTTCAAAAATTCATAACTCACGGAAAAATTGATACATTTTCAAAAATATCAATTAATTTTAAAGGTAGATATCTTGTGAATATATTAAACATTTTGAGTGATTTAATAATATAAGTGTTTTTTTTCGTTTTTTTTTATTGAAGTTTTCTACAAATTAAAATGTTAATTTTCAAAAATTCATAACTCATGGAAAAATTGACACATTTTCAAAAATATCAATTAATTTTAAAGGTAGATATCTTGTGAATATATTAAACATTTTGAGCGATTTAATAATATAAGTGTTTTTTTTTTTCGATTATTTTATATTGAAGTGTACGGCTATTTAAAATGTTAATTTTCAAAAATTCATAACTCACGGAAAAATTGACATATTTTCAAAAATATCAATTAATTTTAAAGGTAGATATCTTGTGAATATATTAAACATTTTGAGCGATTTAATAATATAAGTGTTTTTTTTTTTCGATTTTTTTTTATTGAAGTGTTCGACAAATTCAAATGTTAATTTTCAAAAATTCATAACTCACAGAAAAATTGACACATTTTCAAAAATATCAATTAATTTTAAAGGTAGATATCTTGTGAATATATTAAACATTTTGAGCGATTTGATAATATAAGTGATTATTTTTTTTCGATTTGTTTTTGTTGAAATGTTCGACAAATTAAAATTTTAATTTTCAAAAATTCATAACTCATGGAAAAATTGACACATTTTCAAAAATATCAATTAATTTTAAAGGTAGATATCTTGTGAATGTATTAAGCATTTTGAGCGATTTAATAATATAAGTGTTTTTTTTTTAATTTTTATTGAAGTGTTCGACAAATTAAAATATTAATTTTCAAAAATTCATAACCCACGGAAGAATTGACACATTTTCAAAAATATCAATTAATTTTAAAGTGTTTTTTTTTATTTTTTCTATTGAAGTGTTCGACAAATTAAAATGTTAATTTTCAAAAATTCATAACTCACGGAAAAATTGACACATTTTCAAAAATATCAATTAATTTTAAGGGTAGATATCTTGTGAATATATTAAACATTTTGAGCGATTTGATAATATAAGTGATTATTTTTTTTCGATTTGTTTTTGTTGAAATGTTCGACAAATTAAAATTTTAATTTTCAAAAATTCATAACTCATGGAAAAATTGACACATTTTCAAAAATATCAAATAATTTTAAAGGTAGATATCTTGTGAACATATTAAACATTTTGAGCGATTTAATAATATAAGTGTTTGTTTTTCGATTGTTTTTTATTGAAGTGTTCGACAAACTGAAATGTTAATTTTCAAAAATTCATAACTCACGGAAAAATTCACATATTTTCAAAAATATCAATTAATTTTAAAGGTAGTTATCTTGTGAATATATTAAACATTTTGAGAGATTTAATAATATAAGTGTTTTTTTTCAATTTTTTTTATTGAAGTGTTCGACAAATTAAAATGTTAATTTTCAAAAATTCATAACTCACAGAAAAATTGATACATTTTCAAAAATATCAATTAATTTTAAAGGTAGATATCTTGTGAATATATTAAACATTTTGAGCAATTTAATAATATAAGTGTTTTTTTTCGATTTTTTTTATTGAAGTGTTCGACAAATTAAAATGTTAATTTTCAAAAATTCACAACTCACGGAAAAATTGACTCATTTTCAAAAATATCAATTAATTTTAAAGGTAGATATCTTGTGAATATATTAAACATTTTGAGCCATTTAATAATATAAGTGTTTTTTTTTTATTGAAATGTTCGACAAATTAAAATGTTAATTTTCAAAAATTCACAACTCACGGAAAAATTGACACATTTTCAAAAATATCAATTAATTTTCAAGGTAGTTATCTTGTGAATGTATTAAACATTTTGAGCGATTTAATAATATAAGTTTTTTTTTTTAATTTTTTTATTTGAAGTGTTCGACAAATTAAAATGTTAATTTTCAAAAATTCATAACTTACGGAAAAATTGACACATTTTCAAAAATATTAATTAATTTTAAAGTTGTGAATCTATTAAATATTTTAAGCAATTTAATCGCATAAGTGTTTTTTTTTCGATTATTTTCAAAAAATTAATAACTCACGGAAAAAATTACTCATTTCCAAAGGTTTTAATTGGTTTTAGAGGTAAAATCCAACAGCGTTTTGTAGGTTAGGTTAAAGTGGATTAACGAGGTTGGTGGGTGGGCTCTATCCTACAATCGCCCAGGATTCTTTCAAATGAATTAATTTGCAAAATACAAAATCACAAATGCATTATTTCTGGATTATGTGGTTATTGCCTATCTGTACAAACCTTGTTTATATACAAGTAATTGTAGGGAAAGATAGGGCCCACCCACAACCCTTGCGTAAATTTTAACTCAAATTACAAACCCTGTTTCGTAATTATTGTTAAAATTTCGACTCCATTGAAAAAATTTAAAAAAAAATCATCCAATCCAACAGAATTTTGCGGGTTAGATTAAAGTGAATATGGGGGTGGTGGGTGGTCCGTATCCTACAGTCCAACCTGTTGAGTAAAGCCCAGGGTTCTATTAATTGGTAAAAGACAAAATCACAAATGCAATATTTCTGGATTATGTTCTTACTCTCTGTTTCCGTAACCCTCGTTTATATTCAAGTAACTGGAGGGTAGGATAGGGACCACCCACCACTCTTCGCGTAAATTTTAACTCAAATTACAAACCATGTTTCGTAATCATTGTTAAAATTTCGACACCACAGAAATATTTATTTAAAAAAAATCATCCAATCAAACAGCGTTATGTGGGTTAGGTTTATATGGACACGGGGGGTGGCGGGTGGGCACTATCCTACAATCCAACAAGTTGAACATCGCCCAGGGTTCTTGCAAATGTTGCACAAAATACAAAATCACAATCGCAATATTTGAGGGTTTGGTTGTTTCTCTTCATCTGTGCGAATGACCAAAGATGTCGATGCGCCTTAAACCCAAAATTCATTCTCTTCATCTGCGCAACCCTTGTTTATATACAAGTAATTGGAGGGTAGGATCGAGCCCATCCACCACCCTTCGTGTAAATTCAAACTCAAACTACGAATTCTGTTTCGTAATTATTGCTAAAGTTCCAATTCCGACACCACAGAAACATTTACAAACAAAAAATCATCCAATCAAACGGATTTAGTTAAAGTGGATACGGGGTAGTGGAATCTGTAGTTACGCCACTGTTTGTTGCTGTCGTGAAGAAAAGAACATAATATTTGCATTTTTGTGTAAGTTTACATCGTTCTATAAGTCGATTGTAGTTGTTAGTTTACAAAAAAAAAAACACGCTAAATTTGGTTTTGCCCCTTAAAGCTACGTGCACACTTGTGGGAATCGGACGGACGGCACGCATCGGATAAAATTGCTCAACACAGTTGTAAACGAGTCAATGCATATTTATCGGTACGGCATGGAACGGATAAATGTGCGTTGACTCGTTTACAACTGTGTTAAGCAATTTTAGCCGATGCGTGCCGTCCGACCGCTTCCACAAGTGCGCGCGTAGCTTAATGGGGCCTCTTGCGGGCATCGTTTATTGATTATTGATGACTAATACCCGCGTGAGATGTTTTTCCACAATGTTACATCGAGTGCGCATGTCTGCAGGCCGCAGTACAACGCTGCACGTCTTAACTTGCATCTTCCAACTAAAAAAATCGTGCACAGTGCAAACAAACTTTCGTTTAATTAGTGAATTATGTGATGAATGTGTAACCATTAATGCGGGGAACTAATATGGTGGTGTAGTTAGTGAAAATGTGCAAATTCAAAGCAGTACGGTGTTCGTAGACGAGAAACAAACTACGCATAAAAGATGGAGAGGGCAAATAGAGGTTGGTGGATATTATTTATATAATTAAATGCTTTTTCTACTATCAGCCCTCAACTTTGGCAGACTTAATTAAAACAGAATTTAGCATATCAAGAAAACAACGTAGATATTTTAACCAACATTTTTTTTATAAATAAAATCTTAATGATAGAAAAAAAAACATTTAATTAATTACTGCACGTATCTGAGTATTTTAGCCACGGATATCATAATATAATTACTAAGAAGGTTGAATTAGAATATATTCAATTAAATACATAATAAAAAAACACACATCAATTTAAAATATGGAACACATGACAATGATTGATTTAAAACAATTAAAAAAAAAACAGCATAATTTAAACTTACGGTAATATCAATTACAGAGCGATTAGATAAAAAATATAATCAAAATTGTCAACATTGTACACGTAAATTTAAACGGAATACAAAAATAAAGTATATACAGGGTCCTGCATTTCACATCCCGTGTTCTATAGCTCATTTACTAATTAAGTTAGGATTTCGATATTTTATAGAATATATTTGTATCCTATGATGCATTTCAGGAAAATATTTTTGATTATACAGGGTGTGCCAAAAAAGCGTGACGTCATGATGACATATTTTTTTAAATTACATGCCATGCATTTTATTGCTTATTTCGGTACCTTTTATGGTTGCCTACATACTCCTATAATTTTATTGGAATCGATTCAGGGATATCAGCAAGATTAGATAAGTGAAAAGTTGTATTAATTTGTGTACTAAAATTTGGTGTTATTTAAATTTAACTTGAAGTAAATTTGGAAAAATTGCAATAACTTTGGTGAAAAAAATATAAAAACTTGAAAATTTCCAAAATTACACAAAATTCATTTAATATTAAATATGTGAAAAGTTGCATTAATTTATTTACTAGATTTTGGAGTTATTTAAATTTAACTTTGAGTAAATTTGGAAAAATCGCAATAACTTTGGCGACTCGAAAAAATATAAAAACAATTGCCAACGACTTAAAAATTTCCAAAATTACTCAAAATGTATTCAAGATTAGATAAGAGAAAAGTTGTATTAATTTGTGTACTAGAATTTGGAGTTATTTAAATTTAACTTGAAGTAAATTTGGAAAAATCGCAATAACTTTGGCGACTCGAAAAAAATATACAAACAATTGCCAGCGACTTGAAAATTTCCAAAATTACACAAAATTCATTCAATATTAAATATGTGAAAAGTTGCGTTAATTTATTTACTAGATTTTAGAGTTATTTAAATTTAACTTGAAGTAAATTTGGAAAAATTTCAATAATTTTAGTGACTCGAAAAAAATATAAAAACAATTGCCAACGACTTGAAAATTTCCAAAATTACTCAAAATCCATTCAAGAAGAACTAAGTAAAGAGTTGCATTTATTTCTTTACTGGATTTTAGAGTTATTTAAATTTAACTTGAAGTAAATTTGGAAAAATTGCAATAATTTTAGTGACGCGAAAAAATTAAAAAAAAAAACAATTGCCAACGACTTAAAAGTTTCCAAAATTACTCAAAATTCATTCGAGATTAAATAAGCGAGAAGTTGCAGTAATTTATTTACTAGATTTTGGAGTTATTTAAATTTAACTTAGAGTAAATTTGGAAAAATCGCAATAACTTTGGCGACTCGAAAAAATATAAAAACAATTGCCAACGACTTAAAAATTTCCAAAATTACTCAAAATCTATTCAAGGTTAGATAAGAGAAAAGTTGTATTAATTTGTGTACTAGAATTTGGAGTTATTTAAATTTAACTTGAAGTAAATTTGGAAAAATCGCAATAACTTTGGCGACTCGAAAAAAATATACAAACAATTGCCAGCGACTTGAAAATTTCCAAAATTACACAAAATTCATTCAATATTAAATATGTGAAAAGTTGCGTTAATTTATTTACTAGATTTTAGAGTTATTTAAATTTAACTTGAAGTAAATTTGGAAAAATTTCAATAATTTTAGTGACTCGAAAAAAATATAAAAACAATTGCCAACGACTTGAAAATTTCCAAAATTACTCAAAATCCATTCAAGAAGAACTAAGTAAAGAGTTGCATTTATTTCTTTACTGGATTTTAGAGTTATTTAAATTTAACTTGAAGTAAATTTGGAAAAATTGCAATAATTTTAGTGACGCGAAAAAATTAAAAAAAAAAACAATTGCCAACGACTTAAAAGTTTCCAAAATTACTCAAAATTCATTCGAGATTAAATAAGCGAGAAGTTGCAGTAATTTATTTACTAGATTTTGGAGTTATTTAAATTTAACTTAGAGTAAATTTGGAAAAATCGCAATAACTTTGGCGACTCGAAAAAATATAAAAACAATTGCCAACGACTTAAAAATTTCCAAAATTACTCAAAATCTATTCAAGGTTAGATAAGAGAAAAGTTGTATTAATTTGTGTACTAGAATTTGGAGTTATTTAAATTTAACTTGAAGTAAATTTGGAAAAATCGCAATAACTTTGGCGACTCGAAAAAAATATACAAACAATTGCCAGCGACTTGAAAATTTCCAAAATTACACAAAATTCATTCAATATTAAATATGTGAAAAGTTGCGTTAATTTATTTACTAGATTTTAGAGTTATTTAAATTTAACTTGAAGTAAATTTGGAAAAATTTCAATAATTTTAGTGACTCGAAAAAAATATAAAAACAATTGCCAACGACTTGAAAATTTCCAAAATTACTCAAAATCCATTCAAGAAGAACTAAGTAAAGAGTTGCATTTATTTCTTTACTGGATTTTAGAGTTATTTAAATTTAACTTGAAGTAAATTTGGAAAAATTGCAATAATTTTAGTGACGCGAAAAAATTAAAAAAAAAAACAATTGCCAACGACTTAAAAGTTTCCAAAATTACTCAAAATTCATTCGAGATTAAATAAGCGAGAAGTTGCAGTAATTTATTTACTAGATTTTGGAGTTATTTAAATTTAACTTAGAGTAAATTTGGAAAAATCGCAATAACTTTGGCGACTCGAAAAAATATAAAAACAATTGCCAACGACTTAAAAATTTCCAAAATTACTCAAAATCTATTCAAGGTTAGATAAGAGAAAAGTTGTATTAATTTGTGTACTAGAATTTGGAGTTATTTAAATTTAACTTGAAGTAAATTTGGAAAAATCGCAATAACTTTGGCGACTCGAAAAAAATATACAAACAATTGCCAGCGACTTGAAAATTTCCAAAATTACACAAAATTCATTCAATATTAAATATGTGAAAAGTTGCGTTAATTTATTTACTAGATTTTAGAGTTATTTAAATTTAACTTGAAGTAAATTTGGAAAAATTGCAATAATTTTAGTGACGCGAAAAAATTTAAAAAAAAAACAATTGCCAACGACTTAAAAGTTTCCAAAATTACTCAAAATTCATTCGAGATTAAATAAGCGAGAAGTTGCAGTAATTTATTTACTAGATTTTGGAGTTATTTAAATTTAACTTAGAGTAAATTTGGAAAAATCGCAATAACTTTGGCGACTCGAAAAAATATAAAAACAATTGCCAACGACTTAAAAATTTCCAAAATTACTCAAAATCTATTCAAGGTTAGATAAGAGAAAAGTTGTATTAATTTGTGTACTAAAATTTGGTGTTATTTAAATTTAACTTGAAGTAAATTTGGAAAAATTGCAATAACTTTGGTGACTCGAAAAAAATATAAAAACAATTGACATCCACTTGAAACTTCGCAAAATCACTTAATATTAATTCAAGAGTGATTTGGTACAAAATTCCAATACATTCCGTCGATTGCTTTGGCGATTGTTCATGTGAATTTAGGAAAAATTTTGATCATTTTTTTTTGACGCGAAAAAAATATAAAAACAATTGCCATCCACTTGAAACTTCGCAAAATCACTCAATATTTATTCAAGAGTGATTTGGTACAAAATTCTAATACATTCCGTCGATTGCTTTGGCGATTTTTCATGTGAATTTATGAAAAATTTTGATCTTTTTTTTTTGACGCGAAAAAAATATAAAAACAATTCCCATCCACTTGAAACTTCGCAAAATCATTCAATATTAATTCAAGAGTGATTTGGTAGAAAATTCCAATACATTCCGTCGATTGCTTGAAATGAAAAATTTTAATCATTTTTTGTTGACGCGAAAAAAATATAAAAACAGCTGTAAAATACTTGAAACTTTCTAAATTTACTTAAAATACAATAATCTTAATAATCTTCCAAAAATTAAAAAAAAAATCCATCACTGGTTTTCAAGATAACCGACCGAGAACAGCCCTTAAGATTTTTTTTAATTTGCACTTCTTCCGAGTGAAAAAAAAATTATAAAAACAACTGCAACACACTTGAAACTTTTCAAATTTACTCAAAATACATTAATCTTAATAAACCTCAAAAAAACTCAAAATACCCCATCACTGGTTTTCAAGATAACAACACAAAACACAATTCTGGAAGAATTTTTCAAATCTGCTAATTTGTTCAAGAGATATATTCTCAAATAAATGCATTGCAATTTTTCATCGTTTTAACATTTAAAATGACAAATCAGTGTTTTTAGAATTAATTAAAAAAATCTTGTTTCGTTTGAAATTGGAGGTAGTGCCATGGCTCCTTGGCTCTACATAACGAGCCGCCCCTGTATCTAATGCTCTATTAGTTTTTGAGATACTGCGCACACAGACAGACACAGGCAACACACAAAAAAATTAAAATCATCATTTTTAATTTGAAAACCGCGTTCAATTTGGAGTTTTCGATCAGTCTGAAAAATCGATTTTTTTTGAATTTTTTTTTTACATGTTCATGGTGACACGCTATTTTTTTTACTAATGAACATAGCTGAAATTTCTTAACGCCAATCAATTTCTCTCGTTTTTCTGATGAAAAAGAAGGTATACTTCAATGGTCTACGATAATTATTAAAAAAGTTGATTTTTTCGATTTTTTCTATTTTCGAGATTTCTTTGCCGACGCGTCACGGGCTTAAAATTGACATTTGTTCTTGCGAAAGTACATATTCCGAGGCGTCTTGAAGGGATCTTTCCAGTGATGTGTAGAAACGCAGAATCGAACCAGTGGTTTCTTCAGGAAATTATTTCAAAGCCAATTTTTGAGAAAAAGTAAGAAGGGGGGACCCTTGGGTAGTTTTTCAGGTTTTCGTCAAAAATTTTAAATCGCCAATTTTAATCGAATCCGACTAATTTGCACACGAGGAGCACGGATTTGAAAACCGCGTTTAATTTGGAGTTTTCGTTTAGCCGCTACGGCCGTTCAAAGTCTGAAAAATCGATTTTTTTTAAATTTTTTTAACATGTTCATGGTAACATGCTAATTTTTTTACCATTGAAGATTGCTGAATTTTTTTAACGCCGATCAATTTCCCTCGTTCTTCTGATGGAAAAGAAGGTATACTTCAATGGTCTATGATGATTATTAAAAAAGTTGATTTTTTCGATTTTTTCCATTTTCGAGTTTTCTTTGCTGACGCATCACGAGCTTAAAATTGACATTTGTTCTTTCGAAAGAACATTTTCCGAGGCGTCTTGAAGGGATCTTTCTAGTGATGTGTAGAAACGCGGAATCGAACCAGTGTTTTTTTCAGGAAATTATTTCAAAGCCAATTTTTGAGAAAAAGTAAGAAAGGGGGACCCTTGGGTAGTTTTTCAAGTTTTCGTCAAAAATTTAAAATCATCAATTTTAATTGAATCCTACTTATTTGCACATTATAAAAAAAAAACGATTTTTGAATGAGAATATGAAACTTGAGAATGGTCATACGTTGTGATTTTACGAATACTCAAGGTGTCATTAAAATTTAAAAATGCATGGAAACCGCAAGGTATACAAACGATTAATTTGCATAACCGCCTCCCAAACAAATAAAGGCTGGACGTAAATAGAGGTAACAGGTTTAAGTATTTTGGTAAACGTAAACAAATAAACAAAAGTAACGGACGCCCGGCGACGAACAGTAAGGCCAAAGTCAACAATCGCATTATATTCTCGTGTATTCGATCTGCGCCGTTGCGCTGTTGCAAACAGAATACAGATGGGACTCTTCACTGGACACTGTGTTACGCTTGGAGTACACTCACACCAGCCTTGCCTCGCCTCGCGAACTTGAAAGAATTGAACCAACCAAAGCGTCGAACGTCAACATTTTCAATGACCTCCGCTGCACCGTACGGATGGCGGTACGAACGGGATAATGCGATGTGCTGAATATTACCATTAGAAATGTAGAGTTATTATACAGGGTGGTCCATCTCAGAGGTAATACAACTTTACGCTCAGATCACATCAAAATTTACAAAAATCTAGAAATGGAGCGAATACAGTTTTTTTTTTAAGAACCCAATTTTGAATGAATTTTGAGTAATTTTGAAAAGTTTCAAGTCGATAGCAATTGTTTTAATATTTATTTTGGGTCTCCTAAATTGGTTCAATTTTTTTTTCAATTTTACACTCCGACCGCATAAAAAATTTCAAAAATCTAGAAATGGTGCGAATATAGTTTTTTTTTCAGAAATCATTTTGGAATTAATTTTGAGTAATTTTGGAAAGTTTCAAGTCGATAGCAATTGTTTTAATATTTATTTTGGGTCTCCTAAATTGGTTAAATTATTTTTTCAATTTTACACTCCGACCGCATAAAAATTTTCAAAAATCTAGAAACGGTGCGAATATAGTTTTTTTAAGAAATCAATTTGGAATGTATTTTGAGTAATTTTGGAAAGTTTCAAGTCGATAGCAATTGTTTTAATATTTATCTTGGGTCTCCTAAATTGATTCAATTTTTTTCTCAATTTTATACTCCGACCGCATAAAAATTTTCAAAAATCTAGAAATGGTGCGAATATAGTTTTTTCAAGAAATCAATTTGGAATGTATTTTGAGTAATTTTGGAAAGTTTCAAGTCGATAGCAATTGTTTTTATATTTATTTTGGGTCTCCTAAATTGGTACAATTTTTTTTTCAATTTTACACTCCGACCGCATAAAAAAATTTCAAAAATCTAGAAATGGTGCGAATATAGTTTTTTTAAGAAATCAATTTGGAATGTATTTTGAGTTATTTTGGAAAGTTTCAAGTCGACAGCAATTGTTTTTATATTTATTTTAGGTCTCCTAAATTGGTTCAATTTTTTTATTCAATTTTACACTCCGACCGCATAAAAATTTTCAAAAATCTAGAAATGGTGCGAATATAGTTTTTTCAAGAAATCAATTTGGAATGTATTTTGAGTAATTTTGGAAAGTTTCAAGTCGATAGCAATTGTTTTAATATTTATTTTGGGTCTCTTAAATTGGTTCAATTTTTTTTTAATTTTACACTCCGACCGCATAAAAATTTCCAAAAATCTAGAAATTGTGCAAATATAGTTTTTTTTAAGAAATCAATTTGGAATGTATTTTGAGTAATTTTGGAAAGTTTCAAGTCGATAGCAATTGTTTTTATATTTATTTTCGGTCTCCTAAATTGGTTCAATTTTTTTTTCAATTTTACACTCCGACCGCATAAAAAATTTCAAAAATCTAGAAATGGTGCGAATATAGTTTTTTCAAGAAATCAATTTGGAATGTATTTTGAGTAATTTTGGAAAGTTTCAAGTCGATAGCAATTGTTTTTATATTTATTTTGGGTCTCCTAAATTGGTTCAATTTTTTTTTTCTCAATTTTACACTCCGACCGCATAAAAATTTTCAAAAATCTAGAAATGGTGCGAATATAGTTTTTTCAAGAAATCAATTTGGAATGTATTTTGAGTTATTTTGGAAAGTTTCAAGTCGACAGCAATTGTTTTTATATTTATTTTAGGTCTCCTAAATTGGTTCAATTTTTTTTTCTCAATTTTGCACTCCGACCGCATAAAAATTTTCAAAAATCTAGAAATGGTGCGAATATAGTTTTTTCAAGAAATCAATTTGGAATGTATTTTGAGTAATTTTGGAAAGTTTCAAGTCGACAGCAATTGTTTTTATATTTATTTTGGGTTTCCTAAATTGGTTCAATTTTTTTTTCTCAATTTTACACTCCGACCGCATAAAAATTTTCAAAAATCTAGAAATGGTGCGAATATAGTTTTTTCAAGAAATCAATTTGGAATGTATTTTGAGTAATTTTGGAAAGTTTCAAGTCGATAGCAATTGTTTTTATATTTATTTTGGGTTTCCTAAATTGGTTCAATTTTTTTTTCTCAATTTTACACTCCGACCGCATAAAAATTTTCAAAAATCTAGAAATGGTGCGAATATAGTTTTTTCAAGAAATCAATTTGGAATGTATTTTGAGTAATTTTGGAAAGTTTCAAGTCGACAGCAATTGTTTTTATATTTATTTTGGGTTTCCTAAATTGGTTCAATTTTTTTTTCTCAATTTTACACTCCGACCGCATAAAAATTTTCAAAAATCTAGAAATGGTGAGAATATAGTTTTTTTAAGAAATCAATTTGGAATGTATTTTGAGTAATTTTGGAAAGTTTCAAGTCGACAGCAATTGTTTTTATATTTATATTAGGTCTCCTAAATTGGTTCAATTTTATTTTCTCAATTTTACACTCCGACCGCATAAAAATTTTCAAAAATCTAGAAATGGTGCGAATATAGTTTTTTCAAGAAATCAATTTGGAATGTATTTTGAGTAATTTTGGAAAGTTTCAAGTCGATAGCAATTGTTTTTATATTTATTTTGGGTCTCCTAAATTGGTACAATTTTTTTTCTCAATTTTACACTCCGACCGCATAAAAAAATTTCAAAAATCTAGAAATGGTGCGAATATAGTTTTTTTAAGAAATCAATTTGGAATGTATTTTGAGTTATTTTGGAAAGTTTCAAGTCGACAGCAATTGTTTTTATATTTATTTTAGGTCTCCTAAATTGGTTCAATTTTTTTATTCAATTTTACACTCCGACCGCATAAAAATTTTCAAAAATCTAGAAATGGTGCGAATACAGTTTTTTTAAGAAACCAATTTGGAATTAATTTTGAGTAATTTTGGAAATTTTCAAGTCGATAGCAATTGTTTTTATATTTATTTTGGGTCTCGTAAATTGGTTCAATTTTTTTTCTCAATTTTACACTCCGACCGCATAAAAATTTTCAAAAATCTAGAAATGGTGCGAATATAGTTTTTTTTAAGAAATCAATTTGGAATGTATTTTGAGTAATTTTGGAAAGTTTCAAGTCGATAGCAATTGTTTTTATATTTATTTTCGGTCTCCTAAATTGGTTCAATAATTTTTTTAATTTTACACTCTGACCGCATAAAAATTTTCAAAAATCTAGAAATGGTGAGAATATAGTTTTTTTAAGAAATCAATTTGGAATGTATTTTGAGTAATTTTGGAAAGTTTCAAGTCGACAGCAATTGTTTTTATATTTATATTAGGTCTCCTAAATTGGTTCAATTTTATTTTCTCAATTTTACACTCCGACCGCATAAAAATTTTCAAAAATCTAGAATTGGTGCGAATATAGTTTTTTTTAAGAAATCAATTTGGTATGTATTTTGAGTAATTTTGGAAAGTTTCAAGTCGATAGCAATTGTTATTATTATTATTTTGGGTCTCCTAAATTGGTTCAATTTTTTTTCTCAATTTTACACTCCAACCGCATAAAAATTTTCAAAAATCTAGAATTGGTGCGAATATAGTTTTTTTTTAAGAAATCAATTTGGAATGTATTTTGAGTAATTTTGGAAAGTTTCAAGTCGATAGCAATTGTTTTTATATTCATTTTGGGTCTCCTAAATTGGTTCAATTATTTTTTCAATTTTACTCTCCGACCGCATAAAATTTTTTAAAAATCTAGAAATGGTGCGAATGGAGTTTTTTTAAGAAATCAATTTGGAATGAATTTTGAGTAATTTTGGAAAGTTTCAAGTCGATAGCAATTGTTTTTATATTTATTTTGGGTCTCCTTAATTGGTTCAATTTTTTTTTCAATTTTTCATTCCGACCGCATAAAAATTTTAAAAAATCTAGAAATATAGTTTTTTTTTTAAGAAATCAATTTGGAATGAATTTTGAGTAATTTTGGAAAGTTTCAAGTCGATAGCAATTGTTTTTATATTTATTTTGGGTCTCCTAAATTGGTTCAATTTTTTTTTTAATCTTTCACTCCGACCGCATAAAAATTTTCAAAAATCTAGAAATGGTGCGAATATAGTTTTTTTAAGAAATCAATTTGGAATGAATTATGAGTAATTTTGGAAAGTTTCAAGTCGATAGCAATTGTTTTTATATTTATTTTGGGTCTCCTAAATTGGTTCAATTTTTTTTTTCAATTTTACACTCCGACCGTATAAAATTTTTCAAAAATCTAGAAATGGTGCGAATATAGTTTTTTTAAGAAATCAATTTGGAATGAATTTTGAGTAATTTAAGAAAGTTTCAAGTCGATAGCAATTGTTTTTATATTTATTTTGGGTCTCGTAAATTGCTTCAATTTTTTTTTTCAATTTTACACTCCGACCGCATAAAAATTTTAAAAAATCTAGAAATGGTGCGAATATAGTTTTTTTAAGAAATCAATTTGGAATGTATTTTGAGTAATTTAAGAAAGTTTCAAGTCGATAGCAATTGTTTTTATATTTATTTTGGGTCTCCTAAATTGCTTCAATTTTTTTTTTCAATTTTACACTCCGACCGCATAAAAATTTTCAAATATCTAGAAATGGTGCGAATATAGTTTTTTTCAAGAAATCAATTTGGAATGAATTTTGAGTAATTTTGGAAAGTTTCAAGTCGATAGCAATTGTTTTTATATTTATTCTGCATTTCCTAAATTGGTTCAATTTCTTTTCTCAATTTTACACTCCGACCGCATAATATTTTCCAAAAATCTAGAAATGGTGCGAATACAGTTTTTTTTAAGAAATCAATTTGGAATGTATTTTGGGTAATTTTGGAAAGTTTTAAGTCGATAGCAATTGTTTTTATATTTATTTTGGGTCTCCTAAATTGGTTCAATTTTTTTCTCAATTTTACACTCCGACCGCATAAAAATTTTCAAAAATCTAGAAATGGTGCGAATATAGTTTTTTTTAAGAAATCAATTTGGAATGTATTTTGAGTAATTTTGGAAAGTTTCAAGTCGATAGCAATTGCTTTTATATTCATTTTGGGTCTCCTAAATTGCTTCAATTTTTTTTTTCAATTTTACACTCCGACCGCATAAAAATTTTCAAAAATCTAGAAATGGTACGAATTTAGTTTTTTTTAAGAAACCAATTTGGAATGAATTTTGAGTAATTTTTCGTCGATTGCAAGTCGGGGGTTAATAAAGTTTTTGTATGGGGCTTGCTGGTGTAGTGGGTAGAGAGCGCGCGTCTGCCTGCTGGATCCCAAATTTTGTGGGCTCAATTCCCCGCCCGAGAGGAATATTTTCTCGAACGAGAAATATCCGCTCGGATCTGTGGACGTTGTATTTGTATTTCACATAATTCATTTAATTTCCAATATATAATACATCCGTCGTGGCGGAATGCTCAAGCCAAAAAAAAAAAGGTTTCGTATAAATCATCATTGAAATTGCACTTGCATGTGCTAGCGCCTTCTTGATTAAGTTTAATACTATGCCTGGCTAAAACTACAACTAAAAACACCCGCAATTAGCATTCCTGCTAATTATTACAGTTAATTAAATTACGTTTGCAATTCCCCTTAAAATTCCACTGCATTACACGGTCCCGTAGAACTATAATTAATTTTTTTGCAATTTTACGGTCGTAACCATATAATTTTTAATTAATTAGCAGCGCCCATAAATAATTTAAAGATGGCAGAAAATATAATAGTAAATTAACTCTTGTGATTAAAGATTAAAGTTATAAACAGTTTTATAGCTGCAATAATAATCAACGGTTCGAAATTTTAATAGAAATTACGTAAATTTTAAATGAAAACAAAAAATTAATTGTAGAAACGGAGATTACTATTGGTTCAGTACAGCATTTAGGCAATAGATTCCGCCACTTTGGCGATTCTACCTTTAACGGTGTTTGGAATACTTATATTCCAAAAGAAATCTCCGTTTTTCCATCAACAATTAACTACGATGAGACGTGAAAGGTCGAAACAATATTTAATGTTCACAAAAAATTAATTGCATATTTAAGTATGAATGGAGATATTATTTTTTACCTGTCGATTGCATTCAATGTTTGCGTATTACTCTTCATTTATTGGCGAATAATAAGTTAATTGTGGATGCCTTAATTGAAAAATCTGCTATAAATCAAATTTAAATTGCCCAATCACCGTCACTTAAATTGCTACCAGTAGATCCCTGGCTCAGATTCCTAAATTGATTGCGGACATAAATCAAGTGGCTACTCGTTGTACCCGAATATCATAGAAAACCAGACTGGCGAGATGTTGATGGATTCGTAATTAACCTATGAATCTGTTAATTAACGCTTAGAAAAATAGCTAAAATTTTGATCAATGGAATAACTATCGACTACCAACTACAAAACTACCCTATTAATTCGTCATTGAACTAATACGATTAAATGAGAATTTACATGACAAAAATATTTTCTCTCGGGTGTATAAAATCTAAAAAGGAATGTATCCTTTTGAATTGCACAATAAAAATCTTTGGAAACTTTTTATGCGTTAGTTCAATGAACTTCGTGACCAGGGGTGAATAATGTGGATACAAATGTATTAATCTTCCTTTTCCGCGGGCCACAATGTCACAAAAGGATTAAGCGCTATTATCATTTTTCTCTGTTGTGCGTACGGGGATTATGGCTTTTTTTTCATTATTTATGAAGTCAAGTCTTTTTGTCCTCTTATACGATAAATATGATGAAGCATTAATCAAAGCTTATTATTAAAGTGATTTTAATTACATTACACACAAAATTAAATTTTCCTCCAAGCATGAAATCTGCGCTTTTAAAACTAAAAACTGCACATTGTATTAGCAAAAACTACCGCTGAATTAGTACCAAATTCTCACGCGCTTTTTTATAATTTAGAGGATACATTCACGCTAATTAAATTGAGTGTCATCAAAAATTCATTTTTTTTATTATCAACTACGTTTCAATGCTCTGTTCGAAAATTTTGAAAAATTTCCTAAGGGCTTATTAAACATTTTCACGCATTTTTAAGAGTTAGAATTAATTAAACATACCTCCAAAAATATGTACTGCATAAATAAAATTAAATGAAAATTACGCTGAATTAAAGTTATGATTTTTTTAATGGAAGTTTTGTTCGAAAATTTTGAAAAATTTCCTAAGGGCTTTTTAAATATATTCACGCTTTTTTTGCGAGTTAGAATTGATTAAACATACTTCCATAAATGTACTGCATAAATAAAATTGAATGAAAATTACGTCGAATTGAAGTTATGATTTTTTAAATGGAAGCTCTGTTCGAAAATTTTGAAAAATTTCCTAAGGGCTTTTTAAACATTTTCACGCTTTTTTGCGAGTTAGACTTAATTAAACATACTTCTATAAATGGGCTGCATAAATAAAATTGAATGAAAATTACGTCGAATTGAAGTTATGATTTTTTTAATGGAAGCTCTGTTCGAAAATTTTGAAAATTTTTCTGAGGGCTTATTAAACATTTTTACGCATTTTTAAGAGTTAGAATTAATTAAACATACTTCCAAAAATGTACTGCATAAATAAAATTAAATGAAAATTACGCTGAATTAAAGTTATGATTTTTTTAATGGAAGTTTTGTTCGAAAATTTTGAAAAATTTCCTAAGGGCTTTTTAAATATATTCACGCTTTTTTTGCGAGTTAGAATTGATTAAACATACTTCCATAAATGTACTGCATAAATAAAATTGAATGAAAATTACGTCGAATTGAAGTTATGATTTTTTTAATGGAAGCTCTGTTCGAAAATTTTGAAAAATTTCCTAAGGGCTTTTTAAACATTTTCACGCTTTTTTGCGAGTTAGACTTAATTAAACATACTTCTATAAATGGGCTGCATAAATAAAATTGAATGAAAATTACGTCGAATTGAAGTTATGATTTTTTTAATGGAAGCTCTGTTCGAAAATTTTGAAAATTTTTCTGAGGGCTTATTAAACATTTTTACGCATTTTTAAGAGTTAGAATTAATTAAACATACTTCCAAAAATGTACTGCATAAATAAAATTAAATGAAAATTACGCTGAATTGAAGTTATGATTTTTTTAATGGAAGCTCTGTTCGAAAATTTTGAAAAATTTCCTGAGGGCTTTTTAAACATTTTCACGCTTTTTTGCGAGTTAGAATTCGTTAAACATACTTCCATAAATGTACTGCATAAATAAAATTGAATGAAAATTACGTCGAATTGAAGTTATGATTTTTTTAATGGAAGCTCTGTTCGAAAATTTTGAAAAATTTCCTAAGGGCTTTTTAAACATATTCACGCTTTTTTTGCGAGTTAGAATTGATTAAACATACTTCCATAAATGTACTGCATAAATAAAATTAAATAAAAATTACGCTGATTGAAGTTATGATTTTTTTAATGGAAGCTCTGTTCGAAAATTTTGAAAAATTTCCTGAGGGCTTTTTAAACATTTTCACGCATTTTTAAGAGTTAGAATTAATTAAACATACTTCCATAAATGTACTGCATAAATAAAATTAAATGAAAATTACGCTGAATTGAAGTTATGATCTTTTTAATGGAAGCTCTGTTCGAAAATTTTGAAAAATTTCCTGAGGGCTTGTTAAACATTTTCACGCATTTTTAAGAGTTAGAATTAATTAAACATACTTCCATAAATGTACTGCATAAATAAAATTAAATAAAAATTACACTGATTGAAGTTATGATTTTTTTAATGGAAGCTCTGTTCGAAAATTTTGAAAAATTTCCTGAGGGCTTTTTAAACATTTTCACGCTTTTTTGCGAGTTAGAATTAATTAATTATACTTCCATAAATGTACTGCATAAATAAAATTGAATGAAAATTACGCTGAATTGAAGTTATGATTTTTTTAATGGAAGCTCTGTTCGAAAATTTTGAAAAATTTCCTGAGGGCTTATTAAACATTTTCACGCATTTTCAAGAGTTAGAATTAATGAAACATACTTCCAAAAATATACCGCATAAATAAAATTAAATGAAAATTACGCTGAATTGAAGTTATGATTTTTTTAATGGAAGCTCTGTTCGAAAATTTTGAAAATTTTCCTAAGGGCTTAATAAACATTTTCAAGCATTTTTGAGACTTAGAATTTACTGAACATACTTCCCAAAATGTACTGCATAAATAAAATTAAATGTAAGTTACGCCGAAATGGAGTTATGATTTTTTGATTGGAAGCTACGTTACAATGCTCTGTCCGAAAATTTTGAAAAATTTCCTAAGGGCTTATTAAACATTTTCAAGCATTTTTGAGACTTAGAATTTACTGAACATACTTCCAAAAATGTACCGCATAAATAAAATTAAATGTAAGTTACGCCGAAATGGAGTTATGATGTTTTGATTGGAAGCTACGTTACAGTGCTCTGTCCGAAAATTTTTAAAAAAATCCTAAGGGCTTAATAAACATTTTCACGCATTTTTTCAGACTTATAATTCACTGAACATATTTCCCAAGATGTACTGCGTAAATAAAATTAAATGTAAGTTACGCCGAAATGGAGTTATGATTTTTTGATTGGAAGCTACGTTACAATGCTCTGTCCGAAAATTTTGAAAAATTTCCCAAGGGCTTATTAAACATTTTCACGCATTTTTCAGACTTATAATTCACTGAACATATTTCCCAAGATGTACTGCGTAAATAAAATTAAATGTAAGTTACGCCGAAATGGAGTTATGATTTTTTGATTGGAAGCTACGTTACAATGCTCTGTCCGAAAATTTTGAAAAAATTCCTAAGGGCTTATTAAACATTTTCAGACTTATAATTCACTGAACATACTTCCCAAAATGTACTGCGTAAATAAAATTAAATGTAAGTTACGCCGAAATGGAGTTATGATGTTTTGATTGGAAGCTACGTTACAGTGCTCTGTCCGAAAATTTTGAAAAATTTCCTAAGGGCTTATTAAACATTTTCACGCATTTTTCAGACTTATAATTCACTGAACATACTTCCCAAAATGTACTGCGTAAATAAAATTAAATGTAAGTTACGCCGAAATGGAGTTATGATGTTTTGATTGGAAGCTACGTTACAATGCTCTGTCCGAAAATTTTGAAAAATTTCCTAAGGGCTTAATAAACATTTTCAAGCATTTTTGAGACTTAGAATTTACTGAACATACTTCCAAAAATGTACTGCATAAATAAAATTAAATGTAAGTTACGCCGAAATGGAGTTATGATGTTTTGATTGGAAGCTACGTTACAATGCTCTGTCCGAAAATTTTGAAAAATTTCCTAAGGGCTTAATAAACATTTTCAAGCATTTTTGAGACTTAGAATTTACTGAACATACTTCCAAAAATGTACTGCATAAATAAAATTAAATGTAAGTTACGCCGAAATGGAGTTATGATGTTTTGATTGGAAGCTACGTTACAATGCTCTGTCCGAAAATTTTGAAAAATTTCCCAAGGGCTTATTAAACATTTTCACGCATTTTTGAGACTTAGAATTCACTGAACATACTTCCAAAAATGTACTGCATAAATAAAATTAAATGTAAGTTACGCCGAAATGGAGTTATGATGTTTTGATTGGAAGCTACGTTACAGTGCTCTGTCCGAAAATTTTGAAAAAAATCCTAAGGGCTTAATAAACATTTTCACGCATTTTTTCAGACTTATAATTCACTGAACATACTTCCCAAGATGTACTGCGTAAATAAAATTAAATGTAAGTTACGCCGAAATGGAGTTATGATTTTTTGATTGGAAGCTACGTTACAATGCTCTGTCCGAAAATTTTGAAAAATTTCCCAAGGGCTTATTAAACATTTTCACGCATTTTTGAGACTTAGAATTCACTGAACATACTTCCAAAAATGTACTGCATAAATAAAATTAAATGTAAGTTACGCCGAAATGGAGTTATGATGTTTTGATTGGAAGCTACGTTACAATGCTCTGTTCGAAAATTTTGAAAAATTTCCCAAGGGCTTATTAAACATTTTCACGCATTTTTCAGACTTATAATTCACTGAACATACTTCCCAAAATGTACTGCGTAAATAAAATTAAATGTAAGTTACGCCGAAATGGAGTTATGATTTTTTGATTGGAAGCTACGTTACAATGCTCTGTCCGAAAATTTTGAAAAATTTCCCAAGGGCTTATTAAACATTTTCACGCATTTTTGAGACTTAGAATTCACTGAACATACTTCCAAAAATGTACTGCATAAATAAAATTAAATGTAAGTTACGCCGAAATGGAGTTATGATGTTTTGATTGGAAGCTACGTTACAATGCTCTGTTCGAAAATTTTGAAAAATTTCCCAAGGGCTTATTAAACATTTTCAAGCATTTTTGAGAGTTAGAATTTACTGAACATACTTCCCAAAATGTACTGCATAAATAAAATTAAATGTAAGTTACGCCGAAATGGAGTTATGATTTTTTGATTGGAAGCTACGTTACAATGCTCTGTCCGAAAATTTTGAAAAATTTCCGAAGGGCTTATTAAACATTTTCAAGCATTTTTCAGACTTATAATTCACTGAACATACTTCCCAAGATGTACTGCGTAAATAAAATTAAATGTAAGTTACGCCGAAATGGAGTTATGATTTTTTGATTGGAAGCTACGTTACAATGCTCTGTCCGAAAATTTTGAAAAATTTCCGAAGGGCTTATTAAACATTTTCAAGCATTTTTGAGACTTAGAATTTACTGAACATACTTCCAAAAATGTACCGCATAAATAAAATTAAATGTAAGTTACGCCGAAATGGAGTTATGATGTTTTGATTGGAAGCTACGTTACAATGCTCTGTCCGAAAATTTTGAAAAATTTCCCAAGGGCTTATTAAACATTTTCATGCATTTTTGAGACTTATAATTCACTGAACATACTTCCAAAAATGTACCGCATAAATAAAATTAAATGTAAGTTACGCCGAAGTGGAGTTATGATGTTTTGATTGGAAGCTACGTTACAATGCTCTGTTCGAAAATTTTGAAAAATTTTCCAAGGGCTTATTAAACATTTTCAAGCATTTTTGAGAGTTAGAATTCACTGAACATACCGCATAAATAAAATTAAATGTAAGTTACGCCGAAATGGAGTTTTGATTTTTTTTATTGTAAACTACGTTACAATGCTCTGTCCGAAAATTTTGAAAAATTTCCCAAGGGCTTATTAAACATTTTCATGCATTTTTGAGACTTATAATTCACTGAACATACTTCCAAAAATGTACCGCATAAATAAAATTAAATGTAAGTTACGCCGAAGTGGAGTTATGATGTTTTGATTGGAAGCTACGTTACAATGCTCTGTCCGAAAATTTTGAAAAATAGCCTAAGGGCTTATTAAACATTTTCACGCATTTTTGAGACTTAGAATTCACTGAACATACTTCAAAAAATATACTGCATGAATAAAATTAAATGTAAGGTATGCCGAAATGGAGTTATGATTTTTTTTAATTGAAGCTACGTTTCAATGCTCTGTTCGAAAATTTTGAAAAATTTCCTAAGGGCTTATTAAACATTTTCACTCATTTTTGAGAATCAGAATTCACTAAACATACTTCCAAAAATATACTGCATGAATAAAATTGAATGAAAATTACGCCGAATTGAAGTTATGATTTTTTTAATGGAAGCTCTGTTCGAAAATTTTGAAAAATTTCCCAAAGGCTTATTAAACATTTTCACATATAAATCATTAGATTTTGGAATCATTTTCCTCTTATTTGTAAATGTAGTGGACGCCGAGGCTAATTTTTACTTTGGTTAATTTCTCCTTTTGCATAATTTATAAGTTAGATTACTTTCTGCCCATAGAATTTTTCGGACGTCAAAATATTTTCAAGCTCAAAAAAACCGCCGAACCCCTGCTGATTCACCACCGATTTAATGTCCAAGCAGTGCCATTACAATGTATATAATCTGCATCGCATGCTAAAAATAGTCCTTTGATATAATACCATATATTTAAGTGAATGCAAGAAAGCGCACTTTTCGCAGATGTTTTAAGTAAATTATCGTGGACGGTACGACCATTAAAACTCACAACAAATTAACTCCCGTGTTCAGCCTCTCAAAAAAACGAGCTATAATTTACAGATTTGGCTACCTGTTGTTATGGTTGGCGTTATGGTAGTTTATAGTACCTGTCCGGCTACCGAGATACCCAGGGGTATATCTAGATGGGTATCACAATAGCCCCACCCGACGTCGCCCTTGAGTATTTAAATGACTGAATTCGAATATCTCCGCGGAGCGGCTCTCCGTACGGTCGGCACCCAATAAATAATCAGATAATATTTTAAACGCATGATCGATTGTGATTACAAAAGATTTTTTTTCAATTCGAAAGTCATCTTGTAAATATCTTAAGTGATAAATATCTTCATAACAGTGGAGCGTTCATTTAATTTTTCTTGACGACTATTTGTATGCTGGAGAGAAGATAATATCACATCACGGATGCGATGTGCAAAATTTGTTTATTTTTTTAAATTTATTAATTAATCGATGATGCTCCTTCAGTCCGCAATGATGGTCGACTGTAGCTAAAACTCGAATAAATAACTGACTCGAAAAGCAATTGTGCTTGCACGCATTTTTCCAAATTTATTGAAAATATTTATGTTTATTGTATGCTCTTTATATTCAATTCAAATTAATTATGTGGGCAACATGTACGAAGCTGATAATAATTTTGGATTGTGAAGTTGAAAGATGAAGAAATACACAAAGCAACGTTGCCAACAGCTGCTCAACACCTTGATCCGAAATCAAGACAGGGAGGCGATCCACAAATTTACCAGAGGAATCTATTTCAAAAAGCGTGCAAGAGTTAAAGAAAACCAACCTGTGCTAAAGTCTTCCAGAATCTTCCCATCCAGAGTCCGTGAGTCTAAAACTCTTGCTGATATTTACGAGCAATTTCCTCCTGCATTTTCATGCTTTTTCAACGAATTGTAGAACGGAAACTTAGGACATTACCCACATCAAGTCCAAGATCGTGAGCCGTGGCAGTGATAAATTTAGAATCACTTCAGAAGCACAAGTCGAAATATTTTAGAAATGAATATGAATATGAATGCTCGTATGTTCTTTCCGTAGTTACATTTTCTTTAATTCGGTAAAAATTGAAAAACAATTGCTACAAGCATTAAACTTTCAGGAAATTCTCAGAATAGATGCTACTAGATAATACCATGATAATTCCAAAACATCCCTTCTTCAAATTATGAAATAATCGCATCTGAATGCTCGTATGTTCTTTCCGTAGTTGCATTTTCTTTAATTCGGTAAAAATTGAAAAACAATTGCTATAAGCATTAAACTTTCAGGGAATATTCAGAATTGATGCTACTATATGATACCATGATAATTCTAAAACATCCCTTCTTCAAATTCTGAGACAATCGCATCTGAATGCTCGTATGTTCTTTCCGTAATTGCATTTTCTTAATTCGGTAAAAATTGAAAAACAATTGCTACAAGCATTGAACTTTCAGGAAATACTCAGAATAGATGCTACTAGATAATACCATAATAATTCTAAAACATCCCTTCTTCAAATTCTGAGATAATCGCATCTGAATGCCCGTATGTTCTTTCCGTAGTTACATTTTCTTTAATTCGGTAAAAATTGAAAAACAATTGCTATTAGCATTAAACTTTTAGGGAATATTCAGAATAGATGCTACTATATGATACCATGATAATTCCAAAACATCCCTTCTTCAAATTCTGAGATAATCGCATCTGAATGCCCGTATGTTCTTTCCGTAGTTACATTTTCTTTAATTCGGTAAAAATTGAAAAACAATTGCTATTAGCATTAAACTTTTAGGGCATATTCAGAATAGATGCTACTATATGATACCATGATAATTCCAAAACATCCCTTCTTCAAATTCTGAGATAATCGCATCTGAATGCCCGTATCTTCTTTCCGTAGTTACATTTTCTTCAATTCGGTAAAAATTGAAAAACAATTGCTACAAGCATTAAACTTTTAGGAAATATTCAGAATAGATGCTACTAGATAATACCATGATAATTCTAAAACATCCCATCTTCAAATTCTGAGATAATCGCATCTGAATGCTTGTATGTTCTTTCCGTAGTTGCATTTTCTTTAATTCGGTAAAAATTGAAAAACAATTGCTACAAGCATTAAACTTTAAGGAAATATTCAGAATAGATGCTGCTATATAATACCATGATAATTCCAAAACATCCCTTCTTCAAATTCTGAGATAATCGCATCTGAATGCCCGTATGTTCTTTCCGTAGTTACATTTTCTTCAATTCGGTAAAAATTGAAAAACAATTGCCACAAGCATTAAACTTTTAGGAAATATTCAGAGTAGATGCTTCTATATAATACCATAATAATTCTAAAACATCCCTTCTTCAAATTCTGAGATAATCGCATCTGAATGCTTGTATGTTCTTTCCGTAGTTGCATTTTCTTTAATTCGGTAAAAATTGAAAAACAATTGCTACAAGCATTAAACTTTTAGGGAATATTCAGAATAGATGCTACTATATGATACCATGATAATTCCAAAACATCCCTTCTTCAAATTCTGAGATAATCGCATCTGAATGCCCGTATGTTCTTTCCGTAGTTACATTTTCTTTAATTCGGTAAAAATTGAAAAACAATTGCTACAAGCATTAAACTTTTAGATAATATTCAGAATAGATGCTACTATATAATACCATGATAATTCCAAAACATCCCTTCTTCAAATTCTGAGATAATCGCATCTGAATGCCCGTATCTTCTTTCCGTAGTTACATTTTCTTCAATTCGGTAAAAATTGAAAAACAATTGCCACAAGCATTAAACTTTTAGGAAATATTCAGAGTAGATGCTTCTATATAATACCATAATAATTCTAAAACATCCCTTCTTCAAATTCTGAGATAATCGCATCTGAATGCTTGTATGTTCTTTCCGTAGTTGCATTTTCTTTAATTCGGTAAAAATTGAAAAACAATTGCTACAAGCATTAAACTTTTAGGGAATATTCAGAATAGATGCTACTATATGATACCATGATAATTCCTAAGCATCCCTTCTTCAAATTCTGAGATAATCGTATCTGAATGCCCGTATCTTCTTTCCGTAGTTACATTTTCTTCAATTCGGTAAAAATTGAAAAACAATTGCCACAAGCATTAAACTTTTAGGAAATATTCAGAGTAGATGCTTCTATATAATACCATAATAATTCTAAAACATCCCTTCTTCAAATTCTGAGATAATCGCATCTGAATGCTCGCATGTTCTTTCCGTAGTTGCATTTTCTTTAATTCGGTAAAAATTGAAAAACAATTGCTACAAGCATTAAACTTTTAGGGAATATTCAGAATAGATGCTACTATATGATACCATGATAATTCCTAAGCATCCCTTCTTCAAATTCTGAGATAATCGCATCTGAATGCCCGTATCTTCTTTCCGTAGTTACATTTTCTTCAATTCGGTAAAAATTGAAAAACAATTGCCACAAGCATTAAACTTTTAGGAAATATTCAGAGTAGATGCTTCTATATAATACCATAATAATTCTAAAACATCCCTTCTTCAAATTCTGAGATAATCGCATCTGAATGCTTGTATGTTCTTTCCGTAGTTGCATTTTCTTTAATTCGGTAAAAATTGAAAAACAATTGCTACAAGCATTAAACTTTAAGGAAATATTCAGAATAGATGCTGCTATATAATACCATGATAATTCCAAAACATCCCTTCTTCAAATTCTGAGATAATCGCATCTGAATGCCCGTATGTTCTTTCCGTAGTTACATTTTCTTCAATTCGGTAAAAATTGAAAAACAATTGCCACAAGCATTAAACTTTTAGGAAATATTCAGAGTAGATGCTTCTATATAATACCATAATAATTCTAAAACATCCCTTCTTCAAATTCTGAGATAATCGCATCTGAATGCTTGTATGTTCTTTCCGTAGTTGCATTTTCTTTAATTCGGTAAAAATTGAAAAACAATTGCTACAAGCATTAAACTTTTAGGAAATATTCAGAATAGATGCTACTATATATCATGATAATTCCAAAACATCCCTTCTTCAAATTCTGAGATAATTGCGTCTGAATGCACAATTAAAATTGGTGATTTAAAATTTATGACGAAAACCCGAAATTCTATCCAAGGGTCCCCCCTTCTTACTTTTGCTTCAAAAATTGCATTTGAAATGATTTCCTGAAGAAACCACTGGTTCGATTCGGGGTTTCTATACGTCACTGGAAAGATGCCTTCAAGAAATGTCAATTTGAAGCCCGTGACGCGTTCGCAAAGAAAACTCGAAAATGTAAAATCGGATGGGATTCGAACCCGTTTTCTACAATTTAGGTCTAACAAAGACGACAATACATTAAAGTATATCCATAGATAATTCTCTTGCGAGTTTGTTAACATGCAATAAAATTTGTACAGCCTATCGTACTCCCAGTTCCTATTAATATTGGATGGAATAAATTATACATTTGGCGCCATATTCGGAAACAAAGAGCCATAAAAGAACTGGCGGTATAATAACTTATCAATTCCACGTAATCCCGTACCCCTAATCTATAGAATATAAACCGTAATTAATATTTCATGTAGCGCCATTATCTTCAACAATAAAAGCCGCCCGTAATTACCATTCCGCGCTTCCACGAAAATTCCGCCACGACTTGGCCGGTGTGTGTGTGTGTGTGCATGTACGAACGGTACACCATTCCACATCTTCTCGGAATACCTCAATTTCTAGTGCCTACCAGCAAGCCACCACCAATCTATCCCGGTGTGACTGAACTGATGTGACCTTCTCTATTCGCTTGCACTCGGTCCGAATGGTCTGGTGTGCTGCTGGTGTGGTAAAACACAAGGAAAATAAATACGGCAATAAGGAACTGCAATAGAGGCGCACCAGGTGTGGTTCTTTATTTGCCTTACGAAACGAAACACACCTCGTCGCCCAACATTTCCTTCCTCCGCGTTATCTCGATGGGCTTTCCACTTTCTGTTTCGTCACGTTTTCGCGGTCTCGTTTCAGGTGTGCCGAGTCCGCTTTGATGTTTTTCTGAAAAGGCACGGAAGCGTGAACCTGTTGTTTACAAAATAGCTGTGAGGAAGTGGAGATTATTTTCTGTTTGCCAGAGATTATATCGAGCTGAAACTAAATTCACTTCATTTATCTTCCGTGTGGTTGTGAAATCATTATAAAATGTGTGTATTTATCAAATATACATAGTACGAAAATTATGCGGGTAACTTTGTTATTAAATATTCCAAACAAAATATATACTTTATATTTGAATTACACGTACCACAGATTGGGAACGTCTGCTATAAAGAATACAAGTTTTCTGGTACCGACGTCCGCACTATGATCATTAGTAACTCTTTTAAAATATGCATTGCTGGTATGGATAAAACATCCTTAATTAATACTTCTGCACCATAAATTTCTTTAATAATATACATGAATGGATGTAATATTTTATGTTTAGTGTTTATCATACCCGTGGTGTATTTACAATATTTAAAGGTAAATACATACATATATTTTATTATATGAGTATGTAGTAAATGTATAGATATCAACGATATTTTCTTCGACCAAGGTTAAGATATACAGTAGTTAAGTTATAAATAAAGCCTAATTAAAATATGGGCCATCCGATTCGATCGGGCCATTATAATTTTGAAACTGGAATGCGTTCGGGCCTCCGAAAGTGACGGACAAAAAGAAGTATCTGGTAGGTGGGCACGGGCGCTGGGAGGAAGAGGGATGATGTTACCTCGAGCTACCTGTCTTACACACCTGTATAATTTGTTTCGCTCCTTTTTTAATCTCGCCCGAGACACTGAAATACATAAATTTAGATGAATGTTCAGATGAAATTTAATCAGAACCACTGCACACGTGTGCTGGATAAAATCCATTGAATACATTAAGTCCTGAAAAGGGAAAGGTTTTTATTAACTTTTTTTGGTTGATAATGGTTTACAATGGCTTGGAATAAATTTACTTAAATAAATCCTAGTAGTGTGTTGTTATAAATACATTGATATTTTCTCTGAGCATGGGCAAGTTATTAAAGCTAATGAAAATGGTTGAGAAGCAATAAAAAATAAACAGAAGAAGAAGGGAGTTAAATCTTGATATTTTAGAAATAAATAATCACCCGATAACACACTTAATGCAATTTTTAAGTTGCGTTTTTTCTCAAGGCGATTAAAAAATATTAAAACAATTGTCACAAACTTGAAACTTTCCAAAATTTATTCAGAACTGATCCAACTTTATGATAAAATAAAAATCTAAAACCATCCTCCAACAAAATTATGAAATAATCACACCATAACACACTTAATGCAATTATTTAGTTGCGTTTTCTCAAGGCGATTAAAAAATATTTAAACAATTGTCACAAATTTGAAACTTTCCAAATTTATTCTAAATTGATCCTACTTTATGATAAAATAAAAATCAAAAACCATCCTTCAACAAAATTATGAAATAATCACACGATAACACACTTAATGCATTTTTTTAGTTGCGTTTTTCTCAAGGCGATTAAAAAATATTTAAACAATTGTCACAAATTTGAAACTTTCCAAATTTATTCTGAATTGATCCTACTTTATGATAAAATAAAAATCAAAAACCATCCTTCAACAAAATTATGAAATAATCACACGATAACACACTTAATGCATTTTTTTAGTTGCGTTTTTCTCAAGGCGATTAAAAAATATTAAATCAATTGTCACAAACTTGAAACTTTCCAAATTTATTCAAAATTGATTCTTATTTATGATAAAATAAAAATCAAAAACCATCCTCCAACAAAATTATGAAATAATCACACGATAACACACTTAATGCATTTTTTTAGTTGCGTTTTTCTCAAGGTGATTAAAAAATATTAAAACAATTGTCACAAATGTGAAACTTTCCAAATTTATTCAAAATTGATTCTACTTTATGATAAAATAAAAATCTAAAACAATCCTCCAACAAAATTATGAAATAATCACACGATAACACACTTAATGCATTTTTTTAGTTGCGTTTTTCTCAAGGCGGTAAAAAAATATGAAAACAATTCTCACAAACTTGAAACTTTCCAAATTTATTCAAAATTGATTCTACTTTATGATAAAATAAAAATCAAAAACCATCCTTCAACAAAATTATGAAATAATCACACCATAACACACTTAATGCATTTTTTTAGTTGCGTTTTTCTCAAGGCGATTAAAAAATATTAAAACAATTGTCACAAACTTGAAACTTTCCAAATTTATTCAAAATTGATTCTACTTTATGATAAAATAAAAATCAAAAACCATCCTTCAACAAAATTATGAAATAATCACACGATAACACACTTAATGCATTTTTTTAGTTGCGTTTTTCTCAAGGCGATTAAAAAATATTAAAACAATTGTCACAAACTTGAAACTTTCCAAGTTTATTCAAAATTGATTCTACTTTATGATAAAATAAAAATCTAAAACATTCTCCAACAAAATTATGAAATAATCACACGATAACACACTTAATGCATTTTTAGTTGCGTTTTTCTCAAGGCGATTAAAAAATAAAAAATATTAAAACAATTGTCACAAACTTGAAACTTTCCAAATTTATTCAAAATTGATTCTACTTTATGATAAAATAAAAATCAAAAACCATCCTCCAACAAAATTATGAAATAATCACACGATAACACACTTAATGCATTTTTTTAGTTGCGTTTTTCTCAAGGCGATTAAAAAATATTAAAACAATTGTCACAAACTTGAAACTTTCCAAATTTATTCAAAATTGATTCTACTTTATGATAAAATAAAAATCAAAAACCATCCTTCAACAAAATTATGAAATAATCACACGATAACACACTTAATGCATTTTTTTAGTTGCGTTTTTCTCAAGGCGATTAAAAAATATTAAAACAATTGTCACAAACTTGAAACTTTCCAAATTTATTCAAAATTGATTCTACTTTATGATAAAATAAAAATCAAAAACCATCCTTCAACAAAATTATGAAATAATCACACGATAACACACTTAATGCATTTTTTTAGTTGCGTTTTTCTCAAGGCGATTAAAAAATATTAAAACAATTGTCACAAACTTGAAACTTTCCAAATTTATTCAAAATTGATTCTACTTTATGATAAAATAAAAATCAAAAACCATCCTTCAACAAAATTATGAAATAATCACACGATAACACACTTAATGCATTTTTTTAGTTGCGTTTTTCTCAAGGCGATTAAAAAATATTAAAACAATTGTCACAAACTTGAAACTTTCCAAATTTATTCAAAATTGATTCTACTTTATGATAAAATAAAAATCAAAAACCATCCTTCAACAAAATTATGAAATAATCACACGATAACACACTTAATGCATTTTTTTAGTTGCGTTTTTCTCAAGGCGATTAAAAAATATTAAAACAATTGTCACAAACTTGAAACTTTCCAAGTTTATTCAAAATTGATTCTGCTTTATGATAAAATAAAAATCTAAAACATTCTCCAACAAAATTATGAAATAATCACACGATAACACACTTAATGCATTTTTAGTTGCGTTTTTCTCAAGGCGATTAAAAAATATTAAAACAATTGTCACAAACTTGAAACTTTCCAAATTTATTCAAAATTGATTCTACTTTATGATAAAATAAAAATCTAAAACCATCCTCTAACAAAATTATAAAATAATCACACGATAACACACTTAATGCATTTTTTTAGTTGCAATTTTCTCAAGGCGATTAAAAAATATTTAAAAAATTGTCACAAATTTTAAACTTTCCAAATTTATTCAAAATTGATCCTACTTCATGATAAAATAAAAATCTAAAACCATTCTCTTCCAAAGTTATCAAATAATCACACCATAACACAATGCATTTTTTTAGTTGCGTTTTTCTCACCGCGATTAAAAAAATATTAAAGCAATTGTCACAAACTTGAAACTTTCCAAATTTATTCAAAATTGATCCTTCTTTAAGATAAAATAAAAATCTAAAACCATCCTCCTACAAAATTATCAAATAATCACACCATAACACACTTAATGCAATTTTTTAGTTGCGTTTTTCTCAAGGCGATTAAAAAATATTAATACAATTGTCACAAACTTGAAATTTTCCAAATTTATTTAAAATTGATTCTACTTTATGATAAAATAAAAATCTAAAACCACCCTCCAACAAAATTATCAAATAATCACACGATAACACACTTAATGCAATTTTTTAGTTGCGTTTTTCTCAAGGCGGGTAAAAAATATTAAAACAATTGTCACAAACTTGAAACTTTCCAAATTTATTCAAAATTGATTCTACTTTGCGATAAAATAAAAATCTAAAACCATCCTCTAACAAAATTATTAAATAATCACATAATAACACACTTAATGCAATTTTTTAGTTGCGTTTTTCTCAAGGCGATTAAAAAATATTAAAACAATTGTCACAAACTTGAAACTTTCCAAATTTATTCAAAATTGATTCTACTTTATGATAAAATAAAAATCTCAAACCATCCTTCAACAAAATTATGAAATAATCACACGATAACACACTTAATGCAATTTTTTAGTTGCGTTTCTCTCAAGGCGATTAAAAAATATTAAAACAATTGTCACAAACTTGAAACTTTCCAAATTTATTCAAAATTGATCATACTTTATGATAAGATAAAAATCTAAAACCATCCTTTAACAAAATTATCAAATAATCACATAATAACACACTTAATGCAATTTTTTAGTTGCGTTTTTCTCAAGGCGATTAAAAAATATTAAAACAATTGTCACAATCTTGAAACTTTTCAAATTTATTCTAAATTGATTCCACTTTATGATAAAATAAAAATCTAAAACCATCCTCCAACAAAATTATGAAATAATCACACGATAACACAATTAATGCAATTTTTTAGTTGCGTTTTTCTCAAGGCGATTAAAAAATATTAAAACAATTGTCACAAACTTGAAACTTTCCAAATTTATTCAAAATTGATTCTACTTTAAGATAAAATAAAAATCTCAAACCATCCTCCAACAAAATTATGAAATAATCTCACCATAACACACTTGATGCAATTTTTTAGTTGCGTTTTTCTCAAGGCGATTAAAAAATATTAAAACAATTGCCACAAATGTGAAACTTTCCAAATTTATACAAAATTCATCCTACTTTATGATAAAATAAAAATCTAAAACCATCCTCCAACAAAATTATGAAATAATCACACGATAACACACTTAATGCAATTTTTTAGTTGCGCTTTTCTCAAGGCGATTAAAAAATATTAAAACAATTGTCACAAACTTGAAACTTTACAAATTTATCCAAAATTGATTCTACTTTATGATAAAATAAAAATCTAAAACCATCCTCTTACAAAATTATGAAATAATCACACGATAACACCCTTAATGAAATTTTTTGGTTGCGTTCTAAGCACTCGGACAATTATAGTTTCTGGCTGTAACACTCATGACTAGTTTAAATTGTAGAATGAAAAGGACGATGAGATAAAAAAAAAATTGCCAATTAACAGAAGGAACGAGTTTAATTTTAATCTATCAATAGATTGTATTGTTTCTTCATTAAAATCATTTATTGCCGCAGATCCGAAAGCGTGTTTTATTAAATTGCATTTATAAGACCACGAGATCGATGATGAGTTGGTCTTGCTGTAATTCGGTTATAAGTGAATTCCACGATGTAAATGATACCGCATTTCTGTGCATTGTGTGTTAATGTGTGACCTGAAGGGAAACGAATGAAAAGTAATGGCAAAGTACGGAAATTCTCGATCACGTCCTGTAATTTGTTAGATAAGCTGAATATTAATGCTCCAGGAAGTAGGATGTGAGTCCATTGAACCAATACCTGAACCATCAATAAAGCAAGAAATGCACCGCCTTTTACGGTGATGCAGTGATGCACTTCTTTACGCATCGTTTCATCCTTAAGTGTTAAGTCATTAATCGTTTATTCAGTTAGTGATTGATCGATTAATACTTTAACATTATATAAATACAGGGTGTTGAATTGCAAAGTGGGCCATAAGGATTTACATGTAAAATTTGAAATGTGTTAATATTGCCTCCCCTAATTATTTGAGAGTTCCGGTCTTCTTACATTATTTTTAAAGCTTATTGGGCTGAATGATTTTGTACCTTACTCAATAGTTTCTGCAAAGTATTTACCGAGATATTTGCAAAAAACTTTACAATTATTTTGAATTAAGAAAAAAGGTTTGCCATGAAATCATAATGGCCGACATTTCATTTTGTTCTAAAAAGTGACGTTTGCTGTCGCTTTATGATTTACAACCGTCCGTGTATTCTACACAAGAAAATATAATTATAGTGAAATGGTTTTACTCATTTTTTACCTATTTAGGAAGTGTTTGAAAACTTAATTGTTTTTTTGAGGAAAATTAGTGCAATGTTTCAGACGGTAGATGTCGCCGTGATGGGCATCCATTCTAAGGGTTACTTGTTGAGTTAATAAACATAAGTGAAGTTTGTCCAGTAGTCGACTTGAGACCAACGTTAGTAATCATTTTTATACAGATCTTGCGAACGACATACAACTTGATATACCTTAACATTCGAAATTTTTGAGTTGAAAAATTTTTCACTCAAAAAATTTGCTCCCAAAAATAATAGGATACGTGTTCGCCGATTTTTCAGTCTACCCAACCGTTTCCGTCAGACTTTGTGCATGCCCAGTATTCATAACATCAAATTGGGATTAGAAGAAGAAAACCCATGATATTCGAATAAAATTTCTAGTTGTTTGAATTTACCCGTCAATTCGTATTATTTTGACTGTAACTACATTATATGCCTGATACGACTATAACTGAAAAAAATTATTCAAAACATTATTTCATAATGCAATGTATAAAATAATCGCATTTTTTTTTTTTGTAAATGCCGTTTCTTATCCTTATCATACGAATATACTGTTATTGTTTCATTACACGACAATCAATGCAGCCAAACGTGTACAATCTGTAAACTCGGCAATATTATAAATAATGCGATCATAAACTGAGCCATAAAACCAGCGATTAAATGCACAATTAATTCGAAACCAGGCTGAATGTATTAAATGGTCTGTAGATTAGGTACGCCGATAACAACAACATAATTTTTGCCAATTCCTGCAAAGCGTGAAATGGAACAACGTTTGTAATCAATTTTAAACGAATGGTGTTTATTTTTTACATGAAGGCCTTGTTACGGTGGTTCTGCAGTCAATATTAAGAAATCTATTAACCCTTTCAGCCCTGGATTTTTAAATTTGAAAAAAAAATTTTTGTTAATTATTATTGATAGGGAGCTTCTTAAAACCATAAATGCCAAATTTGAACTGATTTGATTAATTAGTATAGGAATTAATTAGTGAGGCTTTGTTGAAGTGACATCTAGTGATAAATAGCAAAAACATGGATTGTCATAGTAAGTAGAGACATGTAAATGTTGCGGTGGCAATTGCCACCACCAGGGCCGAAAGGGTTAAGGGGAGCATGGGTTTCCGCAGAAATTTTTCCATACAGAAATTTCGAATAAATAACCGTCAAAAATGACAATTTTGAATTTTCAAAAATTCTGCATTTTTGCGACCGCAAACGGCACATAAAGAAATTTGCAGCTGTCAAAAATTGTGGATTTTCACTATCAAAAACGGCATTTTTTGATATAAAAAAAAAGAAAATGACAATTTCTAATTACCAAAAATTCTGCATTTCTGCCACCATAAACGGTAAATAAAGAAATTAGCAGCTGCTAAAAATTGTAGATTTTTACAATCAAAAATGGCGTTTTTTTGATGTTAAAAAAGAAAATTGCCATTTTTGTATTGTTAAAAATTCTGCACCACAAACTATACGATTCAATGGTAAATAAAGAAAGGGTATAGCCGAATAAGATGGTCAAAAATGCCCCCAAAGCAAATCAATAATCGCTATGACTGGATGAAAGATAATTAAAAATGCCGCTGATTGCTCGAAATATCAGCCTCCTGAAGCAATTTGTTGTCCAGATATAACCGAAAACGAGAATTTTACGTTTTATTTTTTTTCTCCTTTTCTATGGCATGAATCAAGCTAAAACCAAGTCTACCCAAAACAAACAAAAAATTATATCTCACAGTATTTTTTTCAATTTTTTTGGCGCCAAATTCAAATAGAAAAATGAAGTTAAAGTTTTCAAAATTTATTTTTGCAGTGAAGGTATTCGAGGACTGTCTCAGTTTTTTTTCTGTAAATGTGTTTTACTAAATTCTATAACATACATTTTTTTCAGAATTTTAAAAACTTGCCGGTTTCAGTAACGAGCAATTCTTGACAGTATTGAATAGTTATTTTTAGCAATTGAAAATTTCCTTTTTACTGCTAACGTGCCATTCCTGATGGTAGTGCGATTTTTGACAGTTCGAAACTGTCATTTTTATCAATTGAAATTTTCTCTTTTTTAATATCAAAAATGCCGTCTTTGATAGTAAAAAATCATAATTTCGGGCAGCTGCAAAGGGTATAGCCGAATAAGATGGTCAAAAGTGCCCCCAAAGCAAATCAATAATCGCGATGACTTGATGAAAGATAATTAAAAATGCTCGAAATTTCAGCCTCCTGAAGCAATTCGTTGTCGAGATATGACCGAAAACGTGAATTTTACGTTTTATTTTTTTTTTCTCTATTCTATGGCACGAATCAAGCTGAAACCAAGTCTACCCAAAACAAAAAAAATACATCTCGCAGTATTTTTTTCAATTTTTTTGGCGCCAAATTCAAATAGAAAAATGAAGTTAAAGTTTTCAAAATTTATTTTTGCTGTGAAGGTATTCGAGGACTGTCTCAGATTTTTTTCTGTAAATGTGTTTTACTAAATTCTACAACATACATTTTTTTCAGAATTTTAAACAGTGTGGAAGATAGTTAAACTAATTAAAAACCACTTTTACAACCTTAAAAATTTGAATTTCGTGCCAAAATTGTGATAAAAAAAGTTATTTTTGTGAAGTGTATGTCTCTAATTTTAAAAAAAGATAATCATTTCACAAAAATAACTTTTTTATCTTATGTTCAACATTTTATACCACATTTAATCAAATTTAAAACCGATAAATATCGACCTTTTTAAATTGAACACCCTGTATATTTTTACAAATTCCAACGCAGAATTCAATTCTCCATTGATACATAATCTTCTTTAGTTTTCAAGATATTAACATATTTGTAAAAATATTTTAATATTCTTTGTAACAGAAAAACAATAGGAACAATTAATTCTCGATCTTTTTAAATTGAACACTCTGTATTTTTTTACGTATTCTTACGCAGAATTCAAAACTACACTTGAACACGACGAATGTCGTTTTCAGCATGCGCATTTTCCAAATTGATTAAATAATTGAAAAACAACTGCCATAACCATCAAACTGCCAAAATACACTCAGGATTAAATTAGCTTCAAGATTGTATACAAATCTACAATTGTTTATTGTCGAAATTTTAAAACAATCCCACTTGAACTCGCCGAATGTCGTTTTCAGCATCGGCATTTTTCAAATTGATCAAAAAAATTGAAAAACAGCCGCCATAAACGTCAAATTTTTAAAATGCACTCGATTTTATTATAATTTCAAGATTCTATACAAATCTGCAATTATTTATCGTCGAGATTTTCAAAAAATCCCACTTTAACTCTTCGATTGTCGATTTCAGCATGCGCATCTTCCAAATTGATCAGAAAAATTGAAAAACAGCTGCCATAAATCTCAAAATTTCAAAATGCACTCGATTTTGATGTAGCTTCAAGATTCTATACAAATCTGCAATTATTTATTGTCGAAATTTTAAAATAATCCCACTTGAACTCGCCAATTGTCGTTTACAGCATGCGCATTTTCCAAATTGGTTAAAAAATTGAAAAACAGCTGCCATAAATGTCAAACTTTCAAAATACACTCAGTATTAAATTAGTTTCAAGATTCTATACAAATCTGCCAATATTTATTGTCGAAATTTTCAAAAAATCCCACTTGAACTCTCCGATTGTCGTTTTCAGCATGCACATTTTCTAAATTGATTAAAAAATTGAAAAACAACTGCCATAAACGTCAAACTTTCAAAATGCACTGAGTATTAAATTTGCTTTAAGATTCTTTACCAATATGCAATTATTTATTGTCGAAATTTTTAAATAATCCCACTTGAACTCGCCTCATGTCGTTTTTAGCATTCCAAATTGGTAAAAAAAATAATTTAAAAACAACTGCATCTACACTTGCATTCCCTATACCTATCTTCTTCAGTTTTCAAGATTTTAACATTTTTGTAAAAATATGTCAATATTCTGTGCAATAGAAAAACAATAGGAATTTTAAACAATAAAATCTCGATCTTTTTAAATAGAACACTCTGTATATTTTTACATATTCCGATGCATAATTCAATTCTGTATTGATTTATACAAGCATTCCCTATACCTATCTTCTTTGGTTTTCAAGATAATAATATCAATATTCTGTGCAAGAGAAAAAATGGAACTTTAAACCATCAATCTCGATTTTTTAAAAGGAACACCGTGTGTATTTTTACATATTCTGACGCGGAATGAAATTTTGCACTGATCTATACTAGCATTCCCTATACCTATCTTCTTTAGTTTTCATGATATTAACATATTTATATAAATACGTCTATATTCTTTGCAATAGTAATACAATAGGAACTTTAAATCATTAAATCTCAATCTTTTCAAATTGAATACCCAATATATTTTTACATATTCTTACGCAAAATTCAATTCTGCATTGATCTATACCAGCATTCCCTATACATACGTTCTTTGGTTTTCAAGATATTAACATATTTGTATAAAAAATACGTCAATATTCTTTGCAATAGAAAAACAATAGGAACTTTAAATCATTAAATCTCAATCTTTTTAAATTGAACACCCAATATATTTTTACATATTCCGACGCAAAATTCAATTCCGCATTGATCTATACTAGCATTCACTATACCTATCTTCTTCAGTTTTCAAGATATTAACATATTTGTAAAAATACGTCAATCTTCTGTTCAATAGAAAAACAATAGGAATGCAGTTTATCAAGCGGGCCGTCGTACATAATCCGATTCTAGATAGTCAAGAAATGTGGTTTCAACATGATGGCGCACCTGCTCACTTCAAAGGTTGCACGCACATCGTTATGAACGATAGATTGGTCGCTCAGAAACGAAAGAAAATTTGAAAAAAAAGGGTTTCATTTCAGCTCAGAATCTAATTCTAAGGCTACTGTTATTTTTTGTATTGTAGGCCAGCGTGATAAATTATGTTCCCATTATTTTTCAATTGTGTACAGGATATTGACGTATTTTGACAAACATGTTAATATCTTCAAAATGAAAAAAATGATGCGTATAGGAAATGCTATTATACATCAGTGCAAAATTTCATTTCGCATCAGAATATGTAAAAAATATACAGGGTGTCCCATTAAAAAAAAACGAAATTTAATGGTTTAAAATTGGGTAGCCAACATTATATCTCTTCGATTTTGTATTGTTCGGAGACACGTATTTTTAAATTAAATTATGAAAAACCACTAAGTTTTTTAACACATTAACCGCAATGGGGGTCACCGGTGACTGACACCTAGTTATTTTAATGGGGCCGTGGGGGTCACCGGTGACCGGCACAGCAAACTGAGTTTAGAACTATCATTCTGCGCCACCGGTCACACTTTTTGTACATTTTACATTACAGACTGACCGTCGTGGCGTTACTGCACATTGCTGCAGATTGGCCTGAAAATATTTTTACTTTCTCCGTTACGAAGTACGAGAAAGTATTGTGATCGTGATTTTTTTCAAAATTTTTTTTTTACGGAAATATCCGTTTTGGGGTCCCTAGATGCCATTTCAAGTCGGAGAAAGTAACATGATGGCCACATCACCATTTTTTTAATAATAATAATATTTACATAATTAGGGAGGAGTACGTGTAAAATAACCTGTTTCGTTGATACCTTTTTTATTAGTATTACAGAATATTAAGTTTACAAATTAAAAAAAACTAATACCGATGTATTTTATTAAAACATGGTAAAATTGCGGGCAAAAAGTTACGCTCGGCACGGTCTGATCTGTAAAATTATTCCGTTCGGGCACATCATAAAATGTAACAAAATAAAAAAAAAACAAATAAAAAACCATGAAATATATAAAAAACAAATTAGAAACAACTTTACTTGTTGCAGAAAGTATTAGATAAATACAAGAAAACTATATATAGTTTATAGTCTTACTATATAGTCTTAGTAAGACTTAATTTTTTGCTTGCAGATTAACGAACAGGTTGAATATTCATATATTCAGGCTACATTTCGTTTTCTTGTATTTATCACATGAAATATATATTATTTCTACATTACTAAACCAATTTAAACTTAAAACAAAAAACAATGTATGACCATTTTATAAAAAATAGCTTGGCAGTTAATGTGTTAAAATATCAAGTATCTCGAAAACTGTTTAATTTGGCGGTTATATTATTTAATGATTATTTATTGAATTTGATGTTTAATTCAAACAAAAAAAAATATAGCATTATATTTAAAATAAGGAAGTTAGTGTTGACTTCCGGTATAACCGGAAGTCGTAAGATCTTGAAAATATTTCCATTGAAAAGAGCAGGCTCGATTACATGAATGCTGAAAATCTCATTACAATACTTTAATTAGAAGTCCATATACTTTTAATGTATCATTTCGGTGGGACACGGTATATAAGGCCCTGCATCTATCGACCAAAAACTTCTTTTTGAGTTTTTTTGCGAGAAATAAATGTCAGTGGATTTCACAAAGATTGTAATAAATATAACTCTGGCTTAAATTGATATAACACCGGTATTATATTTTCGGCTGTGTAAACGATCTTTCAAATGGTAAACGGAATGCTTAATTTGAGGTTATGTTCTGCGACTGCATTACACATTTTTAATTAATTTACTCTTTCGCAATGTTTATTAACAAATTATTTTCGATGAATTTTTTACCTTATATCCTCTTCTGAGGCTCCATCTCTAATTTAAACAATAACGATTTAAAATAGTATATTAAGTATCAAGGGCGGCAAGTGTGTTATAACGGTGGAGGGTAATAGTGAGGAGACCGACGCGTTACCGGAGGTCCCCATATTTACCAGAGACCGGTAGCACTAACGTTTAAGATGCTTATACTATTGTTTGCCCGACCGATTGGTTAATTAATTCATTAAAATCTTGTTTAAATGACACTCTGAAAATGTGAATTCTGTCAAGTCGGCTAATGCGCTCTGGTGTGCCATGATTTTTTATTTTTAAAAATTTAAGTTGGTACACATGTTAGGAATTGACATACAAAACGTCAGATCTTTCTAAAAGTCACAATTATTCTGTGGTCACAATGGGTTACAGCAACCAGCAAAAAGACGTTACTAGTTGAAAGTTATTTCCAAAATGGGACGGAAATTGGGTGTATTCATTCGACGTACCTTTGGCTGAGTTTCAGGAAGAATTTCCTAACGCTCCCATTATTTATAATGAATTTAAAAATACCTTATCATGATCTGTTATGTCTCCATAAACCAGGAAAACGTACTCAGGATGTTATTAACACAGCCCATGAAATTTTGGAAGATGAAACGATTTCTCCGCATCGTTTGTAACAGCAAATGAATTTATCGGTTGGAACATAATATAAGTAACAATAACCTCAATATGTGTTACCAACTTAAATTTAAAAAAATAAAAAATTATGGCACACTTGAGGTTTTTTTTTAATGAACATACTTTACAACGGAGCCATGGGCCGTAAGTTGATCGAACCGGCCTGAGAGCAAATCTTGTAAATTAAAGAAAATGACTGATCGGTCAAAAATGTATTTGGTGACTGAGAATGATAGCCAATGACGCATGAAGGACGTTTACACAACTGAAAATATAATACCGGCTTACGAAAAAACAGGCTTCCTAAAGAAAAGAAGAATACAAGGTCATGAAACTGCAGACATGAAAACCAATTCTGGCACTATGTGAATTTGTGAAATCCATCGTAAGTGTACCAAAGTATATAGTAGTGACATCTCGCGGGTTTCTGGTGAGTTTCAATACAAAATGATTAGCTTTTAAAACTGGCTCTATGTGAAAACCGGATCTTTATTCACCGCAGAATGTTAAAAATCGAAATAAAAGCAAGATAACGCCTTCTGAGACATTCAAATGGAAAAAAATAATATACGCACGGTTCTAAAGGATGCCGGAAAAACATATTTAACCAAGAAAAAGAAGCCTGTTGCTGCTAAAAAAAAAACCCAACGCTGGTAAATGGCATTTTTATTAAACAACGATCTACGCGTCCTCAGCTGATTGTTGAGTAATATTGTTATTAACTTTTCTGCAGGCAATGGTGTGTACTGCAAAGTACCTCCTCGATGGATGAAAAATTAGTTTGTAAGAAATAAAGAAACTATTTGATGATTTTAACAAAGACAATGGCCCATAATCAATTATTTTCAAAAGCATTGCAATTCGTGTCGTAAAGAGAAGAATAATATAAGGTCTTCATGAAACTGCAGACATGAAAACCAATTCTGGCACTATGTAATGTGTCATGTGAGTTTGCGAAACCGTTGCGGACGCATATAGCGAAAACAGATTGCGTCATGCTTTAGAGCGTATTTTGGCTTCCCGGAAACGTGTCCTAAACGGCTTCGAATTTCAATTTGAAGAATATACTATTCTATCATTGTACAATTAACGACCCCATTAAGTAAAGCTCTTAATTGATTGTTGAAGTTGCATGTTTTATACCATTTTTTTAATGCAATATATTTATGAAACTGTTTAAAAAATGTCGTAATTATGCATCGTCTTGAAATTGCAAATATTTTTAAACATATGACATAGATTTTACAAATTTATATCCCGTAATAAATGCTTGGGGCCCTAGGAAAACCCTCAAAAACCAACCCCAACGAGAGCGCCGATAAAAATAAATAATAAAACTAGTGATATTAATGATGCATATGTAAATTACTTATTATAATTAAATACGAGTCATAAAATATAATGTAAAATGATGTTATGAACCAAATAAGGAGATCAAAGGTTGTCACTGCGACCAACAATTGATGTACTCATTATTACGGCTAGTGCTTGCCATATGCGAAAAAAGGGGCAAAAGAGTAAAAAGTTCCTTAATAGATCCTCACAAAGTCGAGTCCATATCCCGCGATGCCCACACAAAGTGTACGTAATTACAGCGCATTACCGTGGATTACATACGCCGCTATTGAAGCGCCATATACTCATACTCCTTGATGGACCGCATCAGCGTTGCCACAATTATAAATAACTAGAGTCGTCAAAAAGCATGACATTTAATTTCGCCGAGCGAAAACCGTATTAAAGATACGATTTAAAAAGTTTATAAGTTTATACATTCGTATAATCAAGATTAAATTAATGGATCTTTCATATACGTATTCAAACTCAATTGTATTTAAAAAATGTTTTTAACTGCATAGGCCTTTAGCAATGCTACCATGATAAAATATTTCAAAAATGTTGCCGGCAAATGTCCAAAACATTAAATTTTGTTCATGTGGTCTTCCATATTTTTCGTGAAATGGGGATGTTTTAGGTGAGGTATCCAAAATGTTTTTAATTGTACCGATAGGTACGGTCTTTGGCAATGCTACCATGATAGAATTTAAAAAAAATATGTGCTCGATGTCCAAAAAATAAAATTTTGTTTATGTATTGATTATTTAAACGCCAAATTGTGGTGAGTATCTGAAGACAATTAAAGTGGAAGATCCGGACCTCGCGCAGAATTACTGCGAATTACATACAAAATCAAGTACAAGCATCTTATTTTAAAGTCGCTACCGGAATTTTGAACTTTGACGGCTAATTACGCTCCCCGGTTAGAATTGGACTTGATTACGATTAGATTGGATTCCCGTTTGGACGTTAACAAAACGCTTTGTATTAAACACGGCCGGACCTCCATATATCATCGCGTGCATGATTTAAGATACAGAGGAGTGAGTACTTTTGAGAAATGACGGCGTTATTGTTATTCAAAGGTAATTTCTTAAGGAGAGATGCATCATCAATTACGTAATGCCGTAGTATGCTGGAAACTATTCTCCTCTCGTCTTCGTGGATATAATGGTGGGTTTCTAATCTTCCTTCTATTACGGCGCAGCCGTGCACCATGAAAATTAACCGCAAGACACAGCTCAATCATTAATCAAGCTCTTCGTCCCGTTTTGCTTTTATTGTGTTTCTTCTATTTTTTTTTTATTTGTTATTATCCGAGCACAACAATATCGTAAACTGGTCTTCTCTTGGCCGCTATTATTCAGGTTAAATATTGAGTGTTATGCAAATATATTAACCTCAGTTTACCTTCGATATAAGTATTTTAGTTCACTCAAACCTGGAATAGTCTTTAGATACACACCTAAAATGTCGATTAGGTTTTCCTGTTAGATATACTAAAAGTCCCTTCCGCGAATCAGCCGTCATCTTGTATTTTAGGTCCTGTTGATCGTTAATGGTTAACATTTTTGGAGTTAACTGTCTGAATGATAACTGCGAATGGTTAATCGGTGACAATTCATAGGAGACTGCCATTAATTTCTTTTTGAACAAACCGTAATAAATAACTGACAATGTTTTAAACTCCAGGAATTTATCGAATTCAAATTGCAAGAATTTCATGGGGCACGAGCTCTTCCAGTCTTGAACTCTTGGATTTATCAAGAAAATGTTAAGGAAATTTACCGAGATATTTGCAAAAAAACTTTACTCTTATTTTGAAATAAAAACAAAGGTTTGCCATGAAATCATAATGGCGGATATTTCATTTTTCTCTAAAAAGTGACAGTCGCTGTCACATTACGATTGTATTCTACACAAGAAAAAGTATTTATAATTGAATGGTTTTACTCAGGTACTATTTTAGAAGTGTGCGTGATTGGTTCAGTGTTGAAATTACGGAGAAGGCAATACCTAGCAAAAGGACTATTTAATTAGTATAAAAATAATGTAAGTAGATCGATATTATAAAATAATTAAAGGAGCCAATTGTAACACATTTCAAATTTAGAGTAAAGTAGTAATTATTCATCGAATAGTACTTTTGCTAGTTAATGCCTCCGGAAATTCTTTCTTGTGTAGAAAGTGTAAATCGTAATGCGACAGCAAACGTCACTTTTTAGAACAAAATAAATATCCGCCATTATGATTTCATGGCAAACCTCTGTTTTTAATTAAAAATAGTTGTAAAGTTTTTTTGCAAATATCTCGGTAAATACTTAAACTCTCACTCATTGTTTATTTCTCGACTGGTTATAAATCTTCTGTTAGATATTAATTATAATATGTCTGGATGTGTTTCTCCGTACCAGAGCCACCAGAACACGGCCGTATATGCCCACAATTAATTAAACGCTATCACGAGGAATCTTTTAATGAAATAATTTCTACTTGACTTAATTACGGTGCTTTATAGGGTAATTCGAGTACAAGTAGCACGACGACCGTTTTATGGCGTGACGTTTTAATGTCAATTTAGTGACATTTCATGAAATTAAATCTGTCTTTTATGGGGTGAGTGGCGATCATGCACTCAAGGATCTGATGATGGTAAAAGTATAATTGACTTTAATATATTCGAAGAAAGGGAAATAGTAGTCATTTCGGGTTAAATAAACGATTAGATCACAAAGTAATGGCTTCAATAATCAATCATACGATTAGATTCGTTTGTTGATATTTGTTAGGCAATTTGTTTAACTGGTCAATGATTGCGGGATCTTTGCGTGTATCTGTATATTTGTGCGTGTAACTAGTGGCGGCTCGTGGAACATGTTGATGGTAGAGCCACTTTCACAATTTATTAGATCGGATGATACTGGCGTGTGAAACGTCAAAATTATGAAAGATGGAAATGACAAATTAAATACCGGCAAAAAAATCAAAAATTTGCACATAAAAATCAATCACACACGTTAAAAATCTAAAGTATAGACCAATAAAAAAATATGCTCTTAATTAAAGTAAAAAACTAAAATATACGCCCAAAAGATCGAAAATATAGATAAATTTCGAAAATTCGCGGTAAAAAAATGCAGAAAATTTCAACAAAAAAAATCAAAACAAAATTAGAACGAAGAAATGAAAAATACAGGCAATAGATCTAAAATATAGGCCAACAAAATAAAAAATGCTGGTCTAAAAATAAAAAATTCAAACCACAAAAATTCAAAAATCAAGGAAAACGAAAATAATTCGCTCAAAATAAGTTGCCGACCAGAAACTCGAAAACCTTAGTTCCTGGAGGTCCACAACAAAATTTTATGGACAAATAGTGTTCAGAATGGTCTGTCTTGAAAAAAAAAATAAAAATTTTTGAAAAAAAATACATTTCATCGATTTTAGCCAAAAAGTAATAAAAAAGTTAAAAAAATCGCCTATAAAAAATAATAATTCAAGTTAAAAAATTTAAAATCAAGGGCAAGAAATCAAAAACCATAAAAAAAACTTGAAAATATCGGCAAAAAAATAAAAAGTCGCGTATAAAAATCATTTAGGTTAAAAAAATTTAAAATATAGGATAAAAAATTCAAAACTTCGACCAAAACTTCGATCCTAAAAATCAAAATTTGCTAACCAAAAAATCGAAAATTTTAACAAACAAATCGAAAATTTAGAAAAAAAATAAGGTTAAAAGATTAAAATTTCAGATCAAATACGAAAATTGCCATTTTCAGCACTCGGGGTGATTAGAAAACACAAAATTTGCTCTGTAGCAAAGGAAATTTGCACTCGACGATTTGAAAAATAAAAAAAAAATATTACTTGAAGGTTTCGCTTCAAATAGACTTCAATTATTCAAAAATAGTCTACTTTTAATGAAAACAACGACATGATCCTGCAGAAAACAAGGGAATAAAAAAAAATTGCTCTGTAGTGAAGGAAATTTGCACTCAATGTTTTTAAAAATTGTAAAAAATTAATCATTTGTAGAATTAGTTTCAAAATTACTAAAACTATGCAGAAAGAGTGCACTTTTGATTACTTGTAAAAATAATTGCAATATTGCTGCTGAAAACAACATGAATTGACTCAAAACTGCACTGGAGGGAACGGAAATTGCACTCAATGTTTAAAAAAGTCATAAAAAAATAATCACTTGCAGAATTAGCTCTTAATTAAGGTAAAAAACTAAAATATAAGCACAAAAAATCGAAAATTTAGACAAATATCAAAAATTCGCGTTCAAAAAAATGCAGACCAAAAATCCGAAAATTTCAACAAAAAATCAAAAAGTTTAACCAAAATAAAGAATATTTCGGGCAAAAACTCTAAAATTTGGAACGAAGAAATGAAAAATATAGGTCAAATATCTACAATATGGGCCAAAAGAATCAAAAATGCAAACCAAAAAATTGAAAAATCAAGGAAAACTAAATTAATTTGCAATTTTCAGCTCCTAAAATAACTCTTTAGCTTAAAATTAGTTGCCGACCAGAAACTCGAAAACGGCAGTCAAAAAGTAACCAAAAAGTAAAAAAAATTCGCCCATAAAAAATAATTATTCAAGTTAGAAAATCTAAAATGAAGGGCAAGAAATCAGAAACTGTACTTGAAAATATTGGCAAAAAATAAAAAAGTTGCGTATAAAAAGCAATCATTTAGGTTAAGAAAATCTAAAATATAGGATAAAAAATTTAAAAATTCGATCCTAAAAATACAAAAAAATCGAAAATTTAGAAGAAAATTATTTTCTTTGAAAATTTGTGAAGACACATTATTCAAAATTAGTCTGTCAAAATTTCAACCATCTCTTGCAATAAATGTGGAATTCCCATGCAAATTTCTGAAAAATGCGCCTTATTGGTCATCAAAATTTGCTTTTTAGTGCAACCATTTTTGTTGTGGTAAACTTGCGATTATTTTCTTTGTAAATTTGCAAAGACACATTATTCCGAATTAGTTTGTCAACATTTCAACCATCTGTAGCAATAAATATAGAATTGCTATGTCAATTTCTAAAAAATCCGCTTTTTTTTTGTTATCAAAATTTCAACCATCTGTCGAAAGAAATCTGTAATTCTCAAGTGAATTTCTGAAAATTTTGCCTTTTTGGTGATCAAAATTTGCCTTTTAGTGAAACCATTTTTGTTGCTGTAAACTTGCGATGATTTTCTTTGAAAATGTGTAAAGATGCAGTATTCAGAATTAGTCAGTCAAAGTTTAAACCATCTGTTAAAATAAATGTGCAATCCCTACTTGTATTTTGAAAAATGCGCCTTTTTGGTCATCAAAATTTTCTTTCTAGTGCAACAATTTTTGTTGTGGTAAACTTGCGATTGCTTTCTTTGTAAATTTGTAAAAACACATTATTCAGAAATAGTCTGTCAAAATTTTAATTATCTGTTAAAATTAATGTGGAACTTCCACAGGTGTAAACATTTAAAAAGTTTTTTTAAGAATTAGTTAAATTTTTTTTGCTGAGCTTGAGTCTACAGGTAGTGCCATGGCTCCGTTGCTCTATATAACGAGCAGCCCCTGCGTGTAACTACTTTTTACAAAGTTAGAAGAGGTGATCAACAATGGTGGATACGTATTGGGGGACCTAATTTTTACTTTCTCCGTTACGAAGTACGAGGTGTTGTGATCGTGAAAAGGTTTTCAAAAATTTTTTTTACGGAAATGTCCGTTTTGAAGTCCATAGAACCCATTTCAAAGATTTATGGATTTTTTTTGTGTCTGAATGTGTGTGTGTGAGTCTGTGCGCGCTGTATCTCAAAAACGAATAGAGCAATTGATATGAAATTTCGAAGCTTTATTTGATAATCCGAAGAACTAAAAAGCTTCTGCTAAAATTTTGGAAGTGGGTGTTTACCTTAAGTGTTTTTTATTTTTTTCCAATAATTTTTTAAATATAGAAACTATTACAAAAACATTTAAACAAATAAATCAACATCTTTTTTGGAAATGATTGTTTACAAAATCATTGTTATTCGAGAAAAAAACTTACTAAGACATTTTTGAAATATTTTATCATGGTAGCATTGCTAAAGGCCATACCTATCGATACAGTTAAAAATATTTTTAATACCTCACCTTAAACATCCCCATTTCACGAACAATATAGAAGACTACATGAACAAAATTTTATATATACAAACATCTTTATTTAAGAATTGATACAATTATATATACATACATATAAACATTTATGGTTTTCCGCAATTCTTAATTGGCTATCGACCGGAGGTCTTTCAGCCAGTCTTCTTCAGTCTGTACGTCTCTGTCAGTTATGATTAATGTGATGAAAAGATGAAATGAATTGAAATATGGTGGTATCTGGATGTTTAATTTTTGGAATGATATTGGGGTTACGTGATAAGCAAAGATGATTTAGGATGTGTAAGTTGTGAGGATTAGTGGGAAATTTAGAGGATAGGTGGATAAGGCGTTGGTCAATTGGAGTTATTTGGGATTTTTGATAGAGTAAGGTATTTGAAGGATTGTGTAGTGGATTGTTGGGGTATCTGATTTTTGTTAATGTTCTGAGCGCTGATCTCTCACCCACCTGCAAATTCCTTAGTACGGCTGGGCGTGGATTATGGAAGAGGATAGAGGCATAATCAAGTAAGGGTCGGCATATCATCTTATATATGTGTACTGCAGTTTTCGTGGAAATACCTTTGTTTTTGTATGTAAGTGATCTGAAATACCGGGCCCTTTTTATGATTTTTTGTTTGAGGATTTGGGCAAAATTTTATTTTTTGCCCATCGAGCAGACATTTTTGAAATATTTTATCATGGTAGCATTGCCAATGGCCGTACTTATCGATACAATTAAAAACATTTTTAATACCTCACCTGAAACATCCACATTTCACGAAAATCATAGACGACCACATGTACAAAATTTAATTTTTTTGACATTTCGCGCAGACTTTTTTGAAATATTTTATCAGCGTTTTTAGCATTGCTAAAGGCCATATCTAGCGATACAATTAAAAACATTTTTAATACGTTTGTGTAAAACTATTAGTGACGGATTTACAGGATTTAAGACCGTTCTTTTTTGCAGTGCTGGCTCAGTAAGCAGGGACGCCGTGATGCCTCGGTGAGTGACTTTTCTTTGGTTATTAATTTTAAAACTGATTATTATTTTTTTTTCACGAAATTAACACAGACTGCAAACATCGCACTTTTTTAAGTTTGAAGATTTTAACATCGTAAATTTGATTTTTTAAATTGCAAAATTGTCAAACGCATTGCCCGATTTTGATGATTGTAACATCAAAAAGTGGAAAATTTAGTACAACAGACTAATACATTCTTTTTTTCGAAAAACAGTGATTTCAAGAAAAATATTTTCAAGTATAAGATGTTCATTTCTTTGTTGTCTTCAAGATTTGTTTAAATGTTTTTCTTTAATTTTTCATATTTAAAAAATTATCGAAAAAAAAAGCAAAAAATTATTAAATTCGAAGATGGTATAGGCTATCTCGGTAACCTTAAGAGTTAGAAAAAATGGTGATGTATGATATATTTATACTTACATGGTTTATTTTCAATTTAAATCATATTTTAAATGTACATCGAGCGTTTTGTAGACTCGGTTGAAACTGACGTTTAAAACGTCAAAATTATGAAAGATGGAAAAATTATACTTCAAATTCAAAAACTCGGTTTACTCAAAAACTAATGGGATTTCGAAAAAAACGTATTCTTTAGAAGTTGTTCATTTCTGCAACGCTGCTTGTTGATGCTGGTGCGGACATAACGGCCTTGAAACGACACGGCGGATGGAAGTCGACAACAGTAGCAGAAGGCTATATAGACGACTCCATTAAAAATAAAACAGACACAGCTAAAAAAATATCTAGCTTAATACAAATGAATAATTCTATTGACAATACACACCAAACCTATCAATGCAATCAAAATATTTCAACAAATAATCAAAATCTTAGTTTTGATATCAATTCTATTCCTGCAATTAATTTAACAAATTGTTCAAATATTACATTTAATATTACTAAATAATATTGTATTGTATTAAATTAATGTTAAAAATAAATACTATTCCTATTTATATAACTTCTTAATAAAAAAAACAGAAGTATTAAATTGTCGTGGACAAAGTATAGTGTACATCTCGCATATAATGGCCATTGATTAATAGCTATCATTATATGCTCGTTGTACAATATACTATTTCTTAATATCTTTTAAAACATGAACAAAAATTGAAAAAAATCCAAAATCCGAAAAATTGCATTTTTTGGAAAATTTCGAAAACGATAAACAATCATGAATTTCTGCGACCGGCATGTAAACATACTCTAAATAGTGCAACTTTTTCCCAATTTAAACCACCCTGTATCTTTCACCGTTTTCAAGATCCCCATGCCGTGCATTCTTATCTTGAACGCGGTGTATATAATTGAAAAAATTTAATTTGCATGAAATAGTTTTAACCAATTTTCGTATTTAGATTTTATTTACAAGAAAATGTAGTGATTTATACCTTTTTCATAATCTAAATTTGGCATGCATTCCGAGTAAATTTTGAAATTTTCCAATCAATACGAATTTTCTTAATTTTTTTTATCAAGTCGCCAATTTTTTTTACAATTTATATATAAATTTGTACTCTGATAATACGACATTTTCTGTTTCAAATGCCAAACTTTAATTTCACCCTTTACAAGCCAAATTTTAATTTCCCGCCTTAAAATCCATTTAAATTCAAATTTGCTGCCTCAAAGTTGACTAAAGTTAAATTTCGGAAATCAGGTGACGAAATCAACAACACTATGGAATTTAATGCACTAGAACGTTGTCATTATAAGTCCACTGGACTTAAATTACTCAACATTTTTGGCGGTTGGCACTTTTGTATTGTGAAGATCCACTAGATTTTGACAGTTGGTAGTTATTTTGACTATTATTCCACCCAGATATACATTTCCCGCCACTCAATGCTCACAGATGTTGATGCACATATATGTATTCTCGGTATCTCTTATAGTATTAACTTATCATATTATCTCTTGACAAATGTAAAGCGTTATGCTGTTAATATGAATGAAATAAATAAATAAGATTTGAATTTCCCGCAACAAAATTCTGCACATAATTTAAATTTCCCGCCACGCAATTTCCCCAAATTTTTGACAGTTGTGCGCATATACTGTTATCACTTTCACTCACAGTTTTTGAGAAGACTTTCTGTTTTAGAAGACTTTTATATTGTTCTATAGTTTCACTCATCATCCATAATCATCAAGTAAAGTGGGAAATGTTTCAATAAATCATTTGTAATTAGACACTTTTTAGCGAAATTGTCATAGCGAAAGTTAATTTTTTTGATTATCAATATTCTGTTTTGACCAATTCCATTTTTCTTTCGGTAATGTTGGAAATGTTTCAATTGGTAATTTGTAATGACACACTTTTTAGGATTAATCTGTAACATTTTCATTCAATTTCCGGAGCGAATATCGAATTTACAACCAATTTTCTGCTCAAAGTTTATTTTTTTTATCATCAAATTTCAGTTTCGACCAATTCCATTTTTCTTCCGGTAATGTTGGAAATGTTTCAATTGATAATTTGAAATGACACACTTTTTAGGATTAATCTGTCACATTTTCACTCAATTTCCGAAGAGAATATTGAATATACAACCAATTTTCTGCTGAAAATTAATTTTTTGATCATCAAATTTCAGTTTTGACCAATTCCATTTTTCTTTCGGTAATGTTGGAAATGTTTCAATTGGTAATTTGAAATGACACACTTTTTAGGATTAATCTGTCACATTTTCACTCAATTTCCGGAGCAAATATCGAATATACAACCAATTTTCTGCTCAAAGTTAATTTTTTTTTGATCATCAAATTTCAGTTTTGACCAATTCCATTTTTCTTTCGGTAATGTTGGAAATGTTTTGATTGGTAATTTGAAATGACACACTTTTTAGGATTAATCTGTCACATTTTCACTCAATTGCCGAAGCGAATATCGAATATACAACCAATTTTCTGCTCAAAGTTAGTTTTTTTGATTTCTAATTTCAGTTTTGACCAATTCCATTTTTCTTTCGGTAATGTTGGAAAAGTTTCAATTGGTAATTTGAAATGACACACTTGTTAGGATTAATCTGTCACATTTTCACTCAATTGCCGAAGCGAATATCGGATATACAACCAATTTTCTGCTCAAAGTTAGTTTTTTTGATCTCTAATTTCAGTTTCGACCAATTCCATTTTTCTTCCGGTAATGTTGGAAATGTTTCAATAGGTAATTTTAAATGACACACTTTTTATGATTAATCTGTCACATTTTCACTCAATTTCCGGAGCGAATATCGAATATACAACGAATTTTCTGCCCAAAGTTAATTTTTTTGATCATCAAATTTCAGTTTTGACCAATTTCATTTTTCTTTCGGTAATGTTGGAAAAGTTTCAATTGGTAATTTGAAATGACACACTTTTTAGGATTATTCTGTCACATTTTCACTCAATTTCCGGAGCGAATATAGAAAATACAACCAATTTTCTGTTCAAAGTTAGTTTTTTTGATCATCAAATTTTAGTTTCGACCAATTCCATTTTTCTTTCGGTAATGTTGGAAATGTTTCAATTGGTAATTTGAAATGACACACTTTTTAGGATTAATCTGTCACATTTTCACTCAATTGCCGAAGCGAATATCGGATATACAACCAATTTTCTGCTAAAAGTTAATTGTTTTGATCATCAAATTTCAGTTTCGACCAATTCCATTTTTCTTCCGGTAATGTTGGAAAGTTTCAATTGGTAATTTGAAATGACACACTTTTTAGGATTTATCTGTCACATTTTCACTCAATTTCCTGAGCGAATATCGAATATACAACGAATTTTCTGCTGAAAGTTAATTTTTTTGATCATCAAATTTCAGTTTTGACCAATTCCATTTTTCTTTCGGTAATGTTGGAAATGTTTCAATTGGTAATTTGAAATGACACACTTTTTAGGATTAATCTGTCACATTTTCACTCAATTTCCGGAGCGAATATCGAATTTACAACCAATTTTCTGCTCAAAGTTTATTTTTTTTATCATCAAATTCCAGTTTCGACCAATTTCATTTTTCTTTCGGTAATGATGGAAATGTTTCAAGTGGTAATTTGAAGTGACACACTTTTTAGGATGAATCTGTCACATTTTCACTCAATTTCCGGAGCGAATATAGAAAATACAACCAATTTTCTGCTCAAAGTTAATTTTTTTGATCATCAAATTTCAGTTTTGACCAATTCCATTTTTCTTGCGGTAATGTTGGAAAAGTTTCAATTGGTAATTTGAAATGGCACACTTTTTAGGATTTATCTGTCACATTTTCACTCAATTTCCGGAGCAAATATCGAATATACAACCAATTTTCTGCTCAAAGTTAATTTTTTTTATCATTAAATTTCAGTTTTGACCAATTCCATTTTTCTTTCGGTAATGTTGGAAATGTTTCAAATGGTAATTTGAAATGACACACTTTTTAGGATTATTCTGTCACATTTTCACTCAATTTCCGGAGCGAATATAGAAAATACAACCAATTTTCTGTTCAAAGTTAGTTTTTTTGATCATCAAATTTTAGTTTCGACCAATTCCATTTTTCTTCCGGTAATGTTGGAAATGTTTCAACTGGTAATTTGAAATGACATACTTTCTAGGATTAATCTGTCACATTTTCATTCTATTTCCGGACCGAATATCGAATATTCAACCAATTTTCTGCTGAAAGTAAGTTTTTTTGATCATCAAATTTCAGTTTTGACCAATTCCATTTTTGTCTCTGTAAAGTGGGAAATATTTTAATTAGTAATTTGTAATATTGTGAGTTTAATGACATTTATTTTGGCCAACTTTGTCTTTATTGGAATAGTTACGAATCATTTTAGACGATCTCGGGCCTCTAAACACCGTTTTCCGACCGCATTTTAAAAACTTTTTACTTCATCAGGACGAGTTTGAAATGCAGACTATCAGGTCAGACCTTAAAAAAACGATCCCTGCAGAGCCTAATCTACAAGAACTTTAGGCAGAAATTATTGGAGTAATATAAGATTTGCTAGTATTAAAAATAAATAAAGATGTCAGTTGGCAGGAAATCAGTGACAGATAAAAAAAGTATATACGGCCGAGTAAATCGTGCTTGTTTGCTTTAAATTGATTCGATTAGCAATTTTGATTATTGAGTCGTTACACGGACCGAATCCTTTATTCCGTCGCTCAGACTTAGCTTCGAGATATTATCAAGCACGGCATATTTTTTCCACATCGGCCATATCGTTACATTAGCGGCCGCAATTATAAAGAATCCGAGATCAGATTAGTCGTACGTAGCAGTAGTTTCGTATGGTGGTGCCCCCGGCGGTGCTCCTCAAATGGTGTACCTGGTAATCTGCCATGTTGCGCTCGAGAGTATTTCTTTGTTCTCGCCGGAGGGTGTCCGGTATCTATCCTTCTATTGCATAACTCACACCGTTCATTAAACTAATGCTTCATTGATTTATGCCGTTTTAAATAATTGCTCATGCCGGTCGCGTATTTCTCAACTTAAATTACCATTGTTCGCCATTCACCGTTCTTTAATAGTGAAACGTGCTGCATAGATCTCGAGGAACGCAAACGATCAATCTATTGTTTAATAGACTATCTTTAGTTGGAAATCTAGGACTGTAGTTTACAGGTTAATAAAAGGGGTGTTGAATTGCAAAGTGGGCTATGTAAAATTTGAAATGTGTTAATATTGGCTCCCCTAAATATTTGACAGCATCTATCTTATTTTTTTAAAACATATTAAACTGAATGATTTGGTACCTTACTCAATAATTTCTGCAGTCTTTACCGAGATATTTACAAAAAACTTTATAATTATTCTGAATTATAAACAACGGTTTGCCATGGAATCATAATGGCGGATATTTGATTTTGTTCTAAAAAGTGACGTTTGCCATCGCATTGCGTGTATTCTACACAAGAAAAAGTAATTATAATTAAATGGTTTTACTCGGGTACTATTTAAGAACTGTACTTGATTTGTTTAGTGTTGAATTTCTGGAGGAGACAATGCCCAAAAAAGCGATACAAAATAATTGCAAGCAATCCTAAAAAAATTGCAGCTAGGCTATTATCTCCCAATTTATGTAATTGTAAGTTAAATTTTTGCGTGTTTGCGTTTTGGTCACCTTTTCATGATAAACAGAAACCGCTCATTTCCTCTTTTTCAGTCTCTTGCCGTTGACCGCAAATGTGCTACAACCGCATCTAGTTTCCTAGAATGTGGCCATCATTTATAGGCAAAATATTTAAGGTCAAGGACTGGCGATTATCCGTGAATCATTAAATCGGTTTCGTATTTTTATTCGTCCGTTCCGCTGCGACGGTTGCGGTATGATAATTACGGCAGATTGTTTTATTATGATATTAAATTAATTATCGGGTTATCTTGATATACCTTTAAGGAATTTCTAGAGTAAGCAATGTAAAAATGTTTGATGAGAAAATATTTTTACCTTGCAGATGTGCATTTCAGATAATCGATACCCAAACACCTTGGGCAAAGTTGAAATTCCAATCTGGTTGGCAATAATAATTAATAGCTAACGCAGTTGTTCTTTGTCTAAATTATTATCTTTTTCTGCACTTTTTCCAGTTGATTAAAAACATTAAAAACAACTGCTACTAATTCCAAACTTTTCGAATACACTCAACAACTATCCTTCTTTAATACGCAGTGATAATCATAAAACATCCCGTCCTTAGATTTTCAAATATTCACACTTGAAGCGAAAAATGTGATTTTTTGAAATTGCACTTTTTCCAGTTGATTAAAAAAATTAAAAACAATTGCTTCTAATTCCAAACTTTCCAAATACCCTCAACAACTATCCTTCTTTAATATGCAGTGATAATCATAAAACACCCCATCCCTAAATTTTCAAATATTCACACTTGAAGCGAAAAAGGTGATTTTTTTAAAATTGCACTTTTTCCAGTTGATTAAAAAAATTAAAAACAATTGCTTCTAATTCCAAACTTTCCAAATACCCTCAACAACTATCCTTCTTTAATATGCAGTGATAATCATAAAACACCCCATCCCTAAATTTTCAAATATTCACACTTGAAGCGAAAAAGGTGATTTTTTTAAAATTGCACTTTTTCCAGTTGATTAAAAAAATTAAAAACAATTGCTACTAATTCCAAACTTTCCAAATACCCTCAACAACTATCCTTCTTTAATATGCAGTGATAATCATAAAACACCCCATCCCTAAATTTTCAAATATTCACACTTGAAGCGAAAAAGGTGATTTTTTTAAAATTGCACTTTTTCCAGTTGATTAAAAAAATTAAAAACAATTGCTACTAATTCCAAACTTTCCAAATACACTCTACAACTATCCTTTTATAATATGCAGTGATAATCATAAAACACCCCATCCCTAGATTTTCCAATATTCACACTTGAAGCGAAAAATGTGATTTTTTGAAATTGCACTTTTTCCAGTTGATTTAAAAAATTAAAAACAATTGCTACTAATTCCAAACTTTCCAAATACACTCAACAACTATCCTTTTATAATATGCAGTGATAATCATAAAACACCCCATCCCTAGATTTTCCAATATTCACACTTGAAGCGAAAAATGTGATTTTTTGAAATTGCACTTTTTCCAGTTGATTAAAAAAATTAAAAACAATTGCTACTAATTCCAAACTTTCCAAATACACTCTACAACTATCCTTTTATAATATGCAGTGATAATCATAAAACACCCCATCCCTAGATTTTCCAATATTCACACTTGAAGCGAAAAATGTGATTTTTTGAAATTGCACTTTTTCCAGTTGATTAAAAAAATTAAAAACAATTGCTACTAATTCCAAACTTTCCAAATACACTCTACAACTATCCTTTTATAATATGCAGTGATAATCATAAAACACCCCATCCCTAGATTTTCCAATATTCACACTTGAAGCGAAAAATGTGATTTTTTGAAATTGCACTTTTTCCAGTTGATTTAAAAAATTAAAAACAATTGCTACTAATTCCAAACTTTCCAAATACACTCAACAACTATCCTTTTATAATATGCAGTGATAATCATAAAACACCCCATCCCTAGATTTTCCAATATTCACACTTGAAGCGAAAAATGTGATTTTTTGAAATTGCACTTTTTCCAGTTGATTAAAAAAATTAAAAACAATTGCTACTAATTCCAAACTTTCCAAATACACTCTACAACTATCCTTTTATAATATGCAGTGATAATCATAAAACACCCCATCCCTAGATTTTCCAATATTCACACTTGAAGCGAAAAATGTGATTTTTTGAAATTGCACTTTTTCCAGTTGATTTAAAAAATTAAAAACAATTGCTACTAATTCCAAACTTTCCAAATATACTCAACAACTATCCTTTTATAATATGCAGTGATAATCATAAAACACCCCATCCCTAGATTTTCCAATATTCACACTTGAAGCGAAAAATGTGATTTTTTGAAATTGCACTTTTTCCAGTTGATTTAAAAAATTAAAAACAATTGCTACTAATTCCAAACTTTCCAAATACACTCAACAACTATCCTTTTATAATATGCAGTGATAATCATAAAACACCCCATCCCTAGATTTTCCAATATTCACACTTGAAGCGAAAAATGTGATTTTTTGAAATTGCACTTTTTCCAGTTGATTTAAAAAATTAAAAACAATTGCTACTAATTCCAAACTTTCCAAATACACTCAACAACTATCCTTTTATAATATGCAGTGATAATCATAAAACACCCCATCCCTAGATTTTCCAATATTCACACTTGAAGCGAAAAATGTGATTTTTTGAAATTGCACTTTTTCCAGTTGATTAAAAAAATTAAAAACAATTGCTACTAATTCCAAACTTTCCAAATACACTCAACAACTATCCTTTTATAATATGCAGTAATTATCATAAAACACCCCATCCCTAGATTTTCCAATATTCACACTTGAAGCGAAAAATGTGATTTTTTGAAATTGCACTTTTTCCAGTTGATTAAAAAAATTAAAAACAATTGCTACTAATTCCAAACTTTCCAAATACACTCAACAACTATCCTTTTATAATATGCAGTGATAATCATAAAACACCCCATCCTTAGATTTTCAAATATTCACACTTGAAGCGAAAAATGTGATTTTTTGAAATTGCTCTTTTTCCAGTTGATTAAAAAAATTAAAAACAATTGCTACTAATTTCAAACTTTCCAAATACACTCAACAACTATCCTTTTATAATATGCAGTGATTATCATAAAACACCCCATCCCTAGTTTTTCCAATATTCACACTTGAAGCGAAAAATGTGATTTTTTGAAATTGCACTTTTTCCAGTTGATTTAAAAAATTAAAAACAATTGCTACTAATTCCAAACTTTCCAAATACACTCAACAACTATCCTTCTTTAATACGCTGAGATAATCAGAAAACAGCCCATCCCTAGATTTTCAAATAATGGAGATGTTTCAAGGTCTTAAATTTTTAAAAACTTCAAATAACTCCTACAGCAAAAAAAATGTGACAAGTGTGACACATCATTCGTTTTGGGAGGTGAAAAGCTACTCCAAAATTAAATAAAAAATCCAGGTCCGTATTTAAAAAAAATAAAGTTGATGTGCGCATCTAAGTTCCGTTTTTATTACATTAATAAATAATTTATTTAATAGCCGTAATAACTTACTCTTTAATTAAAAATTTTGCAATTAAAACTATAATCGAATCACATGAATGGCTTTAATTTACTCCGGTAATGAGATTACATGACTGCACATTTAACATAGAGCCGCAATATGCGGCCACCACGGCGCAAATTGCACACGTTTAATTGAAATCAAACACTGGAGGATTGTTCATTTTCCACGTCGAGTAACGAATCGTGACATAGCTTAAGTAATGGTTGTTTTGAAGCGCATTTTCAGTATCGTGGTATATCGAGTTATATTACGATCTTTGCTATAAATAATTGCACACATGAATCACTTTAATGGCTGGTCGTTGGTAAATAATGCGGAGTCGGTTATAATAATATTTATGTGGTGAAAATATCGATACATTATCTATTTTTACGTGCAATAACTGAGAACTCTAGTAAATAACGTGCTGCAATGGTATTTTCACTTTTTCGTCGGTGAAAAACTGTAGAACATATTGTTAAGTCTCATCATATATAGTAAGTTCAACTAGTTTTTCCTAGGCTAAAGTTTGATGTATGTGTAATTATGAAATGTAAAATGTAAGAAAAGTAACTGGTGACGAACGACGGCTCCGCTGCGCTGCGCCGTCGTCCATGCAAGGCCTCCGCTGCGCCATCAATGAAAAACATTTTTTTTTCTAAATGAATTTTAATTTTTCGTTTTTTATTTTTCATTTTGATTTTTCAGTTTCAATTTTTCATTTTTCATTTTTAATCTTCAATTTTTTATTTTCAATTTTTCATTTTTCATTTTTCACTTTTCACTTTTCACTTTTCATTTTTCATTTTTTATTTTTCATTTTAATTTAAAATGTTTTATTTTTTACTTTTATTTCTTTTATTTTTTTTAAAGCCAGTTATATCCTCTGCGCACGCCTAACTTCTTCTATCGAATTGCTTCTTATGTAAGTTTCTACACAAAACACACGTTGTTGGACTGAGTAATCCATGAAAGTTAAATAATTATGATGAAAACTAACAAACTTCTCGTAGAAAAATAACTTTCCACAAAATTATTAATATAAAACTTATTTGTGACAGGTGCCTACTTGATCAATAATTAACTTAAATCCCAAAGACTACAGAACATAATCCCACAGAGATAAACTTATTTAGTTATCTCGTAGGGATTTCATTAATAAAATAAAATGGGTAGTCTATTATGGGGAACCCTGTATAATACATCTTTATTAACAGAAACAATACTGCGTATATTTAACAGACATATGATAAAGTGATGATTAGTTTGTTAATCTGCCAAAAAGCTATCTGGTCAACCGAATGTCTTTCTTTACTCTAAGGGCCGGTATTATAAAGGTCATTTAAATTTAATTGACGATTAAATTTTAATTGACATTTGTTCTACATGTATTTTGCATATAACCAAACTTCATTTAAATTTTAATCTTCAGTTAAATTTAACTGACCTTTATAATACCGGACCTTATTCGCATAAATTCTTGAAATATTATTGTTGTTTATAATTTTCGTCAGAAGCTTAATGAAAGTACGGTCTGTATTTAAAATCACATCGATGGCTATCTTTTGCACACAAGATTGCGTGCGCTTTCGAGTTTAGTATGCAACTACGTGCCACTCGCATGAAAAAATCACATAACTTTAAACTTTTATTTACAATTAAGGTTTAATGACTCCCATGCTGTATTAATTTGCTCGGTGGCACGATTTACTATCACCCGTACACGCAGGTCCTCTCTCCAACTTGTACAGTGGCCACTTATCTGTTGACTCGATCTATTCAGCAAAAAGTGAGTTATTATATTCATAACTAAAGTCATAAGGTATGCATGCGTAAGATGACCATGATTATTTTAATTAATAACTCCGCTAAAACTACAGACTTAAAATCATCAATAGATGGACCTGAACGACCTGAAAAAATAACAACAATTAATTCAGTCAAAAATAGAAACGGTTGTAGATTACTTTAAAGATACGAAGCAATTCGAAGATCAACAGAAATGCAAAGCAAAACAAATTAATTTCCTGGTGAATGCCACTACATAATTACAGAATTTAACACCCGCCATGATAGGTATCAAATTATACAAAACAAATTTAATTTGATTAATTTCTTATCAATTACCCTACAATTGTAAAACCTTCGTTTGTGTTCTAAGGATTGGAGGGTGGCGTAGTGCCCACCCACCGCCCCCTCAATCCAACTTAAACTTAACCCGGAAAACACCGTTTGATAAAAAAAAAACAGTCAAACCATTGGAGATTGAAAAGTTTCAAAATCAACAATAAAAAGGGCTTCTGGATTAAATTAAAATAAAAACGAGGCTGGTGGGTGGGCCCTATCCCTGCCTCCAACCTTTTAAATAAACCTCAGATTTTTGATAAATAATTTCAATGGTGGAAGGAACAAAAAATCGTTTCATTAATTTCTTATCAACTACCCTACAATTGCAAAACCTTCGTTTGTGTTCTGAGGATTGGAGGGTGGGATAGTGCCCACCCACCGCCCACTCAATTCTACTTAAACTTAATTTGATTAAAAAATTAATTTTGTAATAAATTACTTACAAATTAAATGAACAAAAAAGTAACGGCAGTAGGTTGCAGTTAGAGTTGGATTTGGTTCCATCCAGGGGCGGCTCGTTATATAGAGCCACGGAGCCATGGCACCACCTTTAGTATCAAGCTCAGCAAGAATATTTAACTGATTCTAAAAAAAAAAACTTTTTCAATGTTAAACAACACCTGTAACACCGCGTGGAAGTTCCACATTAATTTCAACAGATGGTTAATATTTCTGAATAATGTGTCTTTACAAATATCCAAAGAAAGCAATCGCAAGTTTACCACAACAAAATTGGTTGCACTAAAAAGGCAAATTTTATAACCGAAAAGCGCTTTTTTTAGAAATTCACATGTGAATTCCACATTTCTTGCAACAGATGTTGAAATTTTGACAGACCAATTTTGAATAATGTGTCTTTACGAATTTACAAAGAAATTAATCGCAAGTTCGCCACAACAAAAATGTTTGCACTAAAAAGCAAATTTTGATGACAAAAAAGCGCATTTTTCAGAAATTTGTATGAGAATTTCACATTTATTGCAACAGATGGTTGAAATTTTGACAGACAAATTTTAAATAATGTGTCTTTACGAATTTCCAAAGAAAATTATCGCAAGTTTACCACGACAAAAATGGTTGCACTGGAAACAAATTTTCATGACCAAAAAAAAGCATTTTTCAGATTTTTTTTCTTTCACTTCAGCCACCATATTACAATAAAATATTATATACAAATATAATATTGCGGTGGATGTGGGCGTCAAATTTACATATTAAAAACAACAAGTATATACATTAAAAGAAGTTAAAATATAAAATTTGTGAAATAAATTCCATAAAAACTACAATAAAAACTTAAATTTAAATAAAAGTACATAAATCGACAAATTATGAGAATATCACACAGACATTAATTAAACATAAATTCTGAAAATCATAGTAGCATTTTTCGACTAGAAATTCAAATGCAAATTCTACATTTAATTTTGAATACCTTGATTTTTAATTTTTTAACTTGAATAATTCTTTTTTATGGGCGATTTTTTTTTACTTTTTGGTTACTTTTTGGTTACTTTTCGACTACCGTTTTCGAGTTTCTGGTCGGCAACTTATTTTGAGCTAAAGAGTTATTTTGGGGGCTGAAAATTATTTTCGTTTTCCTTGATTTTTCAATTTTTTGGTTTATATTTTTTATATTTAGACTAGCATTTTTGTTTTGGCCTATATTTTAGATATTTGACCTGTATTTTTAATTTCCTCGTTCCAAATTTTAGAGTTTTTGCCCGAAATATTCTTTATTTTGGTTAAACTTTTTTACTTTCTCCGTTACGAAGTACGAGAAAGTATTGTGATCGTGATTTTTTTTTCAAAATTTTTTTTTACGGAAATATCCGTTTTGGGGTCCCTAGATGCCATTTCAACAATTTCTGGAAAAAAAATTTTGTGTCTGTGTGTGCGTGTGTGTCTGTCTGTGTGCGCTGTATCTCAAAAACCAATAGAGCAATTGATATAAAACTTTGAACATATGTCTTATTTCATAATCCGAAGAACTGAAAAGCTTTTGGTAAAATTTCGTACACCGGAAGTGGGTGTTTACCTTAACTGTTTTTTGTTTTTTGCCAATATTTTCTTAAATATAAAAAATATCACAAAAACATTTAAACAAACATCGAAGACAACAAAGAAATGAATAGCTTTTGCTTGAAAATATTTTTTATAAAATCATTGCTATTCGAGAAAAAAATTTATGATTTTTTTTTAATTTTTGGTTTATAATTATGAAACGATAATAGTTACAGAAAATTTATGTGAATAATAATTATAGAGAATGCTAAAATGCACAACTTCTAAAGAATAAGTTTTTTTCGAAATCTCGTTAGTTTTCGAGTAAACCTAGTTTTTGAATTTGAAGTATAATTTTTCCATCTTTCATAATTTTGACGTTTTAAACGTCAGTTTCATCCGAGTTTACGCAACGCTCGATGTACATTTAAAATATGATTTCAATTGAAAATAAACCCATGAAAACGTAAATATAAAGTCGGAGAAAGTAACATGATGGCCACATCACCATTTTTTGTTGAAATTTTCGGATTTTTGGTCTGATTTTTTTTAACTGCGAATTTTTGATATTTGTAAAAATTTTCAAATTTTTGTGCTTATATTTCAGTTTTTAACCTTAAGACAATTTTTCAAAATATTGAGTGCAAATTTCATTCATTACAGAGCAAATTTTGAGTTGTTTCCTTTGTTTACACCCCGACTGCTGAAAATGGCAATTTTTGTACTTGAATTTTCAATCTTTTTGTTTTAATTTCTTATTGTTAAGCTCAGATTTTGATATTCTGGTCTGAATTTTTGATCTTTTTTGCCTAAATTTTCTATTTGTTTGTTAAAATTTTCGATTTTTTTGGTCCGCAATTTTCAGGATCGAATGTTTTGATCGAAGTTTTTAATTTTGTATCCTATATTTTAGATTTTTTTAACCTAAATTATTGATATTATTGATTTTTATATGCGATTTTTTTGCTATTTTCAAGTTTTTTGATGGCTTTTGATTTCTTACCCTTCATTTTATATTTTTTAACTTGAATTATTATTTTTTATGGGCGATTTTTTTTTTACTTTTTGACTAAAAACGATTAAATTTCATTTTTCTTTGAAAACATTTTTTTTTGTTGTTTTTCAAGTCTGAATCCGTTTTGAACACTATTTGTCTATAAAATTTTGTTGCGGGACTTCCAGGAACTGAGGTTTTCGAGTTTCTGGTCGCTAACTTATTTTGAGCTCATTTAAGTTATTTTAGGGGCAAATTATTTTTGTTTTCCTTGATTTTTCAATATTTTGGTTTGCATTTTTTATTTTTAGAACAGCATTTTTTTAATTTTTTGCCTATATTTTAGATCTTTGACCAGTTTTTTCTTTTCTTCGTTTCAAATTTTAGAGTTTTTTAACGTGATTGAGTTTCATGTATAAATTTTGGATTTCTTGGCCGGTATTTAATTAGTATAATTTGTCATTTCCATCTTTCATAATTTTGACGTTTCAAACGCCAGTATCATTCGATACAATACATTGTGAAAGTGGCTCTACCATCAACGTGTTCCTGGAGCCGCCACTGTATGAATGTGGATTTTTTAGGAAATCAATATCTAATGAATTCTGAGCAATTTTGAAAATTTTAAGTCGACAGCAATTCTTTTTATAATTATTTTGAGTCTCCAAAATGGGTTTAATTTTTTCCAACTTTACACTCCGAGCACACAAAAATTTCCAAAAATCTAGTAATGGTATGAATGGCGTCTTTTAAGAAAATAATTTTGAATAAATTTTGAGTCATTTTGGAAATTTTTAAGTCGATGGCAATTTTTTTTGTAATTATTTTGAGTTTTCAAAATTGGTTCAATTTTTCATAACTTCACACTCCGAGCACACACAAATTTCCAAAAATCTAGTAATGGTATGAATGGCGTCTTTTAAGAAAATAATTTTGAATAAATTTTGAGTCATTTTGGAAATTTTTAAGTCGATAGTAATTTTTTTTGTAATTATTTTGAATCTTCAAAATTAGTTCAATTTTTCATAACTTCACACTCCGAGCACACACAAATTTCCAAAAATCTAGTAATGGTATGAATGGCGTCTTTTAAGAAAATAATTTTGAATAAATTTTGAGTCATTTTGGAAATTTTTAAGTCGATAGTAATTTTTTTTGTAATTATTTTGAATCTTCAAAATTAGTTAAATTTTTCATAACTTCACACTCCGAGCACACACAAATTTCCAAAAATCTAGTAATGGTATGAATGGCGTCTTTTAAGAAAATAATTTTGAATCAATTTTGAGTCATTTTGGAAATTTTTAAGTCGATGGCAATTTTTTTTGTAATTATTTTGAGTCTTCAAAATTGGTTCAATTTTTCACAACTTCGCACTCCGAGCACACACACATTTCCAAAAAACTGGTAATGGTATGAATGGCGTCTTTTAAGAAAATAATTTTGAATAAATTTTGAGTCATTTTGGAAATTTTTAAGTCGATGGCAATTTTTTTTGTAATTATTTTGAGTTTTCAAAATTGGTTCAATTTTTCATAACTTCACACTCCGAGCACACACAAATTTCCAAAAATCTAGTAATGGTATGAATGGCGTCTTTTAAGAAAATAATTTTGAATAAATTTTGAGTCATTTTGGAAATTTTTAAGTCGATAGTAATTTTTTTTGTAATTATTTTGAATCTTCAAAATTAGTTCAATTTTTCATAACTTCACACTCCGAGCACACACAAATTTCCAAAAATCTAGTAATGGTATGAATGGCGTCTTTTAAGAAAATAATTTTGAATAAATTTTGAGTCATTTTGGAAATTTTTAAGTCGATAGTAATTTTTTTTGTAATTATTTTGAATCTTCAAAATTAGTTAAATTTTTCATAACTTCACACTCCGAGCACACACAAATTTCCAAAAATCTAGTAATGGTATGAATGGCGTCTTTTAAGAAAATAATTTTGAATCAATTTTGAGTCATTTTGGAAATTTTTAAGTCGATGGCAATTTTTTTTGTAATTATTTTGAGTCTTCAAAATTGGTTCAATTTTTCACAACTTCGCACTCCGAGCACACACACATTTCCAAAAAACTGGTAATGGGATGAATGTGACTTTTAAAATATCAATTTCGAATGAATTTTGAGTAATTTTGAAAATTTTTAAGTCAATAGCAATTGTTTCTATAATTATTTCGTGTCTTCAAACTTGGTTATATTTTTTTTACAATCCGAGCACAACAAAATTTACAAAAATTTAGTAATGATATGAATGTGGCTTTTTAAGAAATCAATTTCGAATGAATTCTGAGTAATTTTGCAGAGCTTTAAGTCTATAGCAATTGTGTTTATAATTATTTTGAGTCTTCAAAATTGGTTCAATTTTTTACAACTTCACACTCCGAGCACACACAAATTTCCAAAAATCTGGTAATGGTATGAATGTGACTTTTGAAGATATCAATTTCGAATGAATTTTGTGTAATTTTAGAAAGTTTCAAGTCGATAGCAATTGTTTTAGTGTTTATTTTGAGCCGCCAAAATTAATTCTATTAATTCGCCTTTATAGTCAGAGCCAGGGGCGGCTCGTTATCTAGAGCCAAGGAGCCATGGCACTACTTGTAGTTTCAAGGATTTTTAATTAATTCTTACAACACTTTTTCGCCAGTTACTTTGATGTAGGTCTAGGAAGATGAATCGTTCTTTCTTTCTTCAAAAAAAAGAGGGAGGGGTTTATTATATAAGTGGCTCTACCATCAACATATTCCACGAGCCGCCACTGGTTCCATCAACAATTTATACTATTAGGTAGTAGTAAAATCAGCAGTAGGTAATCAGTCCGCCTGGGCCCAACGAATACAATTTCTACTATACCTTATTTAATAACCAGGCGGACTAAAGCCGAGAGTCACATTTGCACTATAAAAAGTAACCAAAAAAGTAACCAGAAATGTTTTGGCGGTAAAATTCAAATTATTTAAAATTAGTTTACCCATAACATTCATTTAATAATTTTAACAATACATAAATAAATTTTAGGCAAATTTTCTTTCTAATTTTGCGAAACACCGTACTGCTAGCCTGTCCTAAATATTATACATGTTTATGATTTGATTACTTGCACTACCCTTACCTAATGAATCGACAATTTTGTGTACAACGACAGTAGATTATAAAGCCTCTTGTTTTAAAAGTTTATATACGTTAATTTTGGATTGTTTTTAAACAAGCGTTAATGCTCTCAAATCCAACCTTTTCCGTTTCTTGGGGGTAGAAAATGACTCCGAACTAGTGCTGGGCATCTATCCATAATTAAAAATGAAATAACTATTTCCTAGAAGATCGCAGGATGAGTTTTTGATAGAACCGATTCTTACACTTTCAACGGGAGGAATAACTGGTTAAAAACGCGAAATACGTGGAACCGGTGGGACACAAGTAAACGGTAGCAGATCAGCTGATCATAACAGCGGCCAATGCCGTTTTAGTAATTTTGGCCTGTGTAAAAACGGCGCCCGTTTAGCCAATCACAACAACGTATTTTCGCGGCTATAATTTGATTTAGTCCGCCTGGTTATTAAATGAGGTATACTACCATTGATGAATTTAGATATTTCTTTCCAGACATTTCACGTTTTTGGGATGAAGGCGGTTGTAAGAAAAAATAAAATAATACAATGATGCATTTTACGCCCAGAAATTGAATAATAATTTTATTTTTTAAATTAACTGAGTTTCGTGGGAGTATTATTTAACTTCCCCTCCAAAACCCCCAGTGAATTCATTCCTGACTACTACTGAAGTTATGAAGAAAACTTGCCCATACACGTGAGAGAGTATTAGAGAAACCACCTGAAATTGATACCTGTGAATTTTTAAACATCTCATTTGCATACAAACAGAAAATTGCACAGGTTTATTGTGCGTTATTATCCCAAGCATTTTTATATCCTCAACAGTCTTCTATTATTTACAATCGTAGAATATTACCATAATCACATACAAGATTAATTCTATTGTGGTCATCCAGTAATAAAAATGTAAAAAATATGACACGTCGCGAGATAATGCACTCACGAGATGATCCAATTTCGTCGAACCCCTTTCTATCCCATGAATAACGCCCATTGTCCATGTGAAAACGTCCGTGAGCCGGTGGTTGTTATTACCTTCTATCATCCACACATCTACTCCCGGCGCAGTTATGAATATATAAAATATATTCCGCGAGCCGATTGTTGCGAGGGTAACTCGTAGTAAGTAGTAAGAGAGTAAGACGTGCCGTTTTTGTAATCGAGATCGTCCGCGGAACGAGTTCCGACCTTTTTTTTTATTCTGCCCATTTTAATGCCCATGCCCGCGCCCCTGGCCCCTCGCAAGATCCGCGCGGCCCGCGGCTACAAACAAATCGCCATTTCGCAATCATTTCTTTGTGCGTGATGCACAATCACGATAATAGATGCTTATTACAATCACTCCGCGACTAGTTTCTAGATTTTTTCGCATATTCGCATAAAATCGTTATTCGTTGTATAATCTTAGATCAACAAACGGATACCATCTTAAGAAATTGCAAGGGATCCAGACTAAGCTTGTAAACCATTGCATATTTTTAATTAGAGGTAGGAATCTGATCGCATCACAATTTTTGTATCCCGCTTAATTATCTAGCATTTTGCTAATTCATCTAGTATGAATTCATAATTGTCCACAGTTCCGTTGTTAGTTCAGGCGAAGAGTCATGGGGGAGACGAACAGTTTCAAAATCTGGCTGGCCGGAAATCAATCACTGATGGAATTTTAAATAAAGTAATCAAAACGATTGCATTTACATATTAATATTAATATGTATCTTATCAACTTTTTTTGACCAAACGGCCACTTTGTCAAGCATCTTAATTCGCCATGGCAACCATTAATGTAATGTAGGTTAGGTTAAAGTTAGTTGTTATTAAGATATAAACAAAGAAATTTGAAAGGAGTAAAAGTAAAATACCATTTTGCTTATGATTTTAACCTAATACACAAATAATTAGCCACATGAAATTTATAAGAACCTCAAGTTTGGTGATCTTTGCAAAGTTTAATAAAATTTGGTTCCAATTTCGAAAGATATAATCATCTTTTTAAGCAATATCTTTGCTTAGTTGCATTTGGAAAACATAATTCTGCCCTTTTTCAATTAAATATGAATTTGGAAACGCCAAAACTGAAACTTTAATTTCCATCCACGACGGTTGAAATGTGTTACGAATTTTGATCTAAAATGTTACGCATTTTCTCAAATAAAAGTTTTGCTACAATATATGCCTGCAAATCTAATAACTAAAGCACGGAGAAATGTGCACAAAAAATGGTGAAAATATGTGCACTCAAAATTAAAGAAATATGCGCCAACTTTTCAAATACAGGGTGTCCTAAATAGAGTAGGATTGCATGTGTATCTTTCTTATTCTTAAAGCTAGAGATCTGGTTAAATGGGCAATGTTGTGTAGTTTTCTATGCTGATTCAGATTATGTTGAGAAATTTTCAAAATTCCGAGCAGTTTAGAAAATATTAAAAAAACTGAAAATCGTGATTTTCAAAAAAATCAAATATCTCAATAATTATTAAAGATGCGAAAAAAAGTTTTAAATAAAAGTTACTTGGTTTAATTGGGCAAACATAGAAATCAAGTCAAAATAAAATTCAAGATGGCGGTTTCCGAGATATTAATACCAACTTTCTTATTTCAAATGGCCGCCATATTTGATTTTTACACGCATAAATAGACTTTTTTTCTCTTTTTAACGATGTACAACAACCTATGCCAAAATAAAAAAATGCTTGTGTAAGTAAGTTTTTCAACTGAAATTTTGATCGTTCACTTGAGACATTCAAACACAACTTCTGTAAACTTTTCATTAAAATCTGACCATAACTGCATTTTTCATTCAAACCAGTATATATGCAAATATATTTCAATAAAAATACGTTTTAACATTAAAAAAATGCAGTATTTGTATTAACATATACGAATTTTTAAAAGTTTATTATTCAACTTTGAAATGAAAAATATTGATTATTAAATATTTTTTCAAATTTTCCATATCGCTCCTATCGCTTAAGATATTTGTGTATAAAGAAAATCTTCGTTCCACACCAACGGGAGTTATTGGAGCAAATTTAAAACATACCACTATTGAAGGATCCAATTCAAGAGGTATATTTTTGTCAAATTCTACTTTCAAATGATTTGACATTATTTTTAGTACCTGAAAACCTTAATTTTTCTAAAACACTTCTTTAAGTTTTTCATTAATACGATTGCCAGGTGCACCAGCCACTTCATAAAATCATTCACAAGATTTATTGAATTATTTAAACATGCCTCGTTGTTCTAATTTTTCTTTTTAAGTATCGCTAATCACATTAAAATTAGTTTTTATGGAAGCCTGTTCTTGTGGAATCTTGAAATTATTAAAAAAATATTTTTCAATCCTTAGGATATCAAATCTTCGGAAAAAGCTAAGGATCAAATTCAAGGCAACGATAATGTCTCTCGATACACTTGTACTCTTAACGGGGCTTTGAGAAATTTCTTTTTAACGTTGTTAACAATATTAGGCACCATTGGAAAATTTATTCTAACTTCCTCCACGACTCTATTGGCTTCATCAGCCAAGCAAGTAGTGTGAATAAAGTTTTTATAGAATATTTAAAAAATCAATCAGCAACTAACTACACCGATGAGACCTGAAAGGTCGAAACCGGTCTGTAGGTGTTCTGATGGGGGAACAATATTTAATGTTCACATTAATATTGTTCTCCAAGTGGCTGAACGCTCCTCCCTCCGTATACTTACCAAACTCCGACACCCGCAAAATCCTCTCCATAATCCTCCTAATACCTATCTATATGAAACGACTAACATAACCCCGATACAAGAAAGACTTCGATTTCTCGCTGAGCGATACGCTTGTAACGAAAATAATGTTGAAATTTTAAATAAAATGTGCTTCGCTAGAAATCCTAATGACATCCCAAAATTTAAAAACCCAACTACAACCCTTTTCCAATTCATTTCATTATTTAATCCTCCTTAACTACCTTGATTGGAACAAAGTATTAAACAACGCAAGAAACATGGGCAGAAAGACCCACGGTCGATAGCCCTTTATTAAATTATTAAATTTGCTTAGTTGATATGTAAAACACTTAATAAATAAAGATTGTTTAGTAGTTGTTATATTTGCCGCCGCTGGCAATGTCCATATCTTGTTGGTGTTAAAGCCACCCGAATTTGGTTCAGTACAACATTCGGGCAATAGATTCCGCCACTTTAGCGTTTCTACCTTTTAGACTATACTTTCTCCACGACCAGCGAGATGTTTTGGATTTCTTCATCGGATGCACTTGAATTGTTCATTTTTAATGAATCCGCACTTTATAAATATACAGAATTACAAATAAATTTATTACATTGGCAGAATTATAACAACCGTCAATAATGATATGATATCCCAGGCTAAATCTTTTTACTTGAAACGACGTTGGAATATTCATACAACTAGTTATAGAATGAAATGCAAACAAAACGCATAACCGCGTAGTGTTTTGGGATATTTATTCCAATGCAAGAGTGAGAATGTGTTCGTTCTATGATCAAAATGGATTTCAGAATAGTTAGATTCTGTAGTGGTCGTGGAGAAATAAAATTTCTCACCACTGTAGAATTTAAGTATTCTAAAATCAATTTTGATCATAGAAAGTACACATTCTCACACTTGTTACAGAATGAATATTATCACATCGTTTCGAATTAAACACTTAGCCTAATTGTCAAAATACTATAAACATTAACATAAACATGTAATTATTTTATTTATTTAGTTTGTCTCATGATCGTAGAGAAAGTATAGTCTGCTACTCGGTTAGAATGGAAAGTTCCTCCGAAATTCCACTCGCATGAAGTAACCTTTCTATAGAACATACTATTCTGAGATTACCTCTCTTTGATTCATTAACTATTCTTACTATTTGAATGCATTTGAATTATATTTTCATTCCAGTTTACATTTTATATACTTTAATTAAAAAGCTATAATTTTCTAGTTAAAAAAAATATATGATTAAATATGCAATTATTGATAAATCATACATTAAATATATAAAATGTGCATTATATGCTAAAATTGTTTCGTTAATTCGCTTCATTTCTTTACGATTCGTCCTGATCTGTAGAAATTTTCGTAATCATATCATTAATTCAGGATATGCATTTTGCATATAGTCCGTGCTTCACTAATAACATTTCTTGGATATATGAAGGTACATTAGCAGGATCAGTAAAGAAGTTGAATTGTTGCCAATATGTTTTCATCGGAGATATCAAGTATATTCATTAAAAAATGGCGATGTGGCCATCATGTTACTTTCTCCGACTTGATGGTATCATTGATATTTACGCTTTCATGGTTTGTTTTCAATTTAAATCATATTTTAAATGTACATCGAGCGTTTTGTAGATTCGCATGAAACTGACGTTTAAAACGTCAAAATTATAAAAGGGAAAAATTATACTTTCAATCAAAAACTCAGTTTACTCAAAAACTAAAGATATTTCGAAAAAAACTGATTCCTTATAAGTTGTTCATTTTGGTGTTCTTTACAATTATTGTGAACATAAATTTACTGTAACTATTATCGTTTCATAATTATAAACCAAAAATGAAAAAAAAAATTATAAATTTTTTTCTCGAATAACAATGATTTTATGAAAAATGTTTTCAAACAAAATAACCTCATTTCTTTGTTGTCTTCAATATTTGTTTATATATTTTTGTGATATTTTTCATATTTAAGAAAATATTGGCAAAAAACAAAAAACAGTTAAGGTAAACACCCACTTCCGGTGTACGAAATTTTACCAAAAAGCTTTTCAGTTCTTCGGATTATCAAATAAGACTTATGTTCAAAGTTTCATATCAATTGCTCTATTCGTTTTTGAGATACAGCGCGCACAGACACACACACAGACACAATTTTTTTTTTTTTTAGAAATTGTTGAAATGGCATCTAGGGACCCCAAAACGGATATTTCCGTAAAAAAAAATTGAAAAAAAAATCACGATCACAATACTTTCTCATATACTTCGTAACGGAGAAAGTAAAAATGTATTAATTGAACTGAAATTTGGTACACATATAGTAGACAAAATTCTAAGATGACACAAAGTCGTCGAAAAGTTATTTTTTTTTAATTTTCCTTCACCCCCTTTCGACCCCCTAAAGGACGAAAGTTTCAAAATTTTCTAAAAAAAAAACGAAAAATTTCCGGAAAAATTTAGATGGCCGAGAAGTTGCTGAGAGCGTTCGAAAAATATATCGGTGACCTTAAGGAAATTTGGTCACAAGCGTTTTTTCAAATTCCACCCCCTTCATCCCAAAACCCCTCAAATTTCAGGTAAAAAAAATTGAGCGGCAATTTTTTGATCAAATTTTTACCATAGTCTCTGCTAATTAAAAGAAGCTCCCATGACAAATTTGATAAAATTTTATCTCCCCGTTTCGGAGCTAGGGCGCAAAATACGTGATTTCAGCCCTGTGCGTTACTTCTTCCGAGAACGTATTTTTTTCTTTTAAAGTCGGAAAACTGAAATTTTCAGGGATCGCAGAGGATACAAACGGCTTTCATTGGGATCCTCTACCCTTCCAGCAAAGGTATGATGTTATATCTCGAAAACGGGTATAGGTAGCAAGTTGAAATTTGAAATAAGATCATTAAAATTTCAACACCCTGCCATCAACACCTCACAAAAAGAGTTGTCACCCCTTCATTTTTAAATTTCGTTTTTAATTTCATTTTTTTCAGAAAGGCGCACGGGTCGTCTGGGGGCTCGCGAAATCCGCGATTTTATTGATTACCCCTGACCCCGGTGTGAATTTTTGACAATCGATTTTTGAGAATGCAGAGGTTCGCGCCTAATGCCACTCCTCCCTGGATTTTTAAGTTGGAAGATTCGGATACTGCTCAAAAAATCCAATGCATGGGGGCAGAACGGCCACTTATGCAGGCTCGGGTGCTCTTCTCCGTTCGCGAGTTGCAACCCTTTCTCTGCAGGGGTCGGTTTATCCGTGCTTCGTGAGCGGGGGCGCTACATTCACAGTCACGACTCCAATTTTCATAGAGTTTTGTAGAAGAGTTCCTCTCTACATTTTTATTTATTTATTTTATTTATTTATTGATTAACGGAAAACTCCTTTTATACATTAAATACATATATACAAAAAAAATCTATCAATCAATTTTATATCTCTTCGCTCTTTGATATCTCTAACCCAAGAGGAGTTATTCAGAGAAAACCACCCCCGGTTTCTAGCGGCCATTTTTAATCCCACGTGAGAAATTTAAACGGCTGAGTATTTAGAATAACATTTTGTGTCGAAAAGGTAAGGGCCATATTTTTCATAGGGTGCACCGTTTACGATCTACGGACTATTTTTGATTATTATTTTTTAGTTTTTTTTTGTCCGATCCAAAATCTGATTACACCACTGGAAAGCGCTTTTCAAGCCGAACAGAAAATCCAAATGATTTTTTTTTGGTCCGACCCCTGTTTCTAATTTTAAAAATGAATTTAACTTTTATTTATTTAAATAAAATAGAAACAACCTTACTTATTGCAGAGAGTATTAAATAAATTCAAAATTCTATATTTCGTTTTTTTTTAATTTATTTTATTTATTTTGCCGGTAAATAATTTCGATCGTTTTTAATAATTTTTTTTGTTTCTTTTTAAATCACGATTTTAACGACGGATATCATTGCACTATTGTGTGTATGTAAAAAAAACACTGGATTTTTAAAATCGCCCAGTTATTAACCGAGATATGAATATATGAATTATTGTTGTTTTGAATGTTGAAAATATTTCTACTAAAAGTCAATTTCGAAAAAAAAAACTTACGGGAGGGTTACAACATGAAATTTTAGTAAATCGTTATTTGAAGCACATCCCCAAAGTTTAGTAACATTTTGATCACCCCTTCAGCTGGGTTGTCAAAAAAAATCGATAGTCAAATTTGAAAACCTGGAAAACAGGACTGTAAAGTGAATACATTTCTCAGACGCTCAGTCGAAAAGCTGAAACTTTCAGGGATGCAGAAGATATTTTTTCAAAAATTTTGAAACCACCCCTACCCTCTATTTGCATCCCCTGGGTTCGTTTTTCTTCCTTTAAGAACAATTTTTACTTTCTCCGTTACGAAGTACGAGAAAGTATTGTGATCGTGATTTTGTTTCAAATTTTTTTTACGGAAATATCCCTTTTGGGGTCCCTAAGACGCCATTTTAACAATTTCTGGAAAAAAAAATTGTGTTTGTGTGTGTGTGTAGTCTGTGCGCGCTGTATTTCAAAAACTAATAGAGCAATTGATATGCAACTTTGAACATCCGTCTTATTTGACAATCCGAAGAACTGAAAAGCTTTTGGTAAAATTTCGTACACCGGAAGTGGGCGTTTACCTTAACTGTTTTTTGTTTTTTGCCAGTATTTTCTTAAATAATATGGATGTTCAAAGTTTCATATCAACTGCTCTATTAGTTTTTGAGATACAGCGCGCACAGACAGACACACACATACACACACACACACACACACACACACACACACACACACACACACACACACACACACACACTGACACAAAAATTTTTTTGTTTATTTATAAGGACATACAAAAACAGTTCATACATGATCAAACAAGGGTAAGGCATGATATTAAATTTCCGAAAGTATGTTTGGTTTTGTGGTATGCCGTCGATAGATTTGATAACCCGCTTTTGAGCAACAAACAGATTGCCAAACTTTTGTTGGTGATTATCTAGAAAATTAGTTGATTAACCTGCATGGACGTTTCTATAATATCAAATCCAAATCGTTTCTTAATAAGCGGGTGAAAATTAGAAGTCTGCAATTGTTTCAGGTTTGGAGAAATCAACGCTTTTTCAATTTTCGAACGTTGAAAATGGCCATTCTTGTGTTTGTTGGTGATTATCTAGAAAACTAGTTGATTAACCTGCATGGACGTTTCTATAATCTCGAATCCAAATCATTTCTTAATAAACGAGTGAAAATTGGAAGTCTGCAATTGTTTCAGGTTTAGAGAAATCAACGCTTTTTCGATTTTTGAACGTCGAAAATAGCCATTCTTGTGTTTGGTGGTGATTATCTGGAAAACTAGTTGATTAACTTGCATGGATGTTGCTATAATCTTAAATACAAATCGTTTCTTAATAAGCGGGTGAAAATTGGAAGTCTCCAATTGTTTCAGGTTTTGAGAAATCAACGCTTTTTCGAGTTTCGAACGCTGAAAATGGCCATTCTTGTGTTTGTTGGTGATTATCTAGAAAACTAGTTGATTAATCTGCATGGGCGTTTCTATAATCTCAAATCCAAATCGTTTCTTGATAAGCGGGTGAAAATTGGAAATCTCCAATTGTTTCAGGTTTTGGGAAATCAACGCTTTTTCGATTTTCGAACCCTGAAAATGGCCATTGTTGTGTTTGTTGGTGATTATCTGGAAAACTAGTTGATTAACCTGCATGGACGTTTCTATAATCTCGAATCCAAATCGTTTCTTATTAAACGAGTGAAAGTTGGAAGTCTGCAATTGTTTCAGGTTTAGAGGAATCAACGCTTTTTCGATTTTCCAACGCTGAAAATGGCCATTCTTATGTTTGTTGTTGATTATTCAGAAAACAAGTTGACTAACCTGCATGGGCGTTTCTATAATATATGTATTAATTTATGTGATTTTTTTAAATAAACAACTTCTTTTTATCTATTGCACAGAAAATTGACGTATTTTTACAAACATGTTAATATCTTGGAAACGAAAGAAGATAGGCATGGGAATACTGGTATAGATCAATGCAGAATTGAATTCTGCGTCGGAATGTGTAAAAATATACAGGGTGTTCCATTTAAAAAAAATCGAGATTTAATGCTTTAAAGTTGACTAAATGTGGTATGAAATTTTGAACACTCTTAATTTTATTTTTCCAAAAATAAATCACCACTGGGTACCTTCAGGTATTGGCTTTTTATGGCCAACATTACATCCCTTCAATTTTGTATTGTTCGGAGATATGTATTTTTAAAGTGAATTATGTAAAAGCAAAAAATTTAAAAAAAGTTATGTTACTTAATCATTTTTTTTTCACAGAATTTTATGTGTAATCCAAATTTGCAATAAAAAATATGGCATTCCATTTAAAATAAGGAAGTTGGTGTTGAATAATCTTGAAAATATTTGCATTGAAAAGGGCACCCTCAATTACGCAAACGCTGAAAATATCATTACAATACATTAATTACAAATCCATATACTTTTAATGTATCATCTCGGTGGGACATCCTGTATATATTTTTAAAGACCACTTTTATGAAACGTTAGCAAATCCAATAAAAATGAAGTAAATAGAGATTAGCATTGAGTTGAAGCGCTATTTAAAAATACAATTTTATCAAGAGCAAAGTTTTAAACATTAATTATCTCTGTTTTTTCTTTTGATGTTTTTAAGATTCCTCCTGCGGAATCTGTCAGCATTATGAAGAACATTCTCGACTAAAATCACATGAATTCAATATTTAACGAAGAATTAATTTCTTCTTTATAAATTATGTGGAAAACGTATTTATTTTTTAACTTTGACAGATTTAAAGATTGCATATTTCCTGTGCCAAATATCAACTTGCCTAATAAAAATGCATTCAATTATAATAAATTCATTTCGGTGTGGGAACACTGAACAGGTGTAACCGTTTTCTGTTTCCTCTTAATTTTCCTCCGCCGAAACGTCCCGATTGAATTGTAAATGGCTTCTGTTGGTTACAGACCGTGAGCACTTTGTGTGGGAAACGAACAATGCTTCTATCTTCAATCTCTCTCTACACAACCGTGACTTCTGACTCCTGACTGCTAGTGCTAGCCCACTAACCGAGAATTTAATTTAGTTCCACCCCTCGGGGGGGCGAGGCAATTACGTTTGCCTTTATCGCGCTTATCGATGCACCGCATTGCAACTCTTTATTTTTCTCCATAATAATAATAAGAAATGATTAGTGATGGTTATTATATAAACAACATATTTGCTTCGCCTACTATAAATATAGTTATTTAAAATACAAGTGTAAAAAAAATCATCTTTATTTTGAGACGGAATAAAGGAAATTATTACTTGTGTTGGAGATTCTGCGTTTTTTAAATAAATATCGTGAGAATGACATTGAGCTTTGGTTACTAATTATTTTGATCTATATTAGGGTGTCGTAAAGAAACGTCGCACAGTGGTTTAGAATTCGAAAAAGCTGGCCAAAAGTCGAAAAATTAAAGTCAATATTTTGAGTTTAGTACAATATAATCGTGTTCAGAAGGCTCCACTGGATGCCACAATGGAAAAATATTATTGTTTCTACCGCAAAATGCCTCGTAATCCGCGTTCAAACTTGTTACTTTGTTAGACACATGGGAGACGTTCGGACGAGGTGAAATTTGGCGTCGGTTTTTCAATATAAATACTAATCTTTATGTGCTGGGATTTTTTTTTCTTGTTATCATGGATCTTCTCGAAGGTAAATTAATGGTTATTACATTTAATATGCATACAAAATTTTTGTTAGCAATTATAGTAATTTGCGTTAAAAATAGGTGGATAGATTTTAAACATTTGTGGAAATATTTTTTGCCTGTGTATGCCTGTTTTCCTATAGCAATATAAATACTTATTATAGTGTCCTTTAACGTTATAAACAACAATTAGCTGCATTCACTTGCATTCCTCAGTGTAGGATGATTTTTATTGCTGATGTGCAATATCGTTGAAAAATTCGACTTTATATTTTATTGAATATCTTGTATTTATGATGTGCATATGTATACAGGGTGTAGATGAACAAAACGGAACATAGGATTTCCAATGTGAATTTGTTATTATCGGAATATGATCTTCCCTGATCATTTTAGAAGAAAGATATCCTAGTCAAATTAATAAAAAAAGAACAAATAAGCAATTTGAAAGAAGTTTGTACGGAGAAAGTAAAACATAAAATGACAGATAGATAGACACTCATACAGACCTTTTTTTAACAAAAATTCAATAAAAATAATGTACAATTAAGTAAACAAAAATTGTCGGAATCGACGAAATGGATATTTCCGCAAAAAAAATGTTTGGAAATTCTTTTCAATCACCATATTTTCTCGTAGTTTGCACGGAGAAAGTAAGAAATTAATATGCCAGACAGGCGGAAATAAAGGCAGACACACATTTTTTTGCAAACATTGTCGGAATCGACGGAAATGGATTTTGCCACAAAAAAAAAATGTTTGGATTTTTCTACGATCACAATATTTTCCCTTAGTTTGTAAGGAGAAAGTAAAAATAAATATGACAGGCAGACACACAGACATATTTTTTTCACAAAAATTGTCGGAATCAACGAAATATATATTTCCGCAAAAAAAATATTTAGAAATTATTTACGATCACAATACTTTCCCGTGTTTGTACGGAGAAAGTAGAAAATAAATATGATAGACAGACACACATAAAGGCAGACACACATATTTTCTACAAAAATTGTCGGAATCAACGAAATAGATATTTCCGCAAAAAAAATATTTGGAAATTTGTTACGATCACAATATTTTCCCTTGGTTTGTAAGAAGAAAATAAAAAATAAATATGACAGACAGACAGACAGACAGACAGATACACAGGCGGACACACAGACACTTTCGTTTTTACAAAAATTGTCAGAATCAACGACACATACATACACTATATTTTCCCGTAATTTGTACGGAGAAAGTAGAAACTAAATATGGCAGACCGACAGACACAAAGGCATACACATATATCTTTTAGAAACTATAAAATATAAGGTTTTTTTTTACAATCACCATACTTTTCCGTAGTTTGTACGGAGAAAGTAAAAATCAATATGACAGACAGACACACATTTTTTTTAACAAAAATTATTGAAATCAACGAAATGGATATTTCCGCAAAAATAATGTTTGGAATTTTTTGTACAATCAGAACACTTTCCCGTAGTTTTACGGAGAAAGTAAAAAATCAATATGACAGATAGATAGACTCAAAAGCAGACATTTTTTTTAAATAAGAACGGAAGTTTTTCACTAATTTTCAAAATAATCATTAAATTGTTCTTAAAGTTGCGAATTTCTTCAGTGTGGCCAAATAAATGTAAAAACAATTGCGACCAACTTAAAATTTTTAAAATGTGCTCAAAATTGATTCTGCTTTATGATTTAAGAAAAATTTAACTAACTTTTGAAATAATCGTGTGATTAACCGAGTAAATTGTTATACTGAAGTTGCGAATTTCTCCAGTGTAGCCAAATAAATGTAAAAACAAATGATACAAACTTGAAATTTTCAAAATTTACTAAAAATTGATTGTTTTTTATGGTTAAAAAATAATATCATCTTTACTAAATTTCAAAATAATCACCCGAGAACCCGAGTTAATTGTAATATTGAGATTGCGCATTAATTCAGTGCTGCCAAAAAAATATTAAAACAATTGTTACCAACTTAAAATTTTCAAAATTTACTCAAAATTTATTTGGTAAAAAAAAGATCTTCTACACACCCTGACTAACATAATCACCGGAGAGCTGGGATCATTGTTATTCTAAAATATTGGATTTCTCCAGTGCGGACAATAATAATTTTATCGCTTATGTCCGCCATATTGGATCCGCCATTTTTAATTTTTCATTTTTGACATAAAATTCATAATCTGCGATTAGTACCTATTTATGTCAAAATTTATCAAGATTTAGACTTTTGGCCAGCTTTTTCGAATTCTGAACCACTGTGCGTCGGTTAGAGGACCAATTATATTTTGTGCGGGTGTAATCAGCACTTCCAGATTTAACAATCCACGATTGTATATATCAGGGTTGGTAATGTTTTTGGCGTTTGTAAAGAAAACTTCTTGGATCTTCTTGATCCTGCATTTAATAAGCAGGGTGTTGAATTGCAAAGCGGGCCATAGGGATTTACATGTAAAATTTGAAATGTGTTAATATTGGCTCTCCTAATTATATGACAGTATCGGTTTTCTAACATTATTTTTAAAGCTTTTTAAGATGAATGATTTAGTACCTTAGTCAATAGTTTCTGCAGAGTATTTACCGAGATATTTGCAAAAAACTTCTCAACTATTTTGAATTAAAAAAGAAAGGTTTGCCATGAAATTATAATGGCGTATATTTTATTTTGTTCTAAAAAGTGACGGTAGATGTCACATTACGATTTACACTTTCTACACAAGAAATTAGTATTTATAATTAAATGGTTTTATTTAAATAATATTTAACAGTACGTGAATTTCCGGAAAAGGCAATAACTAGTAAAAGTACTATTCAGTGAATAATTACTAATTATTTTATAATATCGATCTACTTACATTATTTTTATAGTAATTGAATAGTACTTTTCCTGGGTATTGCCTTCTCCGTAATTTCAACACTGAACAAATCAGGTACACTTCTAAAATAGTAACTGAGTAAAACCATCAACTTATAAATACTTTTTCTTGTGTATAATATACGGCCGGTTATAAATCGTAATGTGACAGCGACTGTCACTTTTTAGAGAAAAATGAAATTTCCGCCATTATGATTTCATGGCTAACCTTTATTTTTAATTCAAAATAGTTAAGAAGTTTTTTGCAAATATCTCGGTAAATACTCCGCAGAAACCATTGAGTAAGGTACCAAATTATTCACCTTAAAAAGCTTTAAAAATAAATTTCAAACAATTTAAAAAATCAAATGGAATAAAATACTTTTTGCCGCAAATACTATGAAATACTTTGTCGCTAAGAAATTAAAACTGTTACATTATGTTTGCTCATAACGCGCAAATAAATAATACGTGTGGCGACACTGACACGTGACGCGGTTCTGCTCTTAATTCCAATGTACTCGAATCTTAATTAACGAGAGCCGTTAATTAAATGCACGCGTCCCAACGCCAATATCATTAAGATTATCGTCTCCAGCGTAAATATGTCTCTTCTTTCGCGTGTCCCCGTTAATTTATTTGTCGTTAAATGAAGATTAATTATTCAATTGCCCCATAATGTTAATAACATTCGTATTCTCTAAATAAAGAAAACGGCCATTAAAAGTTTCGAGCGCTTTTTTTCAGCGGATCGTGCCTTGAAGTGGCGTTTCGCCGCTGCCGCTTCGCATAACTCCTTATAATTTACAATCCGGAGGGTAAGATTGATAGTGGCAATTTAATTATAACAGTGACTCCGTACATTCGCCGTAATTAAACGAATGATGGATAATTCCACATTTGTAAAATTCTGAGCACCCGATCATTTTCTGCAAATATAATTGGATTACCTCCAGGACAAGGCATTACGGTGATTGCAATTGCAAACAATGTTCGTTATTACTAAAGCGTAAAGTCGGTAAAAAATTATCGCATATTTAAAATTTTCCAAAATTTCGCTTTGCAAAAAAAATGTATTAATTAACCTTCCGGACCGGGCGCGATAAACGTTCGTTAATTTTCAGAAAACTGTTTTTTCGAGTTGTCTAGTCGAGTTACTTAATAATTTCTTCTTTCGTTCACATTTGGAAAGCGAAGAGTTTGTATGATATTTTAGTTGTTTGAAATTAAAAAAATAAATTTAGTCAAATTTTATGTTTTTTTTGCTTGGGTCTCTGAGACCCAGCGCCCGCTACGGAGTCAAGGTTTAGTGCACCCCGCGCGGAAGGTTAAGCAGAAAAGAGTTTATTTCATTCACAAATAAAATTCATAAAAAAATATTCATGTTACTTTCTCCGATTAAGGGAGGTCTTTCATATATTTTTTTTATTCAGAACCCGTTCCTCTCCAAGTTACAACCCTCTAAAGTTAAGAGAAAAAAAAATTATTTCACATTTCCACTATGGAAGAATTTAGAAGAATGAAATTTGGGTAACTGTTTCTAATAAAATGGCACTTTTTGACGATTTTTGTAACCCTAAAATGTTATTGCAAGAAGGTGAAAAAAATCAACCCCTATAATGGTTTGCACTGGAACTTTTTGATGCGTCAAAACTTGATTTAAATGGAGGGATTCAATCTAAAACGTTTTTTTATATCTTGACCGTGATCACAAAAAAATAAAATAATGCTCAGACCCATTTGACATAAATTCACAGATTTTAGAAAAAAATAAGGATACCCGATTTATGGATTTTTCTACCACACAGTATTTCTTAATTTTTAGGGGCCAAACGCCAGCTTCGTCAGGTCCGCTTCTTAATTACAACTTACTTAAATATACCTTACAAATATACATATCTTTTAAAAAAAGTTGCCTAATTCTCTTGTTTTCCGAGTTCAAAGTCAACAAAATCGCATTTTTTATTTTGAAAAAATTGCTTAACTTCCGAACGCCTTACTTAATTATGATGATTTGAATTCTAAAATATAGCGAATTTAGTGTGTTTAAAAAAAATGTATAGAAATATACATATCTTTTAAAGAAAGTTGCCAAAATCTCTTGTTTTCCGAGTTCAAAGTCAACAAAATGGCGTTTTTGATTTTGAAAAATTGTTTAACTTCCGAACGCCTTACTTGATTTTAATGATTTAAATTACAAAATATAGCGAATTTAGTGTGTTTTCAAAAAATATAAAGAAATATACATATCTTTTAAAGAAAGTTCCCAAAATCTCTTGTTTTCCGAGTTCAAAGTCAGCAAAATCGCGTTTTTTATTTTGAAAATTTGTTTAACATTCGAACGTCTTATTTGATTTTGATGATTTAAATTCCAAAATATAGCGAATTTAGTGTGTTTTCAAAAAATATAAAGAAATATACATATCTTTTAAAGAAAGTTGCCAAATTCTGTTGTTTTTCAAAATCAAAGTCAACAAAGTCACGTTTTTGATTTTGAAAATTTGTTTAACTTTCGAACGTCTTGCTTGATTTTGATGATTTAAATTCCAAAATATAGCGAATTTAGAGTGTTTTCAAAAAATATATAGAAATATACAAATGTTTTAAAGAAAGTTGCCAAAATCTCTTGTTTTCCGAGTTCAAAGTCAACAAAATCGCGTTTTTTATTTTGAAAAAATTGCTTAACTTCCGAACGCCTTACTTAATTATGATGATTTGAATTCTAAAATATAGCGAATTTAGTGTGTTTAAAAAAAATGTATAGAAATATACATATCTTTTAAAGAAAGTTGCCAAAATCTGTTGTTTTCCGAGTTCAAAGTCAACAAAATCGCGTTTTTTATTTGGAAAATTTGTTTAACCTTCGAACGCTTTACTTGATTTTGATGATTTAAATTCCAAAATATAGCGAATTTAGAGTGTTTTCAAAAAATATATAGAAGTATACAAATCTTTTAAAGAAAGTTGCCAAAATCTCTTGTTTTCCGAGTTCAAAGTCAACAAAATCCCGTTTTTTATTTTGAAAATTTGTTTAACTTCCGAACGCCTTACTTGATTTTGATGATTTAAATTCCAAAATATAGCGAATTTAGAGTGTTTTCAAAAAATATATAGAAATATACAAATCTTTTAAAGAAAGTTGCCAAAATCTCTTGTTTTCCGGATTCAAAGTCAACAAAATCGCGTTTTTGATTTTGAAAAATTGTTTAACTTCCGAACGCATTACTTGATTTTGATGATTTAAATTTCAAAATATAGCAAATTTAGTGTGTTTAAGAAAAGTACTAAAAGATAATCATGCCGAGTCTGTGAAAACTGCTAAAATCCGAAATTTTCCAAGTTGAAAGTTAAACTCTCGTTTTCAGTTTTTAAAAATTGCTAAGATTTTTTTTATTATGATATTTTATATGTTGGAAAGTAGAGAATTCAGTGTGTTTTAAATTGTGTTAAAAATATCCATGTTGAGACAATGGAGACTGCAAAAATTCAAAATCAAAAACTTGATTTTTTTATTTTGATAAATTGTTTAACTTACGAGCGCGTTATTTAATTTTGATGGTTTAATTTTCAAAATAATAATAATAATAATTTATTAACGGAACCTCCATTATACAAAATACAAGAAAATGTAGAGAATTTTGTGTTTTTTTCAATATTAAAAAAGTTTAATTAAAATTAACATTTTTTTTAAATCTTAGCAAAGTTTATTAAATTAACATTTGGTTCTAATCTAATAATAATCTTAAGTCACATATCCCGATTATTTCAGTCGGGTTTAATGAAGGATTTTCAGAAAAATTCAGAAAATTTTGCCAAATGTGCAAATTTAGGAAAGCAGTTATTCGATGAAATATTCCGGAAAAGCTAAGAATAGCCTCTTTACGTATTTTGCTTTTGTTTTATAGTTACATACATCTGGAACATATCCTGAAAATTTTATTAGAATTTAACAAGGGATTTTTAGGAAAATTAAGAAAATTTAGCCGAAAGTGCAAATTTAGCAAAGCAGCGATTTTGATGGCAATTTCCGGAAAACTAAGGATAAACTATTTTCGGATTTTCCTTTTGTTTTATACCTACATACGTTTGGAATATATCCTGAAAATTTTATTCAATTCGACGAAGGATTTTTAAGAAAATAAAATTTTTAGGTCCAAAGTGCAAACTTATCAAAACTGCGATTTTCATCGAGAATTCCTGAAAAATTAAGGATAAGCTATTTCCAGATTTTTCTTTTGTTTGATACCTGCGTACGTTTGGAACATATCCTGAAAATTTTATTAAAATTCGACGAAGGATTTTTAAGAAAATTAAATTTTAGGTCCACAATGTAAATTTATCAAAACTGCGATTTTCATCGAGAATTCCTGAAAAATTAAGGATAACCTTTTTCCGGGATTTTCTTTTGTTTGGTACCTACGTACGTTTAGAACATATCCTGAAACTTTTATTAAAATTCGACAAAGGATTTTTAAGAAAATTAAATTTTAGGTCCAAAGTGCAAACTTATCAAAACTGCGATTTTCATCGAGAATTCCTGAAAAATTAAGGATAACCTATTTCCAGATTTTTCTTTTGTTTGATACCTACGTACGTTTGGAACATATCCTAAAAATTTTATTAAAATTCGACGAAGGATTTTTAAGAAAATTAAATTTTAGGTCCAAAGTGCAAATTTATCAAAACTGCGATTTTCATCGAGAATTCCTGAAAAATTAAGGATAACCTATTTCCAGATTTTTCTTTTGTTTGGTACCTACGTACGTTTGGAACATATCCTAAAAATTTTATTAAAATTCGACAAAGGATTTTTAAGAAAATTAAATTTTAGGTCCAAAGTGCAAATTTATCAAAACTGCGATTTTCATCGAGAATTCCTGAAAAATTAAGGATAACCTATTTCCAGATTTTTCTTTTGTTTGGTACTTACGTACGTTTGGAACATATCCTAAAAATTTTATTAAAATTCGACGAAGGATTTTTAAGAAAATTAAATTTTTAGGTCCACAGTGTAAATTTATCAAAACTGCGATTTTCATCGAGAATTCCTGAAAAATTAAGGATAACCTATTTCCGGATTTTTCTTTTGTTTGATACCTACGTACGTTTGGAACATATCCTGAAAATTTTATTAAAATTCGACGAAGGATTTTTGAGAAAATTAAATTTTTAGGTCCACAGTGCAAATTTATCAAAACTACGATTTTCATCGAGAATTCCTGAAAAATTAATGATAAACTATTTTCAGATTTTTCTTTTTTTGGTACCTACGTACGTTTGAAACATATCCTGAAACTTTTATTAAAATTCGACGAAGGATTTTTAAGAAAATTAAATTTTTAGGTCCAAAGTGCAAATTGATCAAAACTGCGATTTTCATCGAGAATTCCTGAAAAATTAAGGATAACCTATTTCCGGATTTTTCTTTTGTTTGATACCTACGTACGTTTGGAACATATCCTGAAAATTTTATTAAAATTCGACGGAAAATTTTTAAGAAAATTAAATTTTTAGGTCCACAGTGCAAATTTATCAAAACTGCGATTTTCATCGAGAATTCCTGAAAAATTAAGGATAACCTATTTTCAGATTTTTCTTTTGTTTGGTACCTACGTACGTTTGAAACATATCCTGAAACTTTTATTAAAATTCGACGAAGGATTTTTAAGAAAATTTAATTTTTAGGTCCAAAGTGCAAATTTATCAAAAAATGTTTGTCTGTGCGCGCTGTATCTCAAAAACTAATAGAGCAATTGATATGAAACTTTCGACATATGTCTTATTTGATAATCTGAAGAACTGAAAAGCTTTTGGTAAAATTTCGTACACCGGAAGTGGGCGTTTACCTCAACTGTTTTTTGTTTTTTGCCAATATTTTCTTAAATATGATGAAAAATATCACAAAAACACTTAAACAAACTTTGAAGACAACAAAGAAATGAACATCTTTTGCTTAAAAACATTTTTCATAAAGTTATTTTTATTCGAGAAAAAAATTTATTATTTTTTTTTTAATTTTTGGTTTATAATTATAAAACGATAATAGTTACAGCAAATGTATGTTAATAATAATTGTAGAGAATGCTAAAATGAACAACTTACAAAGAATAAGTTTTTTTTCGAAATGACTTTAGTTTTTCAGTAAATTGAGTTTTTATATTTGAAGTATAATTTTTACATTTTTCATAATTTTGACGTTTTAAACGTCAGTTTCATCCGAGTCTATAAAACGTTCGATGTACATTTAAAATATGATTCAAATTGAAAATAAACCATGAAAGCGTAAATATAAATGATACCATCAAGTCGGAGAAAGTAACATGATGGCCACATCACCATTTTTCGTTTTAGATTAATGGTGTCAGAGAAATAGTGACTACCGCAAAAATGCCCGTGGATTTTTTTAACGCCTGCTACTTTTATAGGTTTTGGTATTTTTAAATTTTGTAAAATTAAAAAAAAAGATTTAAAATAGCGATTTTGATTTTTTTTATATTTTGTACAACTGCTGATCGCCTTGTCCGATTTTGATGATTCTAACGCCAATGGGTAACAAATTTATTGCAAAGCTGGTTTGATTTTTTTTTTCGTAGAATTAACGCAACACGTCGAAACGTTCAAAGTTTACAAATTCGCAATTTTGATTTTTGAAATTGCACAACTGCCAAACGCGTTATCCGATTTTGATGACTCTCACGTTAATAGATTTCTTCGTGAAACGATTTCACAAAACGTTAAAATTACACGTTTTCAAAGATTAAAAATTGCGGTTATGATTCCTTAAATTGTACAACTCCACCTTTGTTTGTTTTAACGTCAAAAGATGCTAGACATATCAAATCGTTTAAAAACAACTTATTTGCATATTTATGTGAAATGGAACGATATACAATGACAGAGTTTTTCAAATAACACTTTTAGTTTCTTTTGTACTAATTATTACTTTTCTTTTTGACGCATTTTCTTTTTGTTACTTTGTGTTTATGTTAATCTATGTACACACCAAGGTGGCAATTATGGAAATAAAGATCATTATTATTATTATTATTATTATTAAATTTAATGAATTTAGTCTAATTGTAAAACAAAATATTCTCGTGAAATTAACACAAAATTCAAAAATCTCACTTTTTTAAAGTTCGAAGATTTTAAATTCGCAACATTGATTTTTGCACAACTACCAAACGCGTTGTCCGCTTTTGATGAGACTCACGTCATAATGTGGTAAATTTGATGCAACTTGAAAATTGGTTAATAATTTTATTATGTTCATCCAACTACTTTTTATGCACGTATGAAATTTTGCTTTCCCCATAATTTAATTAAAATTTCTTTTATTTTATTTCTTTCCCGCAATACCAAATAAAAACTAGGAAAAAAACAATGAGTTTTAGCTTAACCCTTTCAGCCCTGGATTTTTAAATTTGAAAAAAAATTCTTAAGCTTCTTAAGACCATAAATACCAAATTTGGTTTGATTAATTAGTATAGGAATTAATTAGTGGGGCTTAGTTGAAGTGATAAACAGCAAAAATATGGATTGTCATAGTAAGTAGAGACATGTAAATGTTGCGGTGGCAATTGCCACCACCAGGGCCGAAAGGGTTAAAGCTGATTAAAAACCAAAAACTATATTTGGACAATACTGACGACTCCGTAAATTGAACGACGGTGTTAATTACTTGACATTTGAGTCTTGAAAAATAGTTTACAGACTCATCCTTCATGCTTTACAGACTATTATGTCGAACGATTAAAAAGAAAAATAATCTTCATAAAGCTCTAGCAAATATACTGACGTGTAATAGCGATTTTAACAGATGACATTTCGTTATGGAGCGGAGGAAAAAACATTTACAATAATTTAGTCACGTTCCGTTTATGTAAAGTACGACGCCATAAATATCGTGTAAGGTAGGACTACTCATAACAAAAATTCAAAACAAACCAAAACCTATTAAACTTTAGAAATGCCTCGTACTACCGCGCACTAAATATTTGAAAGCTGTAAAGCGTACTTAGAACGAAGTGTTGAAAAACAATTACCACAGAGATGAAAGAGTGTGTGCCAGTACATACATAATGTCTCTATAAATATGAAGGACGCGATTTGAATATATAGGAACACGTGAGGTTTCGCATGTGCAAATGAGCCACTCTTATTGACTTACTTACAGAATGGCTGTACGGTATGGAAATCGGCCTCATTAAAATTCTCCTTCGACACCCAGAGAAAATCTTATTACAACTAGTTTTACGTACAAAAAATCGTAATTGCCGCCTACGAAACCGAGGGTAAAATGGCGCCATGATTAATGGGATATGGGCTGTTATTAATTACGTGCAGTCTTTCCGTTTGACGAGCCTTTTGTTGGACTAATGATTGTGACGATTTCCAGCATTTATTTGATTAATGGTTATAATTACCATAAAATATTTCGCTCTGGGCAACAGTTTAAAACGTAAGCGGGCCGTTTTGTTGACTGGTTTTGTGCAGCGCAGTCAATCTTCCCGGCAATTTTTAATTATTTGTTGCGAAATGAAGAATAAAGTCGTGTAATCGAATCTATCTATTTGAGAATAATCTGGAATATTTCAATGTGTTCATTAGTTTTGGATAAATACTGGTATGTATCTAGTATAGATCAATGCAGAATTGAATTCTGCGTCAGAATATGTAAAAATATACAGGGTTTCCCGAAAGTAACAGATAAACTCCATAAAATCGTTGAAAGCAATATTTTAAAAAATTACTCGGATAGGTCGATTTTTATTTTTAAATTGTCATCTAGAGATGTAATTTTCAACCCCGCACCCTTCATCCCCTAAGCGCTAACAACCACAACTTTTAAAATGTAGATGGCAAAACTTCATAACTTGTTTATTGCTAAATATAATAAAAAAAAGTTTTTCAGAATCGGTTAATAAAAAAATGTTTTCAAATAAAATTGTCACTATTCGAGCAGGCGTTGATATGGCTCTAGCAATAAGTGGTAAAAACAATTGCCATCCACTTGAAACTTTCCAAAACAACTGACAACACATGTAATTCTACATTTCCGTAAAAATTAGAAATGCATTGTTTCTAAATTTTAGAATATTTCAATGTGAACGGAGATGAAATTAAAAAAAAATTGCAATAAATTCGTCGACGCGAAAAAAATATAAAAACAATTGCCATCGACTTGAAACTTTCCAAAACGACTGTCAACACATGTGATTCTACATTTCCGTAAAAATTAGAAATGCATTGTTTCTAAATTTTAGAATATTTCAATGTGAAAGGAGATGAAATTAAAAAAAAAATGCAATAAATTCGTCGACGCGAAAAAAATATAAAAACAATTGCCATCGACTTGAAACTTTCTAAAACGACTGTCAACACATGTGATTCTACATTTCCGTAAAAATTAGAAATGCATTGTTTCTAAATTTTAGAATATTTCAATGTGAACGGAGATGAAATTTAAAAAAAAATGCAATAAATTCGTCGACGCGAAAAAAATATAAAAACAATTGCCATCGACTTGAAACTTTCCAAAACGACTGTCAACACATGTGATTCTACATTTCCGTAAAAATTAGAAATGCATTGTTTCTAAATTTTAGAATATTTCAATGTGAAGGGAGATGAAATTAAAAAAAAATTGCAATAAATTCGTCGACGCGAAAAAAATATAAAAACAATTGTGATCGACTTGAAATTTTCCAAAACAACTGACAACACATGTAATTCTACATTTCCGTAAAAATTAGAAATGCATTGTTTCTAAATTTTAGAATATTTCAATGTGAACGGAGATGAAATTAAAAAAAAATTGCAACAAATTCGTCGACGCGAAAAAAATATAAAAACAATTGCCATCGACTTGAAACTTTCCAAAACAATTGACAACACATGTGATTCTACATTTCCGTAAAAATTAGAAATGCATTGTTTCTAAATTTTAGAATATTTCAATGTGAACGGAGATGAAATTAAAAAAAAATTGCAACAAATTCGTCGACGCGAAAAAAATATAAAAACAATTGCCATCGACTTGAAACTTTCCAAAACAACTGACAATACATGTGATTCTACATTTCCGTAAAAATTAGAAATGCATTGTTTCTAAATTTTAGAATATTTCAATGTGAACGGAGATGAAATTAAAAAAAAATTGCAACAAATTCGTCGACGCGAAAAAAATATAAAAACAATTGCCATCGACTTGAAACTTTCCAAAACAACTGTCAACACATGTGATTCTACATTTCCGTAAAAATTAGAAATGCATTGTTTCTAAATTTTAGAATATTTCAATGTGAACGGAGATGAAATTAAAAAAAAATTGCAATAAATTCGTCGACGCGAAAAAAATATAAAAACAATTGCCATCGACTTGAAACTTTCCAAAACAACTGACAACACATGTGATTCTACATTTCCGTAAAAATTAGAAATGCATTGTTTCTAAATTTTAGAATATTTCAATGTGAAAGGAGATGAAATTAAAAAAAAAATGCAATAAATTCGTCGACGCGAAAAAAATATAAAAACAATTGCCATCGACTTGAAACTTTCCAAAACGACTGTCAACACATGTGATTCTACATTTCCGTAAAAATTAGAAATGCATTGTTTCTAAATTTTAGAATATTTCAATGTGAACGGAGATGAAATTAAAAAAAAATTGCAACAAATTCGTCGACGCGAAAAAAATATAAAAACAATTGCCATCGACTTGAAACTTTCCAAAACAACTGTCAACACATGTGATTCTACATTTCCGTAAAAATTAGAAATGCATTGTTTCTAAATTTTAGAATATTTCAATGTGAACGGAGATGAAATTAAAAAAAAATTGCAATAAATTCGTCGACGCGAAAAAAATATAAAAACAATTGCCATCGACTTGAAACTTTCCAAAACAACTGACAACACATGTGATTCTACATTTCCGTAAAAATTAGAAATGCATTGTTTCTAAATTTTAGAATATTTCAATGTGAACGGAGATGAAATTAAAAAAAAAATGCAATAAATTCGTCGACGCGAAAAAAATATAAAAACAATTGCCATCGACTTGAAACTTTCCAAAACGACTGTCAACACATGTGATTCTACATTTCCGTAAAAATTAGAAATGCATTGTTTCTAAATTTTAGAATATTTCAATGTGAACGGAGATGAAATTTAAAAAAAAATTGCAATAAATTCGTCGACGCGAAAAAAATATAAAAACAATTGCCATCGACTTGAAACTTTCCAAAACGACTGTCAACACATGTGATTCTACATTTCCGTAAAAATTAGAAATGCATTGTTTCTAAATTTTAGAATATTTCAATGTGAACGGAGATGAAATTAAAAAAAAATTGCAATAAATTCGTCGACGCGAAAAAAATATAAAAACAATTGCCATCGACTTGAAACTTTCCAAAACAACTGACAACACATGTGATTCTACATTTCCGTAAAAATTAGAAATGCATTGTTTCTAAATTTTAGAATATTTCAATGTGAACGGAGATGAAATTAAAAAAAAAAATGCAATAAATTCGTCGACGCGAAAAAAATATAAAAACAATTGCCATCGACTTGAAACTTTCCAAAACAACTGACAACACATGTGATTCTACATTTCCGTAAAAATTAGAAATGCATTGTTTCTAAATTTTAGAATATTTCAATGTGAACGGAGATGAAATTTAAAAAAAAATGCAATAAATTCGTCGACGCGAAAAAAATATAAAAACAATTGCCATCGACTTGAAACTTTCCAAAACGACTGTCAACACATGTGATTCTACATTTCCGTAAAAATTAGAAATGCATTGTTTCTAAATTTTAGAATATTTCAATGTGAAGGGAGATGAAATTAAAAAAAAATTGCAATAAATTCGTCGACGCGAAAAAAATATAAAAACAATTGTGATCGACTTGAAATTTTCCAAAACAACTGACAACACATGTGATTCTACATTTCCGTAAAAATTAGAAATGCATTGTTTCTGAATTTTAGAATATTTCAATGTGAAAGGAGATGAAATTTAAAAAAAAATGCAATAAATTCGTCGACGCGAAAAAAATATAAAAACAATTGCCATCGACTTGAAACTTTCCAAAACAACTGACAACACATGTGATTCTACATTTCCGTAAAAATTAGAAATGCATTGTTTCTAAATTTTAGAATATTTCAATGTGAAAGGAGATGAAATTAAAAAAAAATGCAATAAATTCGTCGACGCGAAAAAAATATAAAAACAATTGCCATCGACTTGAAACTTTCCAAAACAACTGTCAACACATGTGATTCTACATTTCCGTAAAAATTAGAAATGTATTGTTTCTAAATTTTAGAATATTTCAATGTGAAAGGAGATGAAATTTAAAAAAAATTGCAATAAATTCGTCGACGCGAAAAAAATATAAAAACAATTGCCATCGACTTGAAACTTTCCAAAACAACTGACAACACATGTGATTCTACATTTCCGTAAAAATTAGAAATGCATTGTTTCTAAATTTTAGAATATTTTAATGTGAAAGGAGATGAAATTCAAAAAAAATTGCAATAAATTCGTCGACGCGAAAAAAATATAAAAACAATTGCCATCGACTTGAAACTTTTCAAAACAACTGACAACACATGTGATTCTACATTTCCGTAAAAATTAGAAATGCATTGTTTCTAAATTTTAGAATAATTCAATGTGAACGGAGATAAAATTTAGAAAAAAATTGCAATAAATTCGTCGACGCGAAAAAAATATAAAAACAATTGCCATCCACTTGAAACTTCGCAAAATCACTCAAAATCAATTCAAGAGTGATTTGGTAAAAAAATCAAATACATTCCGTCGATTGCTTTGGCATTTTTTTCATATAAATTTATGAAAAATTATAATAATTTTTTTGTTGACGCGAAAAAAAAAACATAAAAACAATTGCCATCCACTTGAAACTTTATAAAATCACTCAATATTAATTCAAGAATGATTTCGTACAAAATTCAAATACATTCTCCGTCGATTGCTTTTGCGATTTTTCGTGTAAATTTATGAAAAATTTTAATCATTTTTTGTTGACGCGAAAAAAATATAAAAACAGCTGTAAAATACTTGAAACTTTCCAAATTTACTTAAAATACAATAATCTTAATAATCATCCAAAAACTCCATCACAGGTTTTCAAGATAACCGACCGAGAACAGCGCTTCAGATTTTTTAATTTGCACGAGTGAAGAAAAAATTATAAAAACAACTGCAACACACTTGACAATTTCCAAATTTACTCAAAATACACTAATCTTAACAATCCTCCAAAAAAAATTAAAAAAAACCTATCACTGGTTTTCAAGATTATAAGTTTCACTTCTTCCGAGTGAAAAAAAAATATAAAAACAAGTGCAACACACTTGAAACTCTCTAAATTTACTTAAAATGCATTACTCATAATAAGCCTATAAAAAAACCATAATACCCCATCACAAGTTTTCAAGATAACCGACCGAGAACAGCCCTTAAGATTTTTTAAGTTTCACTTCTTCGGAGTGAAAAAAAAAATACAAAAACCACTGTAACACACTTGAAACTTTATAGATTTACTCAAAATACATTAATCTTAATAAACCTCCAAAAACTCAAAATACCCCTTTACTGGTTTTCAAGATAACAACACAAAACACAATTCTGGAAGAATTTTTCAAATCTGCTAATTTGTTCAAGAGATAAATTCTCAAATAAATGCATTGCCATTTTTCTCGTCTCGTGAAACTTTCGCAGGCATCGTTTTAACATTTACAATGACAAATCAGTGTTTTTGGAATTAATAAAAAAAAATCTAGTTTCGTTTGAAATTAGAAGTAGTGTCATGGCTCCTTGGCTCTACATAACGAGCCGCCCCTGGTCAATACTGTGTCTATAGGCGACGTCGCGTATGAATATATTGGAAGTATACCAGTACCAACCTAACTTGCTGCAAAATAACATTTTTTCTCTTAGCCGTGTTGGTACCTTTCACTGTCTAGTGTTTATGTCATAAAAGTCTAATCAATGAGTAGATATGGTATACCATCAAATCGGAGAAAGTAACATGATGGCCACATTTTTTGTATAATCGAATACTCTTCTACAAAGATAGCAGTACCTTTCAAAAAATGAAAGCTGTGATACTCCGATATATTTTTTCCAATTAACTTTGATCCCATATGGTTTCGCCGAATCACCGCCGCACGGAACGATGCACGTGGGCACACGTCAGACACGCATAAAGCCGGCCCTGGATTCCGGGCGAAAATGAGCCAACAGAGCGCAGTAATATAAATTACGGAGCGCCAAATTAAAAATGAGCCCACGAGAACTGGTTTGCTCTCTCGAGGAGCAATTGTGTGTGTGTGCACCTTCGGCTCCTCGGACAACGGGAAACTGGCAGTGATTTTTGCCCTTTTTATAATTATTCGCCTGATATTTAATACATCCGAGTCCGAATCAGTTTTCATTATGTTGTGTAGTCCGGTTCGCAAATGAGTTCCCATGAGCCAGCCAACCCGTGCATCTAATCCGTTCACTCTGCGATGCCCGATGGACATCTATTTATCGCAGGGCTGTTCTTTTTTTTTTCTCGCTATCGCCCGAGGCTCGGTTTTATCTGCGGATATCAACTTTGCAAAAATAGCTAAACTAATAGATTTATGTTTTTATGCATTACTAACTAGCCTTGTAAAATGGCACAGAGTTAATCGCCTTGGCTTTGAAATTATAAAAAAAGGGGAGACCGGTTCTAGCGCAGCTTCACTTTGCAGACCTAAAAAGAATCGCCTTTGTTAACTAGGAATCGAAGAGTAATTGCCTCCAGAAGCTTTCACACGGCCAGTGCAAATTATTAACTGACCGACACTCTCCAGGTGTATAATTAAGCTACCGGACATTGGGAAGCTGACCGTTTGAAACTTCACTTCCTATTTAACTGTTACTGTTTTTTTTTCTCATTGTAACTCGGCTATTCCCTATTCCTAGACGCTGTATAATTTGAATCTATTTTACATCACAAGTTCGGATGTAATTCGTCGCCACCCTAATGTGATTTTAATAAGGGCCGCAGAGATTTAAATAACACCTTACGATGCCACAGCGTCGAATTACTGCTTTTTTACGAGTGCGTGTATTTGTGTACCAACTGAAGTCTTCGGCATATTAAATCCTCTGACCGTTTAGACGTAATCATTCTGTCGAATATGTTTTCTCTTTTTTGTTGATGGGCATGATATTTGAAATAATTATTACTCGCTCCATTACTAATCGTAGTATAAATATTTTGATATAAAATGATTAGGCTATAATGTAAATAGCTCGCTTTTGATATTACAGTTATGAGTTCAATGGATCTTTATTAGTTGTGAGAAGCAATTTACTCATGTCTTTTTTTCGTGTTTTCATCAAAAATTCAAAATCTCTAATCCGACTAATTGACGTACGAGGAGCTCAGATTTGCAAACCGCATTTAATTTGGAGTTTTCGTTTGGCCGCTACGGCCGATCAAAGTCTGAAAAATCAATAATTTTCGTAAATTTTCCAAAATCCTCATGGTGACTGACTAATTTTTTTGCTATTGAAGTTAGCTGAAATTTTTTAACGGCAATCAATTTCTCTCGTCTTTCTGATGAAAATAAAGTTAAATTCAATAGTCTACGATGATTTTTAAGAAAGTTGCATTTTTTAACAAAATTTCCAAGGGGGTTAGTCATGTCTTTTTTCACGATTTCATCAAAAATTTAAAATCTCTAATCCGACTAATTGACGTACGAGGAGCTCAGATTTGCAAACCGCGTTCAATTTGGAGTTTTCGTTTGGCCGCTACGGCCGATCAAAGTCTGAAAAATCAATTATTTTCGTAAATTTTCTAAAATGTTCACTGTAACTGACTAATTTTTCTGCTATTGAAGTTAGCTGAAATTTTTTAACGGCAATCAATTTCTCTCGTCTTTCTGACGAAAATAAAGTTAAATTCAATAGTCTACGATGATTTTTAAGAAAGTTGCATTTTTTAACAAAATTTCCAAGGGGGTTAGTCATGTCTTTTTTCACGATTTCATCAAAAATTCAAAATCTCCAATCCGACTAATTGACGTACGAGGAGCTCAGATTTGCAAACCGCGTTCAATTTGGAGATTTCGTTTGGCCGCTACGGCCGATCAAAGTCTGAAAAATCAATTATTTTCGTAAATTTTCCAAAATCCTCATGGTGACTGACTAATTTTTTTGCTATTGAAGTTAGCTGAAATTTTTTAACGGCAATCAATTTCTCTCGTCTTTCTGATGAAAATAAAGTTAAATTCAATAGTCTACCATGATTTTTAAGAAAGTTGCATTTTTTAACAAAATTTCCAAGGGGGTTAGTCATGTCTTTTTTCACGATTTCATCAAAAATTCAAAATCTCCAATCCGACTAATTGACGTACGAGGATCTCAGATTTGCAAACCGCGTTCAATTTGGAGTTTTCGTTTGGCCGCTACGGCCGCTCAAAGTCTGAAAAATCAATTATTTTCGTAAATTTTCTAAAATGTTCACTGTAACTGACTAATTTTTCTGCTATTGAAGTTAGCTGAAATTTTTTTAAGGCAATCAATTTCTCTCGTCTTTCTGATGAAAATAAAGTTAAATTCAATAGTCTACCATGATTTTTAAGAAAGTTGCATTTTTTAACAAAATTTCCAAGGGGGTTAGTCATGTCTTTTTTCACGATTTCATCAAAAATTCAAAATCTCCAATCCGACTAATTGACGTACGAGGATCTCAGATTTGCAAACCGCGTTCAATTTGGAGTTTTCGTTTGGCCGCTACGGCCGATCAAAGTCTGAAAAATCAATTATTTTCGTAAATTTTCTAAAATGTTCACTGTAACTGACTAATTTTTCTGCTATTGAAGTTAGCTGAAATTTTTTTAAGGCAATCAATTTCTCTCGTCTTTCTGATGAAAATAAAGTTAAATTCAATAGTCTACCATGATTTTTAAGAAAGTTGCATTTTTTAACAAAATTTCCAAGGGGGTTAGTCATGTCTTTTTTCACGATTTCATCAAAAATTCAAAATCTCCAATCCGACTAATTGACGTACGAGGAGCTCAGATTTGCAAACCGCGTTCAATTTGGAGATTTCGTTTGGCCGCTACGGCCGATCAAAGTCTGAAAAATCAATTATTTTCGTAAATTTTCCAAAATCCTCATGGTGACTGACTAATTTTTCTGCTATTGAAGTTAGCTGAAATTTTTTAACGGCAATCAATTTCTCTCGTCTTTCTGATGAAAATTAAGTTAAATTCAATGGTCTACGATGATTTTTAAGAAAGTTGCATTTTTTAACAAAATTTCCAAGGGGGTTAGTCATGTCTTTTTTCACGATTTCATCAAAAATTCAAAATCTCCAATCCGACTAATTGACGTACGAGGATCTCAGATTTGCAAACCGCGTTCAATTTGGAGTTTTCGTTTGGCCGCTACGGCCGATCAAAGTCTGAAAAATCAATTATTTTCGTAAATTTTCTAAAATGTTCACTGTAACTGACTAATTTTTCTGCTATTGAAGTTAGCTGAAATTTTTTAACGGCAATCAATTTCTCTCGTCTTTCTGACGAAAATAAAGTTAAATTCAATAGTCTACGATGATTTTTAAGAAAGTTGCATTTTTTAACAAAATTTCCAAGGGGGTTAGTCATGTCTTTTTTCACGATTTCATCAAATATTCAAAATCCATAATCCGACTTATTGACGTTCGAGGAGCTCAGATTTGCAAACCGCGTTCAATTTGGAGTTTTCGTTTGGCCGCTACGGCCGATCAAAGTCTGAAAAATCAATTATTTTCGTAAATTTTCCAAAATCCTCATGGTGACTGACTAATTTTTTTGCTATTGAAGTTAGCTGAAATTTTTTAACGGCAATCAATTTCTCTCGTCTTTCTGATGAAAATAAAGTTAAATTCAATAGTCTACGATGATTTTTAAGAAAGTTGCATTTTTTAACAAAATTTCCAAGGGGGTTAGTCATGTCTTTTTTCACGATTTCATCAAAAATTCAAAATCTCCAATCCGACTTATTGACGTACGAGGAGCTCAGATTTGCAAACCGCGTTCAATTTGGAGTTTTCGTTTGGCCGCTACGGCCGATCAAAGTCTGAAAAATCAATTATTTTCGTAAATTTTCCAAAATCCTCATGGTGACTGACTAATTTTTTTGCTATTGAAGTTAGCTGAAATTTTTTAACGGCAATCAATTTCTCTCGTCTTTCTGATGAAAATTAAGTTAAATTCAATAGTCTACGATGATTTTTAAGAAAGTTGCATTTTTTAACAAAATTTCCAAGGGGGTTAGTCATGTCTTTTTTCACGATTCCATCAAAAATTCAAAATCTCCAATCCGACTAATTGACGTACGAGGATCTCAGATTTGCAAACCGCGTTCAATTTGGAGTTTTCGTTTGGCCGCTACGGCCGATCAAAGTCTGAAAAATCAATTATTTTCGTAAATTTTCTAAAATGTTCACTGTAACTGACTAATTTTTCTGCTATTGAAGTTAGCTGAAATTTTTTTAAGGCAATCAATTTCTCTCGTCTTTCTGATGAAAATAAAGTTAAATTCAATAGTCTACCATGATTTTTAAGAAAGTTGCATTTTTTAACAAAATTTCCAAGGGGGTTAGTCATGTCTTTTTTCACGATTTCATCAAAAATTCAAAATCTCCAATCCGACTAATTGACGTACGAGGATCTCAGATTTGCAAACCGCGTTCAATTTGGAGTTTTCGTTTGGCCGCTACGGCCGATCAAAGTCTGAAAAATCAATTATTTTCATAAATTTTCCAAAATCCTCATGGTGACTGACTAATTTTTCTGCTATTGAAGTTAGCTGAAATTTTTTAACGGCAATCTATTTCTCTCGTCTTTCTGATGAAAATTAAGTTAAATTCAATGGTCTACGATGATTTTTAAGAAAGTTGCATTTTTTAACAAATTTCCAAGGGGGTTAGTCATGTCTTTTTTCACGATTTCATCAAAAATTCAAAATCTCCAATCCGACTAATTGACGTACGAGGATCTCAGATTTGCAAACCGCGTTCAATTTGGAGTTTTCGTTTGGCCGCTACGGCCGATCAAAGTCTGAAAAATCAATTATTTTCGTAAATTTTCTAAAATGTTCACTGTAACTGACTAATTTTTCTGCTATTGAAGTTAGCTGAAATTTTTTAACGGCAATCAATTTCTCTCGTCTTTCTGACGAAAATAAAGTTAAATTCAATAGTCTACGATGATTTTTAAGAAAGTTGCATTTTTTAACAAAATTTCCAAGGGGGTTAGTCATGTCTTTTTTCACGATTTCATCAAATATTCAAAATCCATAATCCGACTTATTGACGTTCGAGGAGCTCAGATTTGCAAACCGCGTTCAATTTGGAGTTTTCGTTTGGCCGCTACGGCCGATCAAAGTCTGAAAAATCAATTATTTTCGTAAATTTTCTAAAATGTTCACTGTGACTGACTAATTTTTTTGCTATTGAAGTTAGCTGAAATTTTTTAACGGCAATCAATTTCTCTCGTCTTTCTGATGAAAATAAAGTTAAATTCAATAGTCTACGATGATTTTTAAGAAAGTTGCATTTTTTAACAAAATTTCCAAGGGGGTTAGTCATGTCTTTTTTCACGATTTCATCTAAAATTCAAAATCTCCTATCCGACTAATTGACGTACGAGGAGCTCAGATTTGCAAACCGCGTTCAATTTGGAGTTTTCGTTTGGCCGCTACGGCCGATCAAAGTCTGAAAAATCAATTATTTTCGTAAATTTTCCAAAATCCTCATGGTGACTGACTAATTTTTTTGCTATTGAAGTTAGCTGAAATTTTTTAACGGCAATCAATTTCTCTCGTCTTTCTGATGAAAATTAAGTTAAATTCAATAGTCTACGATGATTTTTAAGAAAGTTGCATTTTTTAACAAAATTTCCAAGGGGGTTAGTCATGTCTTTTTTCACGATTTCATCAAAAATTAAAAATCTCCTATCCGACTAATTGACGTACGAGGAGCTCAGATTTGCAAACCGCGTTCAATTTGGAGTTTTCGTTTGGCCGCTACGGCCGATCAAAGTCTGAAAAATCAATTATTTTCGAAAATTTTCTAAAATGTTCACTGTGACTGACTAATTTTTTTGCTATTGAAGTTAGCTGAAATTTTTTAACGGCAATCAATTTCTCTCGTCTTTCTGATGAAAATAAAGTTAAATTCAATAGTCTACGATGATTTTTAAGAAAGTTGCATTTTTTAACAAATTTCCAAGGGGTTTACTCATGTCTTTTTTTCGTGTTTTCATCAAAAATTAAAAATCTCTAAACCGACTAATTGACGTACAAGGATCTCAGATTTGCAAACCGCGTTCAATTTGGAGTTTTCGTTTGGCCGCTACGGCCGATCAAAGACTGAAAGATCAATTATTTTCGTAAATTTTCTAAAATGTTCACTGTGACTGACTATTTTTTCTGCTATTGAAGTTAGCTGAAATTTTTTAACGGCAATCAATTTCTCTCGTCTTTCTGATGAAAATAAAGTTAAATTCAATAGTCTACGATGATTTTTAAGAAAGTTGCATTTTTTAACAAAATTTCCAAGGGGGTTAGTCATGTCTTTTTTCACGATTTCATCAAAAATTTAAAATCTCCAATCCGACTAATTGACGTACGAGGAGCTCAGATTTGCAAACCGCGTTCAATTTGGAGTTTTCGTTTGGCCGCTACGGCCGATCAAAGTCTGAAAAATCAATTATTTTCGTAAATTTTCTAAAATGTTCACTGTGACTGACCAATTTTTTTGCTATTGAAGTTAGCTGAAATTTTTTAACGGCAATCAATTTCTCTCGTCTTTCTGATGAAAATAAAGTTAAATTCAATAGTCTACGATGATTTTTAAGAAAGTTGCATTTTTTAACAAAATTTCAAAGGGGGTTAGTCATGTCTTTTTTCACGATTTCATCAAAAATTCAAAATCTCCAATCCGACTTATTGACGTACGAGGAGCTCAGATTTGCAAACCGCGTTCAATTTGGAGTTTTCGTTTGGCCGCTACGGCCGATCAAAGTCTGAAAAATCAATTATTTTCGTAAATTTTCCAAAATCCTCATGGTGACTGACTAATTTTTTTGCTATTGAAGTTAGCTGAAATTTTTTTAAGGCAATCAATTTCTCTCGTCTTTCTGATGAAAATAAAGTTAAATTCAATAGTCTACCATGATTTTTAAGAAACTTGCATTTTTTAACAAAATTTCCAAGGGGGTTAGTCATGTCTTTTTTCACGATTTCATCAAAAATTCAAAATCTCCAATCCGACTAATTGACGTACGAGGATCTCAGATTTGCAAACCGCGTTCAATTTGGAGTTTTCGTTTGGCCGCTACGGCCGATCAAAGTCTGAAAAATCAATTATTTTCATAAATTTTCCAAAATCCTCATGGTGACTGACTAATTTTTCTGCTATTGAAGTTAGCTGAAATTTTTTAACGGCAATCAATTTCTCTCGTCTTTCTGATGAAAATTAAGTTAAATTCAATGGTCTACGATGATTTTTAAGAAAGTTGCATTTTTTAACAAAATTTCCAAGGGGGTTAGTCATGTCTTTTTTCACGATTTCATCAAAAATTCAAAATCTCCAATCCGACTAATTGACGTACGAGGATCTCAGATTTGCAAACCGCGTTCAATTTGGAGTTTTCGTTTGGCCGCTACGGCCGATCAAAGTCTGAAAAATCAATTATTTTCGTAAATTTTCTAAAATGTTCACTGTAACTGACTAATTTTTCTGCTATTGAAGTTAGCTGAAATTTTTTAACGGCAATCAATTTCTCTCGTCTTTCTGACGAAAATAAAGTTAAATTCAATAGTCTACGATGATTTTTAAGAAAGTTGCATTTTTTAACAAAATTTCCAAGGGGGTTAGTCATGTCTTTTTTCACGATTTCATCAAATATTCAAAATCCATAATCCGACTTATTGACGTTCGAGGAGCTCAGATTTGCAAACCGCGTTCAATTTGGAGTTTTCGTTTGGCCGCTGCGGCCGATCAAAGTCTGAAAAATCAATTATTTTCGTAAATTTTCTAAAATGTTCACTGTGACTGACTAATTTTTTTGCTATTGAAGTTAGCTGAAATTTTTTAACGGCAATCAATTTCTCTCGTCTTTCTGATGAAAATAAAGTTAAATTCAATAGTCTACGATGATTTTTAAGAAAGTTGCATTTTTTAACAAAATTTCCAAGGGGGTTAGTCATGTCTTTTTTCACGATTTCATCAAAAATTCAAAATCTCCAATCCGACTAATTGACGTACGAGGAGCTCAGATTTGCAAACCGCGTTCAATTTGGAGTTTTCGTTTGGCCGCTACGGCCGATCAAAGTCTGAAAAATCAATTATTTTCGTAAATTTTCCAAAATCCTCATGGTGACTGACTAATTTTTTTGCTATTGAAGTTAGCTGAAATTTTTTAACGGCAATCAATTTCTCTCGTCTTTCTGATGAAAATTAAGTTAAATTCAATAGTCTACGATGATTTTTAAGAAAGTTGCATTTTTTAACAAAATTTCCAAGGGGGTTAGTCATGTCTTTTTTCACGATTTCATCAAAAATTAAAAATCTCCTATCCGACTAATTGACGTACGAGGAGCTCAGATTTGCAAACCGCGTTCAATTTGGAGTTTTCGTTTGGCCGCTACGGCCGATCAAAGTCTGAAAAATCAATTATTTTCGAAAATTTTCTAAAATGTTCACTGTGACTGACTAATTTTTTTGCTATTGAAGTTAGCTGAAATTTTTTAACGGCAATCAATTTCTCTCGTCTTTCTGATGAAAATAAAGTTAAATTCAATAGTCTACGATGATTTTTAAGAAAGTTGCATTTTTTAACAAATTTCCAAGGGGTTTACTCATGTCTTTTTTTCGTGTTTTCATCAAAAATTAAAAATCTCTAAACCGACTAATTGACGTACAAGGATCTCAGATTTGCAAACCGCGTTCAATTTGGAGTTTTCGTTTGGCCGCTACGGCCGATCAAAGACTGAAAGATCAATTATTTTCGTAAATTTTCTAAAATGTTCACTGTGACTGACTATTTTTTCTGCTATTGAAGTTAGCTGAAATTTTTTAACGGCAATCAATTTCTCTCGTCTTTCTGATGAAAATAAAGTTAAATTCAATAGTCTACGATGATTTTTAAGAAAGTTGCATTTTTTAACAAAATTTCCAAGGGGGTTAGTCATGTCTTTTTTCACGATTTCATCAAAAATTCAAAATCTCTAATCCGACTAATTGACGTACGAGGAGCTCAGATTTGCAAACCGCGTTCAATTTGGAGTTTTCGTTTGGCCGCTACGGCCGATCAAAGTCTGAAAAATCAATTATTTTCGTAAATTTTCTAAAATGTTCACTGTGACTGACCAATTTTTTTGCTATTGAAGTTAGCTGAAATTTTTTAACGGCAATCAATTTCTCTCGTCTTTCTGATGAAAATAAAGTTAAATTCAATAGTCTACGATGATTTTTAAGAAAGTTGCATTTTTTAACAAAATTTCCAAGGGGGTTAGTCATGTCTTTTTTCACGATTTCATCAAAAATTCAAAATCTCTAATCCGACTAATTGACGTACGAGGAGCTCAGATTTGCAAACCGCGTTCAATTTGGAGTTTTCGTTTGGCCGCTACGGCCGATCAAAGTCTGAAAAATCAATTATTTTCTTAAATTTTCCAAAATCCTCATGGTGACTGACTAATTTTTTTGCTATTGAAGTTAGCTGAAATTTTTTAACGGCAATCAATTTCTCTCGTCTTTCTGATGAAAATTAAGTTAAATTCAATAGTCTACGATGATTTTTAAGAAAGTTGCATTTTTTAACAAAATTTCCAAGGGGAGTCATGTCTTTTTTCACGATTTCATCAAAAATTCAAAATCTCTAATCCGACTAATTGACGTACGAGGATCTCAGATTTGCAAACCGCGTTCAATTTGGAGTTTTCGTTTGGCCGCTACGGCCGATCAAAGTCTGAGAAATCAATTATTTTCGTAAATTTTCTAAAATGTTCACTGTGACTGACTAATTTTTTTGCTATTAAAGTTAGCTGAAATGTTTTGACGGCAATCAATTTCTCTCGTCTTTCTGATGAAAATAAAGTTAAATTCAATAGTCTACGATGATTTTTATAAAAGTTACATTTTTTAACAAAATTTCCAAGGGGGTTAGTCATGTCTTTTTTCACGATTTCATCAAAAATTCAAAATCTCTAATCCGACTAATTGACGTACGAGGATCTCAGATTTGCAAACCGCGTTCAATTTGGAGTTTTCGTTTGGCCGCTACGGCCGATCAAAGTCTGAAAAATCAATTATTTTCGAAAATTTTCTAAAATGTTCACTGTGACTGACTAATTTTTTTGCTATTGAAGTTAGCTGAAATTTTTTAACGGCAATCAATTTCTCTCGTCTTTCTGATGAAAATAAAGTTAAATTCAATAGTCTACGATGATTTTTAAGAAAGTTGCATTTTTTAACAAAATTTCCAAGGGGGTTAGTCATGTCTTTTTTCACGATTTCATCAAAAATTCAAAATCTCCAATCCGACTAATTGACGTACGAGGAGCTCAGATTTGCAAACCGCGTTCAATTTGGAGTTTTCGTTTGGCCGCTACGGCCGATCAAAGTCTGAAAAATCAATTATTTTCGTAAATTTTCCAAAATCCTCATGGTGACTGACTAATTTTTTTGCTATTGAAGTTAGCTGAAATTTTTTAACGGCAATCAATTTCTCTCGTCTTTCTGATGAAAATTAAGTTAAATTCAATAGTCTACGATGATTTTTAAGAAAGTTGCATTTTTTAACAAAATTTCCAAGGGGGTTAGTCATGTCTTTTTTCACGATTTCATCAAAAATTAAAAATCTCCTATCCGACTAATTGACGTACGAGGAGCTCAGATTTGCAAACCGCGTTCAATTTGGAGTTTTCGTTTGGCCGCTACGGCCGATCAAAGTCTGAAAAATCAATTATTTTCGAAAATTTTCTAAAACGTTCACTGTGACTGACTAATTTTTTTGCTATTGAAGTTAGCTGAAATTTTTTAACGGCAATCAATTTCTCTCGTCTTTCTGATGAAAATAAAGTTAAATTCAATAGTCTACGATGATTTTTAAGAAAGTTGCATTTTTTAACAAAATTTCCAAGGGGGTTAGTCATGTCTTTTTTCACGATTTCATCAAAAATTCAAAATCTCCAATCCGACTAATTGACGTACGAGGAGCTCAGATTTGCAAACCGCGTTCAATTTGGAGTTTTCGTTTGGCCGCTACGGCCGATCAAAGTCTGAAAAATCAATTATTTTCGAAAATTTTCTAAAATGTTCACTGTGACTGACTAATTTTTTTGCTATTGAAGTTAGCTGAAATTTTTTAACGGCAATCAATTTCTCTCGTCTTTCTGATGAAAATTAAGTTAAATTCAATAGTCTACGATGATTTTTAAGAAAGTTGCATTTTTTAACAAAATTTCCAAGGGGGTTAGTCATGTCTTTTTTCACGATTTCATCAAAAATTCAAAATCTCTAATCCGACTAATTGACGTACGAGGATCTCAGATTTGCAAACCGCGTTCAATTTGGAGTTTTCGTTTGGCCGCTACGGCCGATCAAAGTCTGAAAAATCAATTATTTTCGAAAATTTTCTAAAATGTTCACTGTGACTGACTAATTTTTTTGCTATTGAAGTTAGCTGAAATTTTTTAACGGCAATCAATTTCTCTCGTCTTTCTGATGAAAATAAAGTTAAATTCAATAGTCTACGATGATTTTTAAGAAAGTTGCATTTTTTAACAAAATTTCCAAGGGGGTTAGTCATGTCTTTTTTCACGATTTCATCAAAAATTCAAAATCTCCAATCCGACTAATTGACGTACGAGGAGCTCAGATTTGCAAACCGCGTTCAATTTGGAGTTTTCGTTTGGCCGCTACGGCCGATCAAAGTCTGAAAAATCAATTATTTTCGTAAATTTTCCAAAATCCTCATGGTGACTGACTAATTTTTTTGCTATTGAAGTTAGCTGAAATTTTTTAACGGCAATCAATTTCTCTCGTCTTTCTGATGAAAATTAAGTTAAATTCAATAGTCTACGATGATTTTTAAGAAAGTTGCATTTTTTAACAAAATTTCCAAGGGGGTTAGTCATGTCTTTTTTCACGATTTCATCAAAAATTAAAAATCTCCTATCCGACTAATTGACGTACGAGGAGCTCAGATTTGCAAACCGCGTTCAATTTGGAGTTTTCGTTTGGCCGCTACGGCCGATCAAAGTCTGAAAAATCAATTATTTTCGAAAATTTTCTAAAATGTTCACTGTGACTGACTAATTTTTTTGCTATTGAAGTTAGCTGAAATTTTTTAACGGCAATCAATTTCTCTCGTCTTTCTGATGAAAATAAAGTTAAATTCAATAGTCTACGATGATTTTTAAGAAAGTTGCATTTTTTAACAAATTTCCAAGGGGTTTACTCATGTCTTTTTTTCGTGTTTTCATCAAAAATTAAAAATCTCTAAACCGACTAATTGACGTACAAGGATCTCAGATTTGCAAACCGCGTTCAATTTGGAGTTTTCGTTTGGCCGCTACGGCCGATCAAAGACTGAAAGATCAATTATTTTCGTAAATTTTCTAAAATGTTCACTGTGACTGACTATTTTTTCTGCTATTGAAGTTAGCTGAAATTTTTTAACGGCAATCAATTTCTCTCGTCTTTCTGATGAAAATAAAGTTAAATTCAATAGTCTACGATGATTTTTAAGAAAGTTGCATTTTTTAACAAAATTTCCAAGGGGGTTAGTCATGTCTTTTTTCACGATTTCATCAAAAATTCAAAATCTCTAATCCGACTAATTGACGTACGAGGAGCTCAGATTTGCAAACCGCGTTCAATTTGGAGTTTTCGTTTGGCCGCTACGGCCGATCAAAGTCTGAAAAATCAATTATTTTCGTAAATTTTCTAAAATGTTCACTGTGACTGACCAATTTTTTTGCTATTGAAGTTAGCTGAAATTTTTTAACGGCAATCAATTTCTCTCGTCTTTCTGATGAAAATAAAGTTAAATTCAATAGTCTACGATGATTTTTAAGAAAGTTGCATTTTTAACAAAATTTCCAAGGGGGTTAGTCATGTCTTTTTCACGATTTCATCAAAAATTTAAAATCTCCAATCCGACTAATTGACGTACGAGGAGCTCAGATTTGCAAACCGCGTTCAATTTGGAGTTTTCGTTTGGCCGCTACGGCCGATCAAAGTCTGAAAAATCAATTATTTTCGTAAATTTTCTAAAATGTTTCACTGTGACTGACCAATTTTTTTGCTATTGAAGTTAGCTGAAATTTTTTAACGGCAGTCAATTTCTCTCGTCTTTCTGATGAAAATAAAGTTAAATTCAATAGTCTACGATGATTTTTAAGAAAGTTGCATTTTTAACAAAATTTCCAAGGGGGTTAGTCATGTCTTTTTTCACGATTTCATCAAAAATTCAAAATCTCTAATCCGACTAATTGACGTACGAGGATCTCAGATTTGCAAACCGCGTTCAATTTGGAGTTTTCGTTTGGCCGCTACGGCCGATCAAAGTCTGAAAAATCAATTATTTTCTTAAATTTTCCAAAATCCTCATGGTGACTGACTAATTTTTTTGCTATTGAAGTTAGCTGAAATTTTTTAACGGCAATCAATTTCTCTCGTCTTTCTGATGAAAATTAAGTTAAATTCAATAGTCTACGATGATTTTTAAGAAAGTTGCATTTTTTAACAAAATTTCCAAGGGGAGTCATGTCTTTTTTCACGATTTCATCAAAAATTCAAAATCTCTAATCCGACTAATTGACGTACGAGGATCTCAGATTTGCAAACCGCGTTCAATTTGGAGTTTTCGTTTGGCCGCTACGGCCGATCAAAGTCTGAAAAATCAATTATTTTCGTAAATTTTCTAAAATGTTCACTGTGACTGACTAATTTTTTTGCTATTAAAGTTAGCTGAAATGTTTTGACGGCAATCAATTTCTCTCGTCTTTCTGATGAAAATAAAGTTAAATTCAATAGTCTACGATGATTTTTATAAAAGTTACATTTTTTAACAAAATTTCCAAGGGGGTTAGTCATGTCTTTTTTCACGATTTCATCAAAAATTCAAAATCTCTAATCCGACTAATTGACGTACGAGGATCTCAGATTTGCAAACCGCGTTCAATTGGAGTTTTCGTTTGGCGCTACGGCCGATCAAAGTCTGAAAAATCAATTATTTTCGAAAATTTTCTAAAATGTTCACTGTGACTGACTAATTTTTTTGCTATTGAAGTTAGCTGAAATTTTTTAACGGCAATCAATTTCTCTCGTCTTTCTGATGAAAATAAAGTTAAATTCAATAGTCTACGATGATTTTTAAGAAAGTTGCATTTTTTAACAAATTTCCAAGGGGTTTACTCATGTCTTTTTTTCGTGTTTTCATCAAAAATTAAAAATCTCTAAACCGACTAATTGACGTACAAGGATCTCAGATTTGCAAACCGCGTTCAATTTGGAGTTTTCGTTTGGCCGCTACGGCGATCAAAGACTGAAAGATCAATTATTTTCGTAAATTTTCTAAAATGTTCACTGTGACTGACTATTTTTTCTGCTATTGAAGTTAGCTAAAATTTTTTAACGGCAATCAATTTCTCTCGTCTTTCTGATGAAAATAAAGTTAAATTCAATAGTCCTACGATGATTTTTAAGAAAGTTGCATTTTTTAACAAAATTTCCAAGGGGGTTAGTCATGGTCTTTTTTCACGATTTCATCAAAAATTTAAAATCTCCAATCCGACTAATTGACGTACGAGGAGCTCAGATTTGCAAACCGCGTTCAATTTGGAGTTTTCGTTTGGCCGCTACGGCCGATCAAAGTCTGAAAAATCAATTATTTTCTTAAATTTTCCAAAATCCTCATGGTGACTGACTAATTTTTTTGCTATTGAAGTTAGCTGAAATTTTTTAACGGCAATCAATTTCTCTCGTCTTTCTGATGAAAATTAAGTTAAATTCAATAGTCTACGATGATTTTTAAGAAAGTTGCATTTTTTAACAAAATTTCCAAGGGGGTTAGTCATGTCTTTTTTTCACGATTTCATCAAAAATTCAAAATCTCTAATCCGACTAATTGACGTACGAGGATCTCAGATTTGCAAACCGCGTTCAATTTGGAGTTTTCGTTTGGCCGCTACGGCCGATCAAAGTCTGAGAAATCAATTATTTTCGTAAATTTTCTAAAATGTTCACTGTGACTGACTAATTTTTTTGCTATTAAAGTTAGCTGAAATGTTTTGACGGCAATCAATTTCTCTCGTCTTTCTGATGAAAATAAAGTTAAATTCAATAGTCTACGATGATTTTTATAAAAGTTACATTTTTTAACAAAATTTCCAAGGGGGTTAGTCATGTCTTTTTTCACGATTTCATCAAAAATTCAAAATCTCTAATCCGACTAATTGACGTACGAGGATCTCAGATTTGCAAACCGCGTTCAATTTGGAGTTTTCGTTTGGCCGCTACGGCCGATCAAAGTCTGAAAAATCAATTAATTTATTTAATTTTCTAAAATGTTCACTGTGACTGACTAATTTTTTTGCTATTGAAGTTAGCTGAAATTTTTTAACGGCAATCAATTTCTCTCGTCTTTCTGATGAAAATAAAGTTAAATTCAATAGTCTACGATGATTTTTAAGAAAGTTACATGTTTTAACAAAATTTCCAAGGGGGTTAGTCATGTCTTTTTTCACGATTTCATCAAAAATTCAAAATCTCTAGTCCGACTAATTGACGTACGAGGATCTCAGATTTGCAAACCGCGTTCAATTTGGAGTTTTCGTTTGGCCGCAACGGCCGATCAAAGTCTGAAAAATCAATTATTTTCGTAAATTTTCTAAAATGTTCACTGTGACTGACTAATTTTTTTGCTATTAAAGTTAGCTGAAATGTTTTGACGGCAATCAATTTCTCTCGTCTTTCTGATGAAAATAAAGTTAAATTCAACAGTCTACGATGATTTTTAAGAAAGTTGCATTTTTTAACAAAATTTCCAAGGGGGTTAGTCATGTCTTTTTTCACGATTTCATCAAAAATTCAAAATCTCTAATCCGACTAATTGACGTACGAGGATCTCAGATTTGCAAACCGCGTTCAATTTGGAGTTTTCGTTTGGCCGCTACGGCCGATCAAAGTCTGAAAAATCAATTATTTTCGTAAATTTTCTAAAATGTTCACTGTGACTGACTAATTTTTTTGCTATTAAAGTTAGCTGAAATGTTTTGACGGCAATCAATTTCTCTCGTCTTTCTGATGAAAATAAAGTTAAATTCAATAGTCTACGATGATTTTTAAGAAAGTTACATTTTTTAACAAAATTTCCAAGGGGGTTAGTCATGTCTTTTTTCACGATTTCATCAAAAATTCAAAATCTCTAATCCGACTAATTGACGTACGAGGATCTCAGATTTGCAAACCGCGTTCAATTTGGAGTTTTCGTTTGGGCCGCTACGGCCGATCAAAGTCTGAAAAATCAATTAATTTATTTAATTTTCTAAAATGTTCACTGTGACTGACTAATTTTTTTGCTATTGAAGTTAGCTGAAATTTTTTAACGGCAATCAATTTCTCTCGTCTTTCTGATGAAAATAAAGTTAAATTCAATAGTCTACGATGATTTTTAAGAAAGTTGCATTTTTTAACAAAATTTCCAAGGGGGTTAGTCATGTCTTTTTTCACGATTTCATCAAAAATTCAAAATCTCTAGTCCGACTAATTGACGTACGAGGATCTCAGATTTGCAAACCGCGTTCAATTTGGAGTTTTCGTTTGGCCGCAACGGCCGATCAAAGTCTGAAAAATCAATTATTTTCGTAAATTTTCTAAAATGTTCACTGTGACTGACTAATTTTTTTGCTATTAAAGTTAGCTGAAATGTTTTGACGGCAATCAATTTCTCTCGTCTTTCTGATGAAAATAAAGTTAAATTCAACAGTCTACGATGATTTTTAAGAAAGTTGCATTTTTTAACAAAATTTCCAATGGGGTTAGTCATGTCTTTTTTCACGATTTCATCAAAAATTCAAAATCTCTAATCCGACTAATTGACGTACGAGGATCTCAGATTTGCAAACCGCGTTCAATTTGGAGTTTTCGTTTGGCCGCTACGGCCGATCAAAGTCTGAAAAATCAATTATTTTCGTAAATTTTCTAAAATGTTCACTGTGACTGACTAATTTTTTTGCTATTAAAGTTAGCTGAAATGTTTTGACGGCAATCAATTTCTCTCGTCTTTCTGATGAAAATAAAGTTAAATTCAATAGTCTACGATGATTTTTAAGAAAGTTACATTTTTTAACAAAATTTCCAAGGGGGTTAGTCATGTCTTTTTTCACGATTTCATCAAAAATTCAAAATCTCTAATCCGACTAACTGACGTACGAGGATCTCAGATTTGCAAACCGCGTTCAATTTGGAGTTTTCGTTTGGCCGCTACGGCCGATCAAAATTCTGAAAAATCAATTACTTTCGTAAATTTTCTAAAATGTTCACTGTGACTGACTAATTTTTTTGCTATTAAAGTTAGCTGAAATGTTTTGACGGCAATCAATTTCTCTCGTCTTTCTGATGAAAATAAAGTTAAATTCAATAGTCTACGATGATTTTTATAAAAGTTACATTTTTTAACAAAATTTCCAAGGGGGTTAGTCATGTCTTTTTTCACGATTTCATCAAAAATTCAAAATCTCTAATCCGACTAATTGACGTACGAGGATCTCAGATTTGCAAACCGCGTTCAATTTGGAGTTTTCGTTTGGCCGCTACGGCCGATCAAAGTCTGAAAAATCAATTAATTTATTTAATTTTCTAAAATGTTCACTGTGACTGACTAATTTTTTTGCTATTGAAGTTAGCTGAAATTTTTTAACGGCAATCAATTTCTCTCGTCTTTCTGATGAAAATAAAGTTAAATTCAATAGTCTACGATGATTTTTAAGAAAGTTGCATTTTTTAACAAAATTTTCCAAGGGGGTTAGTCATGTCTTTTTTCACGATTTCATCAAAAATTCAAAATCTCTAGTCCGACTAATTGACGTACGAGGATCTCAGATTTGCAAACCGCGTTCAATTTGGAGTTTTCGTTTGGCCGCTACGGCCGATCAAAGTCTGAAAAATCAATTATTTTCGTAAATTTTCTAAAATGTTCACTGTGACTGACTAATTTTTTTGCTATTAAAGTTAGCTGAAATGTTTTGACGGCAATCAATTTCTCTCGTCTTTCTGATGAAAATAAAGTTAAATTCAATAGTCTACGATGATTTTTATAAAAGTTACATTTTTTAACAAAATTTCCAAGGGGGTTAGTCATGTCTTTTTTCACGATTTCATCAAAAATTCAAAATCTCCAATCCGACTTATTGACGTACGAGGAGCTCAGATTTGCAAACCGCGTTCAATTTGGAGTTTTCGTTTGGCCGCTACGGCCGATCAAAGTCTGAAAAATCAATTATTTTCGTAAATTTTCCAAAATCCTCATGGTGACTGAATTTTTTTGCTATTGAAGTTAGCTGAAATTTTTTTAAGGCAATCAATTTCTCTCGTCTTTCTGATGAAAATAAAGTTAAATTCAATAGTCTACCATGATTTTTAAGAAACTTGCATTTTTTAACAAAATTTCCAAGGGGGTTAGTCATGTCTTTTTTCACGATTTCATCAAAAATTCAAAATCTCCAATCCGACTAATTGACGTACGAGGATCTCAGATTTGCAAACCGCGTTCAATTTGGAGTTTTCGTTTGGCCGCTACGGCCGATCAAAGTCTGAAAAATCAATTATTTTCATAAATTTTCCAAAATCCTCATGGTGACTGACTAATTTTTCTGCTATTGAAGTTAGCTGAAATTTTTTAACGGCAATCAATTTCTCTCGTCTTTCTGATGAAAATTAAGTTAAATTCAATGGTCTACGATGATTTTTAAGAAAGTTGCATTTTTTAACAAAATTTCCAAGGGGGTTAGTCATGTCTTTTTTCACGATTTCATCAAAAATTCAAAATCTCCAATCCGACTAATTGACGTACGAGGATCTCAGATTTGCAAACCGCGTTCAATTTGGAGTTTTCGTTTGGCCGCTACGGCCGATCAAAGTCTGAAAAATCAATTATTTTCGTAAATTTTCTAAAATGTTCACTGTAACTGACTAATTTTTCTGCTATTGAAGTTAGCTGAAATTTTTTAACGGCAATCAATTTCTCTCGTCTTTCTGACGAAAAATAAAGTTAAATTCAATAGTCTACGATGATTTTTAAGAAAGTTGCATTTTTTAACAAAATTTCCAAGGGGGTTAGTCATGTCTTTTTTCACGATTTCATCAAATATTCAAAATCCATAATCCGACTTATTGACGTTCGAGGAGCTCAGATTTGCAAACCGCGTTCAATTTGGAGTTTTCGTTTGGCCGCTGCGGCCGATCAAAGTCTGAAAAATCAATTATTTTCGTAAATTTTCTAAAATGTTCACTGTGACTGACTAATTTTTTTGCTATTGAAGTTAGCTGAAATTTTTTAACGGCAATCAATTTCTCTCGTCTTTCTGATGAAAATAAAGTTAAATTCAATAGTCTACGATGATTTTTAAGAAAGTTGCATTTTTTAACAAAATTTCCAAGGGGGTTAGTCATGTCTTTTTTCACGATTTCATCA